>CM032450.1:5127254-5232254 GCA_019049505.1 Pachyrhynchus sulphureomaculatus
AACGGATCTGCCGATCTGTTAAAAATTTATCTATTATTTAAAACTGATAAATAGAAATTTATATAAACTGTACATAAATATGCGATTAGTATGGATATTCTTATTCTTCAGCTGCTTGTCTAAATAATTGGGCAGATGCCATTCCGGGCCACTGGCGAAGGTTCTGCAACCACGAGTTTCTTCTTCTCTCTGGCCCTCTTCTGCCGTCAGTTTTTCCCTGCATTATAAGTTGTAATAGACTGTATTTATTATTTCTCATTATATGCCCAAAGTATTCTATTTTTCGTTTCTTCACGGTGTGTGTAACTTCTTTTAGTTTTCCCATTCTTCTAAGTACTTCCTTATTTGTTATGTGTTCGATCCATAAGATACGCAGAATTCTCCAATAGATCCACATTTCTAATGCCTCAAGTCGTTTCATCATGGTTTCTGTCATAGTCCAGGCCTCCACGCCATATAGAAAAACTGGGAGGATCTAGCATCTGATCATTTTTATTTTCAGTTGTAAATTTATATTTTTACATACAAAAATATTTTGATTTTATTGAACACTGTTCCTGCATTATCTATTCTGCATCTGATTTCGAGAGACGGATCCCAGTTTGCGTTTACCGTGGTTCCTAAATAATTGTATTTCTCTACTTGTTTTATGACTTGGTTGTTTATAGTCAGAATTGTCGAAGGTACGACATTTTTGTTCATAATCATATATTTTGTCTTGGATATGTTTATGCTAGGTTCATATTCTTCAGATGTCGCATTTATTTTTGTTAAAGTGTTTGTAGTTTCTCAAGGCTGCTTGAGACTATGACCGTATCGTTCACGTATCTCATGTTGTTTATATTTCCTCCGTTTTCAGTGCCTCTTTTCTGAATAGATGTTAAATAATGTGAGAGAGAGAACGCATCCCTGACTTACGCCTCTTTTGATCTTCACATTTTCTGTTTTATTTCCTTCTATGTTAACATATGCTATCTGATTCCAGTAGAGGTTTGTGATTATTTGCATATCTTTGTTGTTTATTCCCACTTCTCTTAATATTTCTATTAGTTTTGTATGTTTGACTCTATCGAAGGCCTTTGTAAAATCTATGAAACATGCGTATACATCGTGATTTACTTCTCTGCATCTTTGTTTCAATACCTGTAGTGAAAATATTGCTTCTCTAGTTCCTAAAGTATTTTTAAAACGAAATTG
Source organism: Pachyrhynchus sulphureomaculatus (assembly GCA_019049505.1). Lineage (NCBI taxonomy): Eukaryota > Metazoa > Arthropoda > Insecta > Coleoptera > Curculionidae > Pachyrhynchus > Pachyrhynchus sulphureomaculatus. The sequence continues at coordinate 5,128,452 of CM032450.1, forward strand.
ATTGTCGTTGATGTACAAATCACATTTTTGGTATATTCTGTTGTGAATATCTTTTGTAAACATTTTGATAATGTGATTGATGAGGCTAATGAGTCTGTGTTGATCACAAGAGGTGGCTCTAGTTGTTTTCGGTATGGTGATAAAAGCAGATATCAGGTGGTATTTTGCCTGTATCGTATACGAGGTTGAAAATTGCTTCTAAACATTTAAGGAAATCTATGTTACTCTCACAGTATTTTTATTATGTCTATCCTTATATCGTCGGGTTCAGGAACTTTATTATTGTGCATGTTGCCGATGACTTTTTCAATTTCTTCTTTAGTTATTTGTAGGTGTGATTTAGATTCGTGATCTTCTGGTCGGTCATCTGAAAATGCTGTTTGAATATATTGTTTCCAAGTCTTTAATTTTTCTGTTAGTTTTGCTATCAGCTTGCAATCTGTATCTATCAGGGTTCCTAACTTGTTTATTTTTATTAATATATGTCATTTCTTTTATTTTCCTATGCGTATTTAGGTGATCATGTTTCCTATGTAGTTCTTCAATCCCATTGCATTTTTCTGTCAACAATTTTTTTTTTGCGATTTGATTTTCTTTTTTTTTATGTACACTGAGCACTTTTCTTCTCTATTTCTATTTCTGAATGTTCTTCTTTGTTCCATTAAGGTTAGAATCTCATCTGTCATTCACTGTTTTTTCTTTGTATGTGACTTTTTTAGGTATTTTTCACTGGTGTCTCTAATAACTTCGGCAATTTTATTTCATTTTTGTAGGAGCTCTTCTGAGGTTGATATTAGTTCCTTTGGACCATTTTGAAGTTCTTCTCTCACTTTTTGTTTGACTTCGTTTTCTTTAAGTCTTTAAATATCTATTTTGTTTGCCTTGTTCTTCTGTTTTGCTGTTGTTCTTTTAAAGTTTATTTTAAATTTATAGATTAGTGGGTTGTGGTCTGATGCTACATCTGCATCTGGGTATGCTTGAACAGGTTTCATAGTATTACAAAATCTTCTAGAGATTGTTATATAGTCAATTTGGCTTCTTATAATGTGATCTGCTGTATCACCTGGTGCCGTCCATGTATATACTCTGCGTAGTGGAAGTTGAAAGAAGGTGTTACAAATAGTCAGTTGTTGTTCCTTACAGAATTGTATTAGTTGATTTCCCCTATCGTTTCTGAGTGCTAGACCGTAATCACCCACTATATTATCCTTTTTACCTTTACCAATTTTAGCATTAAAATCCGCCATTATCATTGTGATTTCATTTCTTTTTTCATTTTAATGAGGAAATTCAATTGTTCGTAGAATTCTCCTATAGTTTCTTCATCTTTATCGGCCGTCGGATCTGTATAATATTCAGGTCTATGGGTGCTGTTTTTAGTTGTAGGAATAACATTCTGTCGTTGTAGGGTATAAAATTTTTAACCGAGGCGTTAATTTCCTTTGCAACTACTACTCCGTTTCTGTGTGTTGTGTTTTCATTTCCTGAGTAGTATACTGAATGGTCTTGAATTTGGCATGTGCCTGTATTTGGCCAGTGTGTTTCACTGATTCCCATAATTTTAACTTCTAATCTCTTCATTTCTTTTACTACATTGTTAATTTTCCCGCTGGAGTACATACTTTCTAAATTCCATGTTCCAATTTTAAGATACCCGGGGATTCTTCGCACCCTTTGCCCATTAAAGGGCTGCCAGGGACTGAGGGCCGTGTTGTTTCTTTGATTAATGTTAACTTTACTAGGGAATCTAACGAGGTGGTTTCGCTTTGCCTTCCTTATCGCAGTGTATTAGCCATACTGTTGATCCAACTCTGCTTAGGAGTATCTGCTCCTAAACCTTGCCGACATTATTTATCTTCAGCCTTAAGGTAGTACTAAGATTGCTGCTACTCGACCTTAGGCTAGTTTTGGTTCGCCCTGAGTATCTGATTTCCTTGATACTTGCCATATGGTGGGCTTTCCCCTATCCACCACCCGGGGAGGCGCCATACGGAGGATCTAACAACCCCGCAAGGGCTAAAAAAATGACACGATAACTCTTTTTTTAATTACGGATTCGAATTCAGCGTCGAAAAATACACTAGATTCATGTATTTTGGTTCACGGAAATGAACTTTTTGTTGTGAGGTTGTGTTATTATTATTGTTATTCCCATTAACATTATCTAATTTTGATGATTGTTATTGGTTCTTGTTATTAATGATTTGGTTGGGTTATATTGATCTCAATGTCTCCAATTAACCTCTCCATCTTGCTCGCCTTTTTTTACACTAGACAGCGTGACTGTTAAGTAAATGAGTATGTTCGTTTTATAACTTATGCTAAACGATGACAATTTAAAAATGTTAACTATTTAAAAATTATAAATAGAAATTGAATATCGGCTGTCTTTATATAAACTATATATAATTATAGCTGTTGTATGAAAAGCATAGTTTAGAAATATTATTACGGCACGAGGATAATATTACCTCATTCTTTTTGAGTAATATTGCTACCTTGTTTTTTTTTTTGCACAAATTTATACACGAGATCTGCACATCACCTATGTAAGCTTTTAGTTTTAAAATACACTGTAATGATTTAATCTGTAGAAGTTTAGGAATTAGGAATGATATGTCAGTTTCAGGTAGTCATATTTCAAACACTGTTTAATTTGGGCATAGGATATGGGATTAGAAAACTAGAATTTTACTATATTTAGAAACCAAGAAATACAGATTTGAACAATTTCAGTTCATTGTTTGCTACGGAATGTTGTAGTGTAGTACATAAAATTTTAGTGTTGTGACACATATAAGATTATAACAAATATTTTCAATTTAGCAGAAGAGTAAATTTTACATTTATTTTAATAAGTTTCTTGTGTATGAGCGAAGTTAAAATTTGGTATATTGCTAGTGCAAACCTGAAGAAAAAGATCTTGTTTATATATGTGATTTCTTATAACCTAAAAAAATACAGCATACAGTTAAAACACTAAATAACAAGTCTTTGTTTACAATTAATTTTGTGACAATTATTAGCAATGATAATTAAATTATTATATATGACTATTATGTATTAGATATCATTTTATTAAAATATTATGTAGGAGTTCATTAAGAAAAGAATTATTTCTGCTGAAATGTGGCGTTTTATCCGAAACCCCCCCCCCCCCCCCCCCCCCCTACCTGGTCACAAGTTACCTACAAAGCAACAAGTTTTGAGGCACCATTTTCATTTTACAAAGGTCAAAAAAAACTGTCAAGGATAGTATTCCTAAGCTAATAAAGTCAAAGAAATATGAATGTTTATTTGATAATTTACTGATAAAGCATGAACGTCAAAAACAATATTTGCTACTAGTTGTCAGCGAATACTGGAACGAAATTCCAAAAGCTACGAAAGAGACCATCTTTTACACTTCATTAAGAGTGATTATATTTTCACTATAGGTTTAGCACAGGAGTTACATTCTGATAATATGCTAAAATGCATAAAAAAAATACTTAATACGGATTTCCTTTGTCTGATACCATTCTGCATGGTAATCATTTAGAAGTTTATAAATGTATGTAACCAAGCCATTGCAGAATGAGTGTGTTGTAAAATCTAGTCTAATAAGTTTCTGTTCAAGAACCAACAAAAATAAAAGTTTTTAAAATCAATTCAAAAGTTATTTTTAAAAACGTTAATATCGCTCCCAAGATATTAACTCAGGGATGGTTTTTGCTAAATAAAAAATGACACGATAAATCTTTTATTAACCATAGATTTGAATTAAGCGTCGGAAAATACACTAGATCCATGTATTTTGGTTCGTGGTAATGAACTTTTTTTTTGTATGGCTGTGTTATTATTACTGTTATTACCATTACCATTAAATAATTTTGACGAATGTGTTATTGGTTTTTGTTATTAATGATTTGGTTGGATGATGATCTCAGTGTTTCCAATTAACCTCTCCATCTTGCTCCATTTTTTTGTACACTAGACAACGTGACTGTTAAGTGAATAAGTACTTTCGTTTTATATCTTATGCTAAACGATGGCAATTTAAAAATGTTAACTAACTATTTAAAAGTTATAAATAGAAATTGAATTTCGGCTGTCTTTGTATAAACTATATATAATTATAGCTGTTGTATGAAAAGCATAGTTTAGAAATATTATTCCGACACGAAGATAATGTTACCTCATTCTTTCTGAGTAATATTGCTCCCTTGTTTTGTGCACTAATCTTATAGACGAGATCTGCAAATCACCTATGTAAGCTTTTAATTCTAAAATACACTGGAATGATTTAATCTGTACAAGTTTAGCAATAAGAAATAATATGTCAGTTTCAGGTAGTCATATTTCAAACACGGTTTAATTTGGGCATAGGATATGGGATTAGAAAACTAGAATTTTACTATCCTTAGAAAACAAAAAATATAGATTTAAACAATTTCAGTTCATTAGGAAGATCGTCGAGAAAAAATGATTTTTTTTATTTAATTAAACAATTCAAAGTTTTCTCAGCAGTGACTGCTCTCGTATAGGCTTCAACATCGCAATACTGACACTCCTAAAATGGGACACGTTGAATTTATATACATGCAAATCCATGATATAGTGCCAGATATATAACTTCTATCTTTGAGGACTAATTCACAACACCACACCCAAATAAGCTTTACTTTTGAAAATTCTGTTTATTGTGGAGAAATCACATATCTATGTTAAATGATGGTTTTTTTTATTTTTTTTTTGATACGATGGTTCTTTTTGGAACGGATCTGCGGATCTGTTAAAAATTTATCGCTGGGTGCTAATATTCCCTTAATCCCGTTTAAATCTGGCCGCGCCATCATGTACTAGATTTTACAACATACAGTAAACAACACTTTTAGTGCAAAAATAATAGTGATGTTTATAACAATATCAAGATTTCCTAAACACGAAATATACAAAATGTTTTCTTCGTTGCGACTTTTATTTCACCTACTGTATTTTGATATATATATATATATATATATATATATATATATATATATATATATATATATATATATATATATATATATATATATATATATATATATATAATATATATGTACATATATATATATATATATATATATATATATATATATATATATATATATATATGTAAAGTATTAAACTTTATAGGGGATGCGGTCCAAATGGAGGCCTAGGAGGTAGAAATTAAACTCTGTGTTTAATGGCAAGCTTTCGATAATGTTTATTATCTTCTTCAAAGACATGTTTCTAGAAGCAATGGTGTGTGTTAGAAAACTCAACTGCAGTACAAAATGCATCTTAGATATGCACGTTAAAACTATGCTATATAATTACAAAGAATATAACATTATGAAAAATTAAGCTAAAAAAATTTAACTAATTAAAAACTACTTACAACACATGAGTCTTAAACTAAAGAACATTGCATGTTCATCGGAATCGCCGGAAAAATTAGCAAAGTCACATGGATGACTACTGATTTACATTTTCAAAGGATGTAAGCCGTAAGGGAAGTGACAAGAAAAGTACAGACTAAAGGTAGGTTAAGGTCGTGGTGACGTCACTGAGGTTCAAGGAATTTTTATTTTGTTTAAAAAGGTTGGCTCAAAAATGCAAAACAGTAGTTATTGAATGAAATACGAGGGGAATTCACTTCATACAGTCGTAAGGGGCGAACCATGTTGGGAGAAGGGTAGAATAAACCAATGTCTCAGGGATCGCTTTAGAGGCAATAATAATACATCCAATATGAGAGTGATACACCTGGTGACGATTCTGAAGTAGGCTTCGTTAAGGAGGAAAGGTGTTATGAGAAATCAAAATGCGAGGAATATGTGACAGAAGAGACACAGTAATAGACATATTAACTAGAGAGTGTTTTTGGTTACCTGTAATGGGAAATAGTGGGTATTAAGAAAAGCATTGGAGAGAATAATAAAGAAAACTAAGAACAATAGTGTGGATATTACTACAGTAGGGTGGAATAATGTAGGACAGGTTTAGAATTGACCAGTGATATACAGAAAAATGGTGAGAGGTGATAATTAATGAACGTCGTGCAGGTATTGCTATAAACAAGAGTCAATATATATATATATATATATATATATATATATATATATATATATATATATATATATATATATACATATATATATATATATATATATATATATATATATATATATATATATATATATATATATATATATATAAGATAACGTACAAACCTTGCCTCGGTAGGAAGTTGTTTTCTTGTCTCTAGCATCTATCTTTGTTTTTGGCACAAATGAAAGTTTCTTCACCTGATGAGTAATAAATCTTAATAAATTATTTTTTTAGGCGAATTTATTAACTTTAACGTTAATTGGCGAAGAATTATCAAGAGAAATAAACAAAACAGTAAATATTTGTTATGATACCATGGAAAAAGTATCATTACGATTAGGATATGAAGAAATCTACAAGGAGTTACAAATAATTGCTTGCCAGGCGTATCAAACGAAAACAAAGAAAATAAAAGCTGCAGGATTTTTTTTCAGTGGATCATTCTTTACTTATTTTTATTTTTACCAATACTTGTAATTATGTAATAGTTGCAAGTCAGGTGATTCTACCACTTATTTCTTAAAGTGTTAGGGTATAGAGAAAGACGGGCAACCTGGAAACGAAGAGCAAAGTAGGAACCTACTAACAAAAAACATCCTAAATTAGGAGACATTATGAATTTTTATTAAAGTAATTATAAATTGTTCACTTTAATACAAAAAACAGCTCAGAAATTTCATTTTGTAGGATCGTGCTACACTATCCTAAATAAAAGAGTTCAGTTTTTATTTCTTAATAAATCTACTATTTAGTGTAAAATATTATTAAAATACCTCTTCTTTTCAACACCCTAAAAAATTGTATGAATTTTTAATTTGCTACCAGGATAAAAGTTTTAACTTCGGATGAAACTGAAAGATTACACAACCCCCCCACAAAAAAAAGTTCATTACCGCAAACCGAAATACACGAATCTGCTGTATTTTTCGATGCTGATTTCTAATCCGTAGTTAAAAAAAGATCGTGTCATTTTTTTTGCCAAAATGGGCTAAAACTATAGTAATAATGTAATGACTCGTAATGAAGTGTGAAAAATGGTAGATATTTTATAGTTTAGAGAAGAGAATATTCATTCGAACTACAAAAAGCTAAAATGTACCTCTAAAACTCAAATAATGCACGTGAGTTTAAATAACGTGTAAAAAGGAGAAATTGTTGTAGCTTTTAGGACAAAATATCTGAATTTGATGTGACAACCAGACATTACTCTTAAATGGTTTAGACTCACTCCAACCTACGGAGGTAACTCATAAATTTCAATAACGATGAAAAAAGTTCAGGCTGTTGTAGTTTTAGGCAGCGGGAACAAATATGAAGTAAAGTCACTTGAACCAACGATACACGACTATAAACTACCCTTAGAAGGTTTTTTCCACGATTTTTTCTCTATTTGACCTTCAAATGACCTCTGGGAAAAGGCGTAAGGTCAAACAAACTACGGATTCGGACTCAGGGACCTCAAAAACATACGCATGAAATTTTTCAGATTTTTCCTACGGTTTATCTCTATTTGACCTTCAAATGATCTTGAATCTGATGTGATGAGGGTTAACCAACCCGCTCATCGTAATCAGTGACCCCAAAAACCCCATAAGGATCATACCGCTCCGACTGTTTTTTTTTAGATCAAATGTTGACCTGTGTAATAATTAATTAATAAAAATTAAATACCGTAAACAATTCTCGACAAATTTTTTTAAGCAAATGAGTTTAAGAGTTAAAAAAGCTATTAAAATAAAATTATACACTACCAGAGTCAATAAGTATCTTACATATAAATCAATCTTTGGATATCAAATCGATAAGTAAATAATAAAATTTTTTAATTGAATTTTTTTTATTGTTTGCTGTGGAATGTTGTAGTGTAGTACACAAAATTATTAGTGTCGTGTATATATCGTCGTTAGTATAGATTTTGCATTTATTATATAAATTTTTTTGTGTATAAGCAAAGTTAAAATTTGATGTATTCCTAATGCAAACCTGAAGAAAAAGATATTGTTTATATATGTGATTTCTTATAACCTAAAAAAAGTATAGCATACAGTTAAAATACTAAATAACACATCTTTCTTTACAATTAATTTTGTGATAATTATTAGCAATGATAAATAAATTATTATATATGACTATTATATATTAGATATCAGTGTATTATAATATTAAGTATGAGTTACCGAAATACCTGGCCACAAGTTACCTACAAAGCAACAAGTTTTGAGGCACCTCTTTTATTTTACAAGGGTTTTAAAAAAAAACTGTCAACTCTATTCCTAAGGTAAGAAAGGAAGTTATTAAATTTTGGAAAAGTGCCGATATTTGTACGCAAGAAATCCAAAATTGCCATTAAAAATTGGAAAAACTGTATAATAATTTACATTAAAAAAAAAAGATTGACGCAAAAAGAGATAGAAGACAAATCCAAAATATATGAATGTTTATTTGACAATTTACTGACAAAGCATGAACGTCAAAAACAATATTTGCTACGAGTTGTCAGTGAATACCAGAAAGAAATTCCAAAGTGTCTTACGGAAAAATTAAAAATAAAATAGCCTTAATCACCGAACTCTTGTTTTATATATTATGCTTAATTATCTGAATTTCGATCACTATATTCAAATATTATTTGATCAAATTAACGATGCTTATGTAACTATTATTAAATTTAATATTATGTTCTCCATCTCAAAAGTATTATACTTTTAATGCTTGCATAACAAGTACAGGGTGCGGCGCCAAAATCCGGACAAAATTCAATTTCCATTCTATACCATTTCGAGAGATTGGCGTCCAAATAGCTTGACGCATGTACTAAACATTCATAACCTCGAAACAGTCGCAATGTTGAAACCAAGTGCGGAGTATAATCGAAGAGTCGCGATTATCGAAAGTGTTCGCGCTGGTCGCTCAACGACAGAAATCATTCGATCCTTCGGGTACCTAAGATCGAATGTGTATGATGTTGTCGCGAAGTATAATGAGTCGGAGAAGTCCAACGAATGTTTTGCAATACCGGCAAGGAAAAAAATGGTTGTCGGACAACGTCGACATGTTTTGGTCCAAAGAGTTTTGGCCTCCCAACAGCCCAGATTTAAATCCGTTGTACTTCTATATATGGAGTATGGTTGAAAGGGTCACTAACAAGTGCAGACATCCAAACGTCACATCATTGAGAGCCGCTGTTGAAGCGGCATTCGCCAATATGGACCGTGACTCATTAAAACGGGCCTGCGACCGCTTCAGACCAAGAATGGAGGCGATCATTCAAACAGAAGGGGGTTATATTGAGTAAATGTGTTCCTTATGACCTAACAAAAAATTTAGTAAAAAAAATAATTATAAACTCCATTTTTGCAATAAAATTTTTAATTTGAACGGATTTTGGCGCCACACCCTATATATATATATATATATATATATATATATATATATATATATATATATATATATATTACAAGAGAGGTTTTCACGAATGGTGGAACGAACTTGAAAATACCAAATGTGATTTTGGCTAAACGTCGTGCAAATTCATTGTTAGACGAACAGATTGAAAGCCGAAGGTTTAAGGTATATATATATATATATATATATATATATATATATATATATATATATATATATATATATATATATATATATATATATATATATATATATATATAACCAAGAACAGTTTTAATGATCTAATTCCAAGAACACGTAAAATAATAATATATATATATATATATATATATATATATATATATATATATATATATATATATATATATATATATATATATACGAGGGTTGTGTAAAAAATAAGGTTCCCACATTTTTTTCAGATGTAAGGCATTTTTTATTTGAACTGAAAAATACATCATTGGAAAGCTTAATTTCTTAGCTATTTTTCAACATAATCTCCAGATTTTTCCACACATTTTTGTTGACGACTAATCCACTTTTGGAATCCCGCTTCAAAGAAGTCCGCTGCCAGTCCGTGGAGGAATTTGGTGACCGCTTCCTGCACTTCTTCATCAGTCTCGAAACGTTGTCCACCCAAGTGTTGCTTTAATTTTGGAAACAAGTGGAAGTCACTCGGTGCAAGATCAGGGCTGTAGGGAGCATGTTCAACGAGATCCCAGCCAAAATTGTCGATTAAATCCTTGGTATGGCGAGAGACGTGCGGGCGCGCATTGTCGTGGTGCAGTCTAACGCCTTTTGTCAGTCTTCCTCTCCGGCGATTTTGGATGGCTCTTCTGAGTTTTTTCAAGGTCTCACAATAATTTTCCGAATTTATTGTGATCCCTCGAGGCATAAACTCAACAAGCAGGACACCCTTACGGTCCCAAAAGACCGTAACCATCACTTTCCCTGCGGACAGCGTCTGCTTGAACTTCTTCGGTTTAGGCGATCCGGTATGGCGCCATTGTCGCGATTGTTGTTTTGTTTCCGGGGTGACGTAATGACACCACGTTTCATCCCCGGTAACAATGGAGTCTAAGAAATCTTCGGCATTCTCGGCGCATTCTCGAAGAAAAACTCCTGGGCACACTTGACGCGATCGGCTTCGTGGGTTTCTGAAGGCATGTGCGGGACCCACCACGCACACACCTTGTGATAACGTAACCTTTCAGTCAAAATCGTGTGGATTGTTTTTCACAAACCTCAGGAACCCGGGCAGCCAGTTCTCGAATCGGTATCCTCCTATCCTCGAGCAGAATTCGCTTAATCTTCGACACAACTTCGTCGGAGATCGATGGCCTTCCGCTTCTTTGCTCATCGTGGATGTCTGTGCGTCCATCGGAGAACTCCCAACACCATTTGCGGACGTGTTGAACGCTGATACAAGCTTCCCCATAAACTTCACACAACTGCCTATGAATATCAACCGGTGGTAACTTTTTAGCGTACAAAAATCGGATTACCGCACGAACTTCGCACCTGGCGGTAACGGCGATCGGGGGTTCCATCGCGGATGGCTGTCAGGCCGGCACTGAACGTCGCAGCGAGTTCTATTAAGGCGGGATCTAGAGTGGGGGAATCAGCGCACACGGCGGTGTTGCCGGATTTCGCCTAGCATCTCGCGCGGCGAGTTTACAGCGTTGGGAACCTTATTTCTTACACAACCTTTGTATATATAATAGAATAAAAACACGTTCTGCAACCTTATAATCATAGAGATGTTCTAGGGTAAAAATGTTATAGCAGAAATATAACAAATTAAAAAAAATAAAGCTATTTTTATTGTAAATTTCCCATCAAAATACATGACCAATATACAAAGAAATGGGAAATTCGAGTTCTATAAGCAATTTTACAGAGACTTTAGACGCCGTATTAATTTTTTTTTTTCAAAATTTTGGCCGATGAATTACAGCGGGCGAGGGGTATTTTTGGTCAGCATTAAAATATGAAATATCAAAAAATACATCGTCAAATTAAAACTAAATAGCAAAAAAACTCTATAACTTAATAAAAAAAATGAGGTTATGAATTGAAAATAAAGGATTAAATGAAAGTTGCTTAGAAAATATATCAAATATACAAATACCAAATGAAGTAGCGCACATTCTCTCATTGGTACCAAATTTCTCAATACACGTTACAGACAAAAAAGAATTGCCCATAATTGAACACATTTCATCTATTGAAGTTACAATAAAAGACAAACCAAGTAACGTAAAACACAAGATAAAGGCAGACATAATAAACATTCTTACAAACCATAAAATAAAACTCGACTATAGAAATACAAAAACAAATACATTACGAAAAAGAGTTAAGAAACATTTACACCGCACTAAACAATTCATCAAAAACAACCCACAAGTTACCAATCTAATACCTGACAAATCAAACAAAACGGTAATAATGAATACAACTGAGTATGAAAATAAAATGAACAGCCTACTAACAGACAACAAAACATATGTAAAACTAAAACAGAAAATAATAACGCATTTATAAAAAAATTATTAAATAAAATAAAAATAATACTAAGGCAAAATATTTAACCATTATAATGGGATAGCACCTAAAATATATGGTCTACCAAAATTACACAAACAAGACATCCCATTACGACCAATTGTGTCATGTATACAATCATCTTATTATAATTTATTAAAATACTTATCAAAGTGCATATCTAACATTACAGGTAAAAAGAATTTTTTCATTAAGGACTCGTTCATGTTTAAAAAATTCATTGACACAACTCAAATACCGCAGGACCGACAACTGATTTCTTTGAATGTAAAATCATTATATATAAACATTCCAAAGGAATTGGTACTCACAGTCTTAGACAAAAAATGGGAACGAATACAAAAGCATACGTCATTGTCTAAAAATAGTTTCACAGAAGCAATGAATCAACTTATTAGCACAAATTATTTCCAATATAAAAACACATTTTACCGAAAAATAGGCGGATGTGCCATGGGTTCGCCTATTTTATCAGGAATTTCACAACTAGTAATGAAATTCTTGGAGGAAAATGTAATAAAAGAAATTAAAATTCAAGATTATATTCTATAAAAGATTTGTCGATGAGTGTTTACTCGCAGTACCAGACACAGGAATTAAAAATATAATCCAAGAGTTCAGCAACTTCCATCAAAAATTACAATTTACAATGGAAATAGAAAAAGGTAAAAAAAATAATCTTTTTGGACATGACGTTAACTCGAAAAGACAACAAAATTATTACAGAATGGTACACCAAACCTGCCTGGTCGGGAGTTAACTATTACTCTAACCACGCAAGGTCCCATAGAAATAGTACCGTCATTGGTTTGACAGACCGAGCATTATACTTAACCTCTCAAGCACTAAGATCAAAAGGAATAAATAAAGTAAAAGAAATTTTAACACAAAACAATTTAAAAGAAAATGAAATAGGAAAATATACAGGAGCCAAAAATATCATCAAAAAGATAAAATTGAAATTTAAAGATAATACCTACCGTTAACATATACAAGAAATTCTCCGAAAAACTAAAGAATATGAAATTGTGGTCTGCCATAAAACGCATAACAAACTAAAGACGCTATACACCAAACTAAAAAGCAACATATCAATCATGTGCCAATCAAACATAGTATATTTAATACCCTGTGCTGACTGCCCAAGGAAATACATAGGGATGACCTGTCAATGGTTAAAGAACCTACCAAATGGACACAAATACACTAAAAACGCCCCAACTGCCCTACACAAACACATGACAGAACCAAACCACACCAAAAATTAATGAATTAATTAAGTAAACTGTTAAATTGCATAAAACTTCTAGGAATTCATGAACATCATTTAACTTTTTTGAATAGTAATCACAGAGAGGCTACTCCAACGAAAAGTTACGGATGGATTGAAAAGTCTAGTAAAAAACAAGGTAAACAGCATTTTTTTGCAAAAACAAAAATTTATTTCTCAATATATTCTACATCGAACTCAACACATTTGGTCAAGTGAGATTCTAATTTTATTTATTCGGTTAGAAAAAATAATTGTTTCGAACTGTGCATAAAATTCGTTTACAGCACAGATAATTTCTTTATACAAAGATAATTTCTTTCTCCTAAGCCAATTTTTATGGTTAGGAAAAAAAAATCACTTGGGGACAAATCTGGGAAATGGGGTGGATAGGAAACCTTTTTGAAGCCCAGTTGGTGCACTTTTGCCATTGTACCGGCCGATTTGTAAGCAGGCGCATAGTGTTGATGAAGGAGCACTTTTCTGCGTGCTAATCTTAGTCGCTTAGAGAATTCTGTACAAAACAGAAACAGTAAAAAATCTAAAAAAATATTGATAGCTGTTCAGTTCCATTGCATCAAAAAAGTAATTGTTTAAAATCCATCAAATGTTCAGGGTGCGTATGAAATTAATTTTTAAAGTTTTAAAATTATAAGTGTATGTTATGTTTCAGCTCCTATAAATTGTCATTAAGTTTTAAAATTTAAGTAAAAATTTTAACTTGTGTGTGTACAGGGTGAGTCAACGATAGAGTAAACGTTCATTATCTCGTTTGTTTCGGGAATGACGAAAAAATGTTAAATACAGTAGTTTTAGGGAATGTTAAGGTGCATAGTTTAAAATTATTTTTGAGTATACAGGGCACTTCAAAGGAGTGTGGCCGATATTACATGTTTTTTTTTTAAAATGGAATAACCTATTTTATAATTGATTTTTAATTTCTGCTTCTTCATTAATATTGTTATATACGTAAACCTAGTAATTTTTCTAATATTTCAATTTTTTTTTTTAAAAATACTAGTTATCAGTTTTTTTAAAAAATTGCCAGTAGCGTCATTGTTTCTGAAAGTGGAATACTAATAATTGGTACGAGAGTTCTATAGAGATGAAAAAAAGATATATGTAAAAAAATTTGAGTTAGATGCTACAGGATGTTCAAAATAAATTTATGCATTTCGACTATTTTAAATTGAAAAATCTCAAATTTTTTTAAATGGCACACCCTGTATATTATTATTTTTTTCTGATAGATTTTACAAATCCCTCCAACTTTTATTAAGTATGTTATATACCTGTTTCTAATAGTTTTCTATTTATTTTGAATTTTTCAATTTTTACCCTTGTTTTTAATACACTTATGCTATTGTGAGAACATAAACAAATAGTAATTTTAATATAGTTTAACTTATCTAGTGATTAATTATTATGGCGTAATAAATGTTCAAAAATATGCCTTTCCTTAGCATTAAGGGCGTTATTATCCTGCACGCATCCCGTATCCTTTCCATATCTAGTGGTGTTTTAGGGGGATTCACATAAACACGATCTTTAATGTAGCCCCACAAAAAGAAGTCTAAAGGTGTTAAGTCACATGGTCGAGCGGGCCACTGAATGAATCCATCCCTACCGATCCATTTTTGTGGGTAACCATCGTTTAAAAATTCCCGAACTTCTCGGTGGTAATGATCAGGAGCTTCGTCTTATTGAATCTACATTTGTTCCTTTTCAAAGTTATCAACTTCTTCAAGAAGCAGGGATAATTCGTTTTGCAAAAAATTTAGATATCTAGGCCCGTTAAGTGGTTCTCGGAAAAAATATGGACCAATAATTCGAAGATTTAATATTCCACACCATACATTAAGCAACCAATGGTTTTGGTTTTGAACTTCCCGGACCCAAAATGGATTAACTGTTGAATAATAGTGCATGTTATGGCTGTTAACTGCTACATTACTGCGAAAAGTAACTTCATCAGAAAACATTATTTTGGACAAAAAATTTGGATCGGTCTCTATTGCTCCATTCAACGTCAAAAGTTTACTCATCGTTCAAAATCACGGTCTTGAAGTTCTTGGTGTAGTTCCATATGAAAGGGATGATACTTGTATTTTCTCTTGGTGCGATTAGCCGTAGATTGGGATGTGACAGATAAGTCAGCTAGTTGACGGCTGCTGACCTGGGGATTATTTTCAACATGAAGTAAAATCTCCATTCTTTTTTCCTCATTGGTCGCATTGTGGTTTACTACTTTCCGTTTCGTATAGTCAACGCTACTACCACCACCATCAAACCGTTCCATTAAGCACTGAAAAAATTTTCTAGATGGTGTACGTCTACCAGGGTACTTCGCTTCGTAAAGCCTTACTGTCAACAAACAATTTTTTTTCCCGCCTCTCCCAGTATATAAACAATACCAATTAATTCATTTTTAGGAAAATCCTTTATATGTTACTTACTACAATAAATTAAACTATTTTTACTTGCTTAATAGACTTGTCAAAATTTCACATAGCCTAAATTTTTATTTTGTCTTTGCAACTATGACGTTATAGCGTAAGTGTTAAAAACAAGGCTAAAAATTGAAAAATTAAAAATAAATCGAAAACTATTAGAGATAAACATACTTAATAAAAGTTGGAAGGTTTTGTAAAATCTATTACAAAAAATAATAATATACAGGGTGTGTCATTTAAAAAATTTGAGCTTTTCAATTTAAAATAGTCAAAATGCATAAATTTATTTTGAACACCCTGTAGCATCTAACTCAAATTTCTTTACATATATCTTTTTTTTTTCATCTCTATAGATTGCTCGTACCAATTATGAGTATTCCACCTTCAGAAACACTGGTGCTACTGGCAATTTTTTACAAAACTAAAAACTAGTATTTTTAAAAAAATTGAAATATTAGAACAACTACTAAGTTTAGGTAAGGCTATTGTTAATAAAAAATTTTACACAGAATTTAAAAATAAATTAGAAAATAGGATGTCCCATTTAAAAAAAGAAATGTTAAATCGGCCGCACTTTTTTGAAGTACCCTGTATACTCGAAAATAATTTTAACTGTGCGCCTTAACATTCCCTAAAACTGTTGTATTTAACATTTTTTCGTTATTCCCGAAACAAATGAACTTTACTCTATCGTTGACTCACCCCGTACAGAGTTATAAAAAAATAGTGTTTTTTTAGGAACGAAAGTAAAATAAAAATTCTTTTGAAAATGCCCTAAACACCAAGGTGAAAGAAACATCAAGGAGGTGTTTCTTTTAAACACACGAACCAAACATTCCAAGAAACAATAAATAAATGTCATATATATATATATATATATATATATATATATATATATATATATATATATATATATATATATATATATAAAAACTAATTGAATTTTTAACTGTTGATTCCGTTTAACACGGACATCTCCCCCCACTATCGTTATTGTTGAGATCTAAGCCTATGAAGGAACAAACAAGAAAGACCGTCAAAATGAAAATATAAAATAATGCTGTCGTTTCAAGATGTTATCAGTCCAAAATAATTCAGTCGAACTAGATACAACTTCATAAAATTTTAGGGTGGTCTTTCAAAAAAATGGATTTTCAAAAATTTCTGCTCTTATGAATGATGTAGTAATATCATAGAAATTTTGCAAGGAATAAAACACTACTTAAATTTCCACTAATTTTTTTATTTTTAACACCATGACATGTTTCGCTGTACGACAGCTTCTTCAGATTGTTTGTTACGAAATGAGGATAAAATTACTATAATAAATGGTTGGTTCACAATTTATGGCAGGTAATAAATAATTTAATTAAAATAGATTTAGTAATCCTGAATTATTTAAGTCTAATTGTATTTATTGAATTTTCTTATTAAGGAATCTGAATTTTTCAATTTGTTTATTTCTAAAGATTCTAGGTAATTGAGTTTCAGACCCTTTGTGCAAAGTATGTAATATTTCAAAGTTTGGGTTGAACTGGTGGTTATTTTCAATTAAATGATTTGCGTAATTTGAGTTGTTTTTTCTTTGATGTATGATGAAGCATGTTCTTTTATTCTTTTTGAAAAACTCTTCTCCTGTTTGACTTCTATATGTTTTCAAGCAATTTCTGCAGTTTAATTTGTATACTTCGGATTGTCTCTATCTGTTTTAGTTTGGCTATTCTTTATAAATTTACCTAGTGTGTTAGATGTTTTAAATGCTGTATTAATATTTAATTATCTCAAGAAACTATTTAATTTAGTGTTGCATCTAATACAGTACGTTATTGACTTTACGTTTTTATAAGTTTCTTTATTATTCGGAAAAACTGTACTAATGGCTTTTTTTGTAAAGTTTTTTCTTGTGAATATTGTCTATTATGGATGGTGAATAGTCATTATTCTGCTAATTGTTTTATAATATTAAGTTCTTTTTGAAAATCGTCTTGGTTTAGAGGAATATTTATTAGTCTATGAATCATATTATGGAAAACTGCAAGTTTGTGACTTGGTGGATGACATAAAGTATTATGGATAATCATGTCAGTATGTGACGGTTTATGGTAAATAGTAAAATTTTTTATTGCATATTTAGCTTTAAAAGGTTTTCACCTTTATTGTTCATTCTATAATACCTAATAGTTTCTAAAAGTTTTTATTTAATTGATTTCCAATAGAGTTAATTGCTTGTTTTTCTATTGTTTAGTTTTCAGCAAGTCATATAGTAACTAAATTATTAAGAGGATTCAGTCCAAGAAAAATACTCTTTCTCATTAATATTTACTTAAGTCAGATATAGTGGTAATTTTATTCAAAGATATATAGTCATAAGGGAAAATAGTAAATAGCATTATAATTATAAGAAACAGCTGTCTATTTCCTAAATTTGTATTTTAATAAGTTATATATAACCCGCAATTCTTAAACACAGAAATTTTTGATTTTTTACTTGAATTTCCATTTCGGCAGTGCAGAGGACTATTTTTTAGATGAACGATTTGAAGACCCGAGAATTGCATGTTATTTTGCTAATTCTTCTCCAGAAAGATCTCTGGACCTTTCACCAATATTGATCATTTAGGAAAAGCAATAAGGCAGTGCGTAAACAGCGTTACTCCACAGATGTTCAAAGATCACAATAATATACGTTAGAAAAACAGATTATCTTCATTTGTCTGGTAAAAAGATTCGAATTTAGATTATCATTAAAATACTACCTCCCATCTTTAAACTACCTTGCAATGCGGCAAAGGGCGCAGGTAATTTCCACACCACTAATCCGTTCATGACCTAGACATATTTAAGGGATTGTAATTGCAGAAGTAAATTCCACACCGAGTACTTACAGGTAGGGGATGAGGGTTGATAAATGGGTGGTGGTACGCACCGGCCTGTTCAATTAAATCATTCTTAACCCTTCTACATATCAGTGTAGTACATATTATTAATTTGTGATTATTACTTGGTCGTGCGTATATTTTTTAAAGTGTTGCTAATATGGAAGCAAAGTTAATAAAAAGTAATCGAGGAAAGGACATGTTATGTGTGAATTACTACACTTACTAACCTGAACCAACCTGTTTTGTAAATATATATAAATAGATATGTATAGGTTTGTAGAATTATCTAGTATATGGAAGGAAATTTGTCCAATTTTATTTTATGTATTTAGCAAAAACTTCATGTTTTATCAATATTATTCTACTATGAAATAAAAACATATATTTTTTGCAAATATCTAACATTTTCAATAAAAACTGATTTAAAAGAAATCTGTCCAATTTTATTTAGATGAATAAAGAATAATTATATTTGCTTGGTGTGGAAATTACCTGTAAGATTTAAGCACCCTTATAAGGTTAGTGTGGAATTTACCTGTTGTATTAAGGGCGCAGGTAGTCTTGGTGTGCAATTTACTAACGCCGCCAATTGCTCCAAAAAAACAATTATGGTTCTCGACAATGCAGTTTATTACAGTCGGTGAATAAAGAAAGTTCCAAATTCAGCCGACACGAAATCTGAAATACGAAAATTTATCTTGGTAAATGACATATATTTCCAAAAAAAATTGTAAAAAATAATCAAAGAATTTAATATGGATCAACAATATGTTTGTGATAATAAGGCAAAAGAAATGGGTCGTACTGTTTTAAGATTGCCACCATATTACTGCATTTTCAACCCTATAGAGCAAATAGTATATAGAAGTAGGTTAAGTCAAGAATAAGAGCTGAAAATATAACCTCAACGTCCAAATACTCATGTATATTTAATAAAAAAGGTCTATTATTTCAGTAGCATTTTGCAAGTAGTAAATGCTACTTTCCACGTAAAAATTAATGAACAACTAAAAACCGATAAAACCCAGGTAAAAGAGGAATCCGACAGGGAGGCACAATCTTGTCAAATCTCTTCATTCTGGCTATGAAAAATATTTTTAAGAAACTATCGTGAGAAGGTAAGGGCATAAATATTAATGGAATTTATTAGAGTCATCTATGTTTTACAAATGACATATTTTTAATCTCTTCTCTCATCAAGGAAGTAGAACAGATGCTCACAGAGCTGAATTTAGCATCAAGGTCGTAGGATGAATTTTAGTAAGATGAAGATAATGAGAAAGGACAGTCCCCCAGATCAAGATAGATGGTAACAACATAGAAAACGTAAACGAATACACATACCTGGGACATAATATTGCAACTGGAAAAGAAAATTAAACATTAGAAATTTGGGCTGCTTTCGAAAGATTGAACTATATATTAAAGGATGGAGAAACTCCCATAAATCTAAAAAGACAAGTACTTGCCTGTGGCCACCTACGGATCCGAGATAATGACTCTAGTACAGAAAAATGCAAATTAGTTGAGAATAATGCAAAGAGCCATGAACAATGTTGGTAGTTTCTTTCAGAAATAAGATCAGAAACCAGGAGATAAGAGGTAAGATGGGTACAAAAGATATTATAGAGCGAATTACAAAATTAAAATGGGGTTGGGTAGAACATATTGCAAGGGATAACGGTAACAAATGGAAACTAAAAATAACTTTTTGGCGGCAAACAATACGAGGAGGACGAAGAAGACCACCAACGAGATAGGTGGTCGACGTAAGCAGAATAAGTGGAAGGTATTGGTGTCGGAGGGCTCAGAATAGGAAAGAATGGAGGAGCTTGGGAGAGGTCTATGTCCAGGAATGAACGAGAAGTGGTTGATAATGATAAATTTCAGTGGAAAGTTGAACAAATTCTGTAAATTATATTGTTAAAGTTAAAAATTTCTAAATTTCTGTATAGAATGTTATTGAACCCACCGTGGTAAATTTATATTATCACCAGGGACAGATCCAGGGAGGGGCGATTGGTATGATCGCCCGTCCCCCCCGGGGTCAACCTAACCTAATAAAGATGATGATGATGATGTTTGGGGGATCGGGCGCGTCGACATCTTAGGTCATTTGGCGCCCTAATTTTCTTTTAGATTTCTATTTCCAGTTCTTTGAGATAGTTTCGAATTTTATACTTGTTTAATTGATACGTGTTTATTATTTGCGTTAGTGTTGAAGGAATATTGTGCTTTATTCTTATGTTTGCTAAATGTTCTGCTTCAAAAATATGTTTAACTGTTAGCGTAGAGATACATCTTGTACATAAAGGCTTTGGTTCATTTTTCAAAAGGTAGGAGTGGGTCTGGTATATGTGACCAGTGGCCAGTCTTCTTAGCGTGGTGTTCTCAACTCTGTTCAATTTTGTATGTGGAGTGGGGGGTACACTAGTGGTTTTATCTCCCAGAGCTTGTTATTGTTTTCTTCTAGATCCCATTCCAGTTGGAACAAATTTCTGTTTATAATAATTAGACTGTTTTGCAAGTCACTTGGGTGATTTTCCCCTGTTATGGGAATACCGTTATTAATGACTTTCTTAGCTTCTTGATCAGCTTTGTTGTTACCCTTTATCCCCATGTGGCTAGGGATCCAGATGTAGGCAATTGTTCTATTTCTTGATTTTGCGATGTATAGAAGATCTGTGATTTGCCTTAGATATGCATGGCTAGGATTATTTGTTATGACGGCTTTCAGCGCACTTAGTGAGTCTGACACTATTAAGGAGTTTTTGTTGTCTTTAATATTAATGGCGTATCTGGTTGCTTCTTTAATTGCTAGTAATTCCGCTGTGAAGATAGTGTTGTATTGAGATAGTTTGAAGTTTTTTGAATAGTTATTGTGCACAATTGCTGCTCCAACCCCTTTTTCTGTCTTAGAAACATCCGTGTATATTATTGAGTATTTGGAGTAACACATGTGTAGTCTTTCGAGAAATTTGGATTTTATTTCAGAATGATTTAGATCCTTCACGTTTGGTGTATGGAGGTGAAGGTCTACTGATGGTTTTGGTGATAACCATGGAGGGAAAGTGTGCCAGAGAGGATAGTCAAAAGCTGGTGGTGTGAGATTATGAAGAGTCATAAATTTATTTATTCTATTTGGGATTGACATATGTGGAGATACATGATTAGCTCGATGTGAGTTTGTCAAATTTAATGAATATTTTAAATGTTGCCTTTGTAGTGTCGATGTGTAAAACTTCATTAGAGATAGTTGTCTGTCTAGATGCAGTGGTGGAATAGATGATGTGCATTGGAGACTAGGGATTGGTGTAGTTCTAAATTCTCCCGTTGCCAATCTCAAGGCCCGATTTTGGATGGTGTTTAATGACTTTTTGGCACTTGGACTAGCTGCGTCATATATGAGGTCTCCGTACCTTAGTTTTGAGAGTATCAATGATTTGTACAGTTTAATTAGTGAGGGAAAATCTGCTCCCCATTGTGTACTAGCAATGGTTCTGAGGATGTTTAGGTCTTGGGTAGTACGGATTTTAAGTTGCTTAATGTGTGAGAGCCAATTTAGTTTATTGTCAAACGTCAATCCTAGGATGTTGACTGTAGTAGTGGTTGGGATGGCTTTGTTTTCTATCGTTAATGGGTTGACTTTAGGACAGCTTCTGATTTTGCAGAAATGTATGGCACTGGATTTTGTTGGAGAAAAGGAAAGACCATTGCTTTTGGCCCATTCATTTAGAGCAGAGATAGAGGCACGTAGTTTGTTGGTGTTTTCATTAGAAGAGGGGTTTGAGCTGTAAATAATTAAATCATCAGCAAATAATTTAAATTTTATGGGGGTTTGAATAATCTTGGTTAACGAAAGCATTGCTATATTAAACAGTGTAGGGCTTAGAACCGATCCCTGTGGTACACCAAGGATCAGTTGGTGAGGGTCTGATAATAAATTGTTTGATCTAACTTGAAATGTTCTAGGGGCTAAAAAGTGTTGTATGAATTTGGGTAGAGCCCCCGTAAAACCCAGCTCCTTCATCTGTTTCAATATGATGGTTCCATTTATTGAATCAAAAGCTTTTTGCAGATCTAGGGATACAAGGCTAGTATGTTGTTTTTTGTGTATTGCAATTCTGATGTCTGTATCGAGTGATGCCAGATGGTCAATGGCTGATCTGTATTTTCTGAAACCGTATTGGTATTTTGATAGGAGACCTTTAGCTTCCAACGTCCATGACAAGCGTAGGTGGACCATTCTTTCCAATATTTTGCTTAGGCGGTTTGTCAGAGAGATTGGTCTATAATTCTCCGGGGAAGATCTTGGTTTCCCTACTTTATGAATTGGGATAATAATGGCTTTCAGCCATGATTCAGGAAACTCAGCGTTTAGCCACAAGTGATTATAATATTTTAGTAATAATTTTAGCATTTCTTCTGACAGTTGTTGGATCATTGGTAAGAGAATTGTGTCCGGACCAGGAACTGTGTTTTTAGAGGCTTTTATTGATGAGTATAATTCACAGATTGTGAAGGGTGTATTGTAATGCTGTGGTCTATTTGAGTGAAAGGTAGTCATATTGGGGTTTATCTGTGGGTTTGGAGTCCCTGGTATTGATTTTTGTTGATAATATAAGGCAATTGCATTTACTTTTTCCTTTAGGTCTGAAATGTAATTGTTGTTTATGTGTAGAGTTGGAATAGAGTTAGATTCGGTTCCTTTCATTTTTCTTATTAATTGCCATAGATGGCCAGCTGAAGTAGAGTGATTTATAGAAGATGTGAGTTTTTTCCAGGAATTTAGTTTGGCATCCTTTAGAACTCTCTTGGATTGTGCCCTCCTTCGTTTAAATTCTATCAAGTTTTCTGGTGTAGGTTTTCGTTTGTATATATTTAGTGCCTTTTTTCTTTCTTTGATGGCTCGAGAGCACTCACTAGACCACCATGGGACTGGCAATTTGTTACTTTTTTGGGGGCAGAGTGGGATGTGTTTTTGGGCAGCTTTTAGAATGTTTTGCGAGAATTCTTTAATGAAAGCATTAGTCTCCCATGTTTTTGCGTTAGGAGGCTTTAAGGCTGCTTTGTACCTTGTCCAGTCAGCCCTGGCTAAATTCCATCTTATTCGTGGGGGAAAAGACAGGTTAATATTTGACGTAGACCTGAGTATTATCGGAAAATGATCGCTTCCACAGGTATCCGGCAGGATATCCCATGTTAGTGTTGGGGCAATAGATTGGCTACTTAAGGATAGATCTAGGGTGGAGTAACTACCCGACGATGAACTTAGATACGTAGGAGAGAGGTTGTTTAGCAATGCAATGTTAAATTGATACATGAGGTTCTCTATCAAAGCTCCACGTGGGGTGGTTTGTGTTGATCCCCACAGCGTATTATGCGCATTCAAGTCTCCCAAGATGATGAAGGGAGTGGGGAGCTGTACAATTAATTCCGCTATGAGGTCCTGTGTGCAGTCTGTATTTGGAGGTAAATAGAGGCTACATATTGAGATTGGGGTATGGAAAGTTGCTCTAATGGCAACTGCCTCGAGGGGAAAATGTAGTTGGATCTCTTCAAAGTCTAAAGATTTGTGAATGTATATGGCAACACCTCCCGATGCCCTTGCTTGATCGATTCTGTTTTTATAGGCAATGTTATAGTTTTTAATTTTTGTATGTTTATTATCTTTGAAATTTGTTTCTTGGAGAGCTAATATTGATGGATTATTTATGTTGATTAGTAATTGGAGATCCTC
The DNA here is from genome assembly GCA_019049505.1 of Pachyrhynchus sulphureomaculatus. Taxonomy (NCBI): domain Eukaryota; kingdom Metazoa; phylum Arthropoda; class Insecta; order Coleoptera; family Curculionidae; genus Pachyrhynchus; species Pachyrhynchus sulphureomaculatus. The sequence goes on from CM032450.1 coordinate 5,152,884, forward strand.
ATGTCTTGGATTAAACCCATTCAAATTCCATTGGAGTATGGGATGGAATTTTATTACGGCTTAGTTATTTGGTACTTCTCGATGTTTTGTTTTTTTACCGGATGAGGATCGAGTTCCATGGAAATGTCTGGAGTAGACAGTTCCAGGATGGACTCCCTAGATGAGTTTGGAGTCGATTTGTTAGAGCGGGAAGTTTTTTTTCCTACTGGTATCAGAGGGAGTGGGAGTAGGGGTGGTGTTTGACCTGTTTGTGGGAAGTTTGATTTGGGTGGTTTTGATGTTTGATTGGGTTTTGGGTGTTTGTTTACTTTGGTTATTGGTCGGGGGATCAGTTATTGTCTTGTCTTGTAAGTTAGGCGTGGGTGTGTGCGTTGTAGGGGGGGACTTGACGGGAGGGGATGGAAATGTGATATTGGGTTTTGGTGGAATGGACAAAGTAAGTCTGGATGTAGGTTGGGTGGGATAGGAGGAGGTAGGAAGGGAGGAAAGGGGAGTGAGGGGTTCTAAGATCGTTAAGTCGCACTGTGTGGAAACACTGTTTTGGGCAGGTTTTGAGCTTTTTGTTATAGCACTATAAGAAATTGAGAAAGAAGGGTTAAGGTTGAAATATTTCCTCTTTGCTTCAAAATATGAGATTTTGTCTGTGGTTCTTATTTTTTGGATTTCAAATTCCTGCTTGAATTGGGGACACCCTTTGTATTTGGGTGAGTGCGAACCTTTGCAGTTTATGCATGTTGGAGTTTTGGAACAAGGAGATTCTGGATGCTGGGCATGACCACAGGAAGAGCAAAGTGGGTCCTGTGCGCATTTACTCGCAGTATGTCCGAACCTTTGACAATGAAAACATCTCATGGGGTTTTGTATATACTGGCGAACTCTCAGTGAGTACCAACCAGCATATATTTTTGGTGGAAGCTGATGCAATTTGAAAGATAAAATGAATGTAGCTGAAGGCTGGTTTGAATCCCTTTTTGGAGGTATTCTAAAAATTTCGGTTACACCCTGGCTTTCAAGATTCTCTAGAATTTCTTCGTCTGTACAGTTCGCTAAATCCTTGCAAGTTATGATTCCCTTTATAGTATTTAGGGTTTTATGTGGTGTTGTTGTAACCTCGGAGTTGAGTAATTGTGTAAGGTTGGATGCTTTCTTTGACTGATTTTCGTTCGTTACCTGTATTAATAAGGTGCCATCTGCTAACTTTCTGGTTTCTGCAAGAGTACCAATTTGAGTTTGTAAGGCTTTATGTAATATGAAAGGTGATGTGTTTTTAAAAGAACCTGATTTCATACTAATTTTGAAAAAACGATCATACACTGGCAGTTCCGGAGAAGAAGGAAAAGACTCTATTCTGGGTCTTTTGGACCCGTTTTTTTTTTGTTATTTTGTTGTGGCATATAAGTCCCACGAGTAACCTAGGAAATAAAATGTCGACCATGACAGAGCCTGGTTATCGTGGCAAGGCTAACTTACTGCCGAATGTCGCCCGGTGTCCGGCAGGAACCGTTAACAACTCATTCAAACTGAGCCATTCATCCCCTCAGCACGGTATCTTAACACTTTGGGATTGCGACGAGAAACATATAAAACAAGGACTGATTTATGAAGACAAACACAAGACAAGACAACGTCACTCGGGTACCTCGGGATTGTCAAACCCGTACTAGTGAAGTCAGAGACTTCACTAGCCCCTGAGGGGTAACCTAATAAAGAATACTAAAAATATAAAAGACAGACATGCAGACGGACGGACACCGAAGTGATCTTATAAGTGTTCCGTACGGAACACTACAATAAATAATTATGCTGAAATTTTGTACAATATTTCAACTAAAAAACCAAGTAAAATTAGAAACTAAGAATTGCTTGTCAAATTTCTCTGTTCTACAAATGCTGGTATGGTCGTATTTTTTATGACCATAGCAAACATGCTGCAGGGAAAGGGCTAAAGCGATACAGGAGCGACGTGTGAGCAGAGCGACTCACGTTGGTCTCAAATCGCTGTAAATTGTGCTCGGTGGAAAACACAAAAGAATCAAGTTCTCCATATAAAAGACTGCTTGAAAAAGGTTGTACATAGAGTGAAAAACTGAACCTCATACGGTTCGGATGTATTACCGTAACATGTCTAACGCATTTGAATAGAATCCAACAAATTAATGTAGTCTATATTTGGAAGAAAAACCCAAAATATGGAAACAGTATTCCATCGTTTGTCGAATTGGAACATTATATATACACATATATATATATATGTCATATATAATATATATATATATATATATATATATATATATATATATATATATATATATATATATATATATATCGTATATCCTTTCTAACATATGGTGTAGGGCAGTTATACATTCTCCTTTTTTTCCCTATCAATCTCCACATATAAACTTCTTCCATCTGTCTCTATTCTTTGCCATTTTCGCTGCTTCTTCCAGGATTTTTCCTTCTCCTTAAGTATACCTCCAATACTCCCATTCCATGTCTGTCTAGGTCTTCCTCGGTTCTGTTTTTTCTGTATTCGGGCTTCATACACTTGTTTTACCTGTCTATCATCCTCCATTCTCTGTATACGTCCCCACCATCCCAGCTGCCTTTGTTGTATATATTTCATAATCGCTTGTACTCTCAGCCTTCTCCTTATTTCTGTATTCCTTTTTCTGTCCTTCCGTCTAACTCCTTATTCTGCTCTCAGATATTTCATTTCGACGGCTTTTATTTTGTTTTTCTGCCTGTCTGTTAGGGGTTCATAATTCACATCCATATGTTAGGATTGTCCTATAAATTGCTTTGAACATTTTTATTTTGTTTGTTTCGTCACTTCTTTCTTCCTAATGAATTTATTATTTATTGCACAGTAAAGTTGTTCGTTTTTTTTTTTTCGATTCTTCCATTAATTTCTTTGTCTTGTTTTCCAGTTTCATCCATTATTATTCTCAAATACTTATACTGTTCGACTTGTTGTAATTTATTCTCTTCTATTTAAATGTTCATTTGTTGATTTTTCATTATCATTACATTTGTTTTATCTATATTAATTTTCATATCTTCTCCTTTAAACGCTTTATTTCAAATTTCGAAGTTTTCCTGTAACTGTCTCATTTTCCGCCACTGGAACAATATCCTCAGCAAAAGCCGCTTCAAATATTTCTATTCTTTTTATTTTCCAGTATCCAATTGTCTTTCACTTTTAATTCGCATTTTTTGATTATTTCATCCATGTATACAGTGAACAATATTGGGCTCAAGCTTCCGCCCTGCCTCAAACCTTCCTGTGTTCTAAATCCCTCCGACTTCATGTTGTTTTTTATTACATACTACACATTGTTGCTGTATATTCCTTTAATGTTTCTTATTGTATTTTTGTTTATTCCCTTGTTTTCTAGGCTTTTCCACACTTTATTTCTCGACACACTGTCAAATGCTTTTTCTAAGTCTATGGAAGCAAGGTGTAGACTTTTATTTTGTTTTGATCTTTTATCGATAATCTGTTTCAGTGTAAATATGTGGTCTTGTGTACTTCTTGCTGGTCTAGATCCACTTTGCGATTCCGATAGTTGTGGTCCTAATACTTTTTTTATCTTATTATTAACGACACCCTCATAAATTTTGACAATTGTGTTCAGAATAGTAATTATTGCAATCTTTGTGATTTCCCTTTTTATAGATTGGTGTAATAAACGATATTCCCCATTCGGCAGGAAATTTTTCTTCTTCCCATGTATTATTAATTATTTCTAGCAATATTGTTTATCCTTTTTTCCCCATGTATTTAATCATTGTAGACGTTATCTTATCGCTGCCTGAGAATTTCCCATTTTTCAATTTTGTTATAACTTCCTCCAACTCTTTCCATTCTATTGTTTCCTATTTTTTGTTTCTTCCATATTTTGTTGGTTGGTTTCTATAGTATTATATTCTACTTGGTTAGTGTCACTCCAAGATAGGTCTTTATTAAGTTGAACGATTTCCTGCTGTCTGCGGATATTTACATAAGTAGCCGCTATTCGAGTATTCAAAGCAAATAAAAAAATAAGGGTACTATTATCTGCAAAGTTGTAGATTGGATTTCTAGTCCTTTCTAGCAGATCACTAATATAAATGAAAGAGAAAAAAGGAGGGAGTATGGAGCCTTGGGGCATACCGGTGTTTATAGTGAAGGTGCCAGAAAGAAATCGGTCTACTGCCACCCCTAAAGAATGCTCTCTGAAAAAAAGATGAAAACTATAAACAAAACCTTTCCGACATACCATAAAAGCTTAGCTTACCTCACAAACTGTCATAGCAAATACGGTCGACCGCCTTGGATGTATCAAGTACAACCAGTCGAGATTCTCCAAAATGCTCAAGTGCGTTGTTCCAAAGATGTGTTGATCTTGGCTTACAAAAGTCTTATTGGTGGTCGCTAATAATGTTACATCCTTCAAGATATTTTAGAAGATGCTGATCGTTACCCTTTTCTATAACCTTGGATATTATTGAAAGCAGTACCATTGATCGGGAGTTGTTTAGCAAGGCCTTCTTGCTTTTTTTTTGAGTATCCGCTGAACTGTAAGGCGTTTTTAGCGGGAAGTAAATATCCATTTTTTGTAGGACAAATTGAAAATTTTAGACAGAACTGGTGTTAGTTTACTAGTGCATTTTTTGAGTACTAAGGAAGGTATTCCATCAGCATTAGAAGCTTTCTTGGTTTCTAGCTTCGTTAAAATACGTTTAATGAGACGCTGTCTGAAGACAATATCGGGTATTCTTAACTTTACTATGAGAATGGATAGTGTTTTTCTTTCTAAATCGATAGTAGAATATGAAGCAAAAAGTTTAGCCAACAAGTTGGCTTCCTCAATAGTATTATCTAGTCATGTGAGTGGTGGTGTAGTTGATTTAGCGATAATTTGCCTAATGAACTTAGCAACCAACCAAAGGGACCCGCAATTATTGGGGCAGGCAAGAAGTTTGTCTTTAATCCTTTCATTGTGTGCCTCCTTGGTTTAGTCAATAATTTCTTCGTATCTGTTACAATCTATGACGCTAGGATTTTTACATCATTATAGGTAGGCAAAATGTTTAGAAGCAACAGCTTCTTTGTATTTTGGCCGAACCGAGGCTTGCGTTGGAAGGATATTTCTTCGAAAAAGAGACGTAAATTTCCATACCAGCCAAAATGACCTAGTAGACGTCCTCAGCGCAGTCAGATGTGTAATAGGATCAAAAAACCAAGGAAAAGTTCGAGAATATTTCATAAGTTCTTCCTGTTTTGCAGATTGTAGTGGCAAATCTTTTACGGTTTATTCACTTCTCTGTCACTGACCGATAGAGTAATGGCGAAAGCAATTTGTGGTAGGAAGAACCTAACGGCGAATATACGGTGATAGCCAAAATCTCTGGATTGGTCAAAAACAGATCAAAAAGATTATCGAACTCTCTGTCTTGAGCAGGAATTCATTTTGGTGCATCAGTAAGCTAAGTAAAACCACAACTGGTTTAGGATAATTCAGCTTCACGATCTTGTTCATCAGTCGTATTTGAATTCTTAAGCCAGTTGATGTTGCGGACATTAAAGTGGCTGAGGATAGCAATTTCGGCACTTGAATAATTAATTTGTAAATGATCAATGGTATCTGTAAAAGAAACGAAAAGTGTTCTAAAGTTAATATCACTTGGTGGTTAATAGAGGCAGCAGATAAATCTTGAGATTTTTTGATTCCTTATTTTTAATCACATAACATCAAAGTTTTGGGGCTTTATAGTCTCCTCTCGTTGGCAAGAGACAACGCTTTTGATAAAAGGACGGATTCCCAAGTTACGCCCAAATCGGAAATCGAAGTCGTACTCAAGACAGAGAAAATTGACTGTAGTGGTTTACGAACTGACCTTGGTTTCGCCGAAAGCGAGAACATGGGGCTTACTTAATTGCAGGTATTGGTGCGAGTCTGAACCTCGTCTGTTACAAAAATCTCTTTTAAAACTGCAATCACGGCACGTAGAAGCCCTTGAATCAGCCTCCATCCGGAGATCCAAACGGGGGGCTATTTTACATCCGGAATATTTTACTCTTGGGAGCTGTATCAAGCGATTTTTTTTCCCTGTGAAACCGGGAACATAGGCTTAACCACGAAACTTTAAGCAACTTCACGCAGCCTAAGCCGATGCGATGGTATCATACCGGGCGATGCGCGGTGGGATCTGAAAATCTACTATATAAATTGTTCTTTTAGTTGCCTTCTCCTACAGGCCGAAGATACTGGAGGTGATTTTCTGTCTCTCACTCCACGTGCATATATATTACGGTATATAAGCAATTACCCTCCCTCTACCCCCCCCTCTATCCCTTTAACCAATATTTCATTAAAAAAAATTCTCATAATGCTATTGAAAATGCACTAAACGACAACAGGAAAAATATCTAATTCGAGACATCGTTTACCGTGAAATTAATGATCCATTAGAAACTTCATTTAGTGCGGTAGGAACAAGTAGAAACATTAGACAAAATTCCTACTTTAAAGCTGTTTTTTTTAGAGTAGTTTTTTCCGGCAAATCCAAAAATTAAATTTATTAAATTATGTGAAAAATTATAATTATTTAATTTACATGTAAAGTGAAGATATAAGAGATAATACAAGATATAATGGTTGCTTAAGAAATAAATAACCGGTCAAGTGCAAGTTGAACTTGCACAATTAGTGTTCCGTACGTTGATTGCTTTTAAAATAAAAAATTTTGTTACGGTGGTATAAAATGATCAGTGACGTCACAAAACACACCCCAAATGAGTTTTCAGCAAAGTTTGTTTCCAATCTTTACTAAAAACTGATGACCTTGAAATTTTTGTTTTCTTATGTACCAGATAAATTATTAAAGGTAATGCACTCGTGATAATTTTTATTCAATCTACACCCCGTGGAGAATATTCCAGAATTTTTTCAAAATTTTTTGACCAGTACTTTTCGAGATAATGTGGGGGGGACAGCGATTTTTTTCGCGATTTTTTAAAAATAATACAAAAAAAAAAGTGAGCCCAAGAATTACATTATATATATATTTTTTGCTCGTGTCTTTACAAGCTTTCATTTGTTACCACACTCGATGACCTAGTAAAAAAATTTTTTTTTTCACTTCCGATTACACTCGCCAAAACTAACCCCTTAAGTCAAAATTTAACTTTTAAAACTACACGGCTCTGATGAGACCATCAGACAGACAGACAGACAGGCAGACAGACAGACAGACAGACACCGAAGTAATCTTATAAGTGTTCCGTACGGAACACTAAAAATAAGTAAAAATGTACCGTAAGTCACAGCAAGTATAGGAAATAACTAGAAAGATCGGGTTGTACCGGTGTTTCTTTATTCATGTGGCCTAGTGAAGTGGACGAAGGAAGCTCTGCGAGATTTGGATCTTTGCACATGAGAAATCATGCACTTGAATGGAAGCTTCCATTCTCGATCCTCCAGAAGAACAGCACATTTATAGAAAGCACATAGAAAAACCATGGAGTGTTTTACGTCATACAAACCTCAATCTGCTGCGAGTATTGGAAAAAACTAACATATGGTTTTCTACAGTCAGTAAGTCTTAAGTCAGAGTCCGAGGGATAATTATTCGCTTATAAGGTGTGGTGATTAACAGCTTACTGTTTACAAAACTGCGAGACGTTAAGTGTATGGCATGTAATATTAAACCAGAAACAGTTATGCACTTTCTTCTAGCATGCTCAGTGCATGCTATATTCTCTTATTATATATCTATCGTCATAATGCAACGTTGAATGTCCTATACCGTAGGCTTTCATACGGTATAGGTGACGTTCCAGGTCTGCCATATCTTCCAAGAGAGTTCCAATTGACTGTAGAGAATGACAGGTGCCGCATTTACTGTGATTTTGCCTCTTCGATCACAAGGAGTTTGCAACCCAACAAAACTTCTATAGCACTTTTCAATAAAATAACAAAAACATTTACGTATTTTCGGCGCCTGCAGAAACAAATCCAGCAATCAAAAAGTAGGAAAACAGTTTTAAGTACAAAAATTCAAACTGCGCGCTTTATTCACATGACGTTCAGTAACAATGGTGATTCTAGTAATCGGAGATTGAGAAGAAATTAAGAACATATTCCTAGTAAACCAGAAAAAGATACATTTTGCTGCATCTTGGCTAGATTCCTTGCAATGAAGATGTACAGAGCAGTTATCCCTGATTCTCTTATATTTTTCACGTAGATGAGCAATCTAAAAAACCCTAAGATGCGAGGAAAAGCAAACATTTAGGATGATAATTTTCTCACGAATAAAATAGTTCCCGTTAACAAGGAAATTTAACCGTTTTTATTTCTAAAACTTGACCTATATTCAATTAGACACTTTTCAGATAATTCTGTAATCAGATAGAATGCCTTTCTATATACAATTTCTGAAAAAAAACAGTGAACTGGAAGTATATTATGATATATACGCAGTCACACTTCTATCTCCCTACCCCATTCCTTTTACCCTATATATTTTTACTACAAAAAATTATTTTATAATAAATACTCAATATCCAAAACGAGGAAAAATTTTCATAGAAAGATTGAAACGAAACAATGACCCCCACCCCCCCCGACCTATCACATGATAAATACAAAATCACCCTTCTGCATGCCCTTTCCATCCTTTAACCTCTTATATGTTTTATTACAAACTAGCAGGGCCCGCGGCTCCGCTCGCGTGGACTTGATTTACTACTATCTTTACTGCTTATTCCTTCTGTTACCCAACGTAATAAAATATCTCCCATTATTTCTCCTTATCTCCCAATATTTCTCCTTATTTCCCATTATCTCTACATAATTTCCATTATCTAGGCTTATCTCTGCTCATCTCCCATTATTTCTCCTTATCTCCCATTATTTCTCCTTACCTCCCATTATCTCACCTTATTTCCCATTATCTAGGCTTATCTCGACTTATCTCATATTATTTCTTCTTATCTCCCATTATTTCTCCTTATCTCCCATTATCTCACCATAACTCCCATTATCTAGACTTATCTCTGATTATATCCCATTATCTCTCCTTATCTCCCATTATTTATACTTATCTCCCATTATCTTACCTTATCTCCCATTATCGAGGCTTATCTCGACTTATCTCCCATTATTTCTCCTTATCTCCCATTATCTCACCTTATCTCCCATTATCTAGGCTTATATCGAATTATATAGAACATATGTATAAATTTATAAAAACACGTAAATCGGATAAGTGGTTCTCGAGTGATAAGCGCACTAACGGACAGACAGACAGACAGAGAGACGTTGCATTTTATATATATTGTATTCTTTGCTACATGATATTGTTCCATATTTAATGCTTCAGGGAGTGTATTGTAAGAGAACGCGCTAGCGGCAAACTTTTCTCCGACTTGATTCACTATTATCGTCACTGCTTATTCCTTATGTCATCTAATAAAATATGTCCTATTGGCCATGGCCATGGCCAGAGAACATACGTATGTTTAAAAAAAAGGCACGTAAATCGGATAAGTGGTTCTCCAGTGATAAGCACACTAACGGACGAACAGACAGACAGACGGACAGAGAGACATTGCATTTTATATATATTATAGATATTCTCTGCTACATAATATTGTTCCATATTTAATGGTTTGGACTGTGTATTGCAAGAGAACGCGCTAGCGGCAAACTTTGTCCGACTTTATTTACTATTATTGTCACTGCTCATTCCTTATGCTACCTATCGTAATAAAATATAGCCTATAACCTGGCCGGAGAACATATGTATGTTTAAAAAAAAAAAAGTACGAAAATCGGATAAGTGGTTCTCCAGTGATAAGCGCACTAACGGACAGACAGACAGACAGATACGTGGCATTTTATATATATTATAGATGTAATAAAATATATACCTATAACCTGGTCAGAGAACATATGTATGAATTTAAAAATCACGTAAATCGGATAAGTGGTTCTCGAGGGATAAGCGCATTAACGGACAGACAGACAGACGGACAAACATTGCATTTTATATATATTATAGATATAGATTATTATTATAATTATATAACCTGGCCAAAGAATATATATATATATATATATATATATATATATATATATATATATATATATATATATATATATATATATATATATATGAATTTAAAAAAGACAGGTAAATCGGATAAGTGGTTCCCGCGTGATAAACGCACTAATGGACAGACAGACCGACAGAGAGACATTGCATTTTATATATATATTATAGATTATACATTACAGATATTCTTTGCTACATAATATTGTTCCATATTTAATGGTTTAGGCTGTGTATTGCAAAGGCACACGCTAGCGGCAAACTTATTTCCGACATCATTCACTATTTTACGTCACTGCTCATTCCTTATGCTACCTATCGTAATAAAATATAGCCTATAACCTGGCTGGAACATATGTATGTTTTCAAAAAAAAAAGTACGTAAATCGGATAAGTGGTTCTTCAGTGATAGGCGCACTAACGGACAGACAGACAGACAGACAGACAGACAGATAGACGTATTTTATATATATTATAGATGATTTCATTCCGATAAATAACGTATAAGCTGTGTTTTAAGATTGTGCATTATCCTTGTTTTAATTAAAAATTTGTTTGATTAAATTGGGCCGATTTTTGGCTGCGGTCAACTGCAAATTGGACTTGCGTAATTAGTGTTCCGTACGTCGATTGCTTTTAAAATAAAATTTTTTGTTACGGAGGTATAAAATGATCAATTACTTTACAAAAAATTTTTATTTTGTGTTTATATACCAGATAAATTATTAAAGGTAATGCGCTCGTAATAATTTTTGTTCAATCTACACCCTGTAGAGAATATTCCAATATTTTTTTTTCAAAATTTTTTAATAGTACTTTTCGAGATAAGAGGGGATGACAGCGATTTTTTCGCGATTTTCAAAAATAAAATAAAGAAAAGTCTGCGCAAGTATGACATTATATATGTATATTTTTGAACTCGTGTTTTTACAAGCTTTCGTTTGACACTCCACTCGATGACCCGGTAAATGTTTTTTTTCATTTCCGAATTCTTCCCCCAAAACTAACCCTTTAAATCAAAATTTAACTATGGAAGCCACACGACCCTGATGAGGCCGTCAGTTCCTATATTACTGCCAAATTTCAATTTTCTATGCCAAATAGTTTCGGAGAAAATCGGGTGTGACCGACAGACAGACGGATAGACGGCTAGATAGACCCCGAAGTGATCTTATAAGTGTCACGTACGGAACGTTAAAAATCATTGCGCCGTCCCCCAGCTAAGATGATCAGGACTGAGACAGAGCGAGAATTTTGACTAAACAATAAATATATATACAGTAAAATCTGTCAAAAGCGGCCACAAAAAAAAATTTAGGAATATTGGACGTTTAAGACAAGTGGCCGTTATTCCCAGGTTTTGCGCCCTATAAGTAAAAGACATATATTTTTCTATTTTTTTGGACATTTTCTTTATTTTACTAACTAGAGTTAACATACACACAAAAAGTAGATTTTGGATCTTCACGTCCGTCCACATCACTGTCTGAATCAGAGTTATGCTTTTGGTCTCTATCGCGCGGTTCCTCAACAATTTCCGAAATACTGAAGTTTCAAGTTTCTATAGGCACATCACTATCAATGGAAACAAACCTATCCAAGTTTACAGTTTTATCATAGACTAAAGGGAAGAGCTGAGCAAGGGATATTTCGTCTTCTTCGTCAAAAATAGCATCTTCTGGAACAACATTTTTTAATTGTAGGTGAAGAAAGATTTTTCCCACGCAGTCGTAATCCATTCGTTAAGTTTATGTTTTTTTCATATTTTTCAAAATCTCATCATCTTAAAATTTTGAATTATTCCTTGGTCTAAAGGCTGACAATATGAGGTGGTATTTGGTGGCAAAAATACTAGCTTAACATTTTCTAGTGGCATTTTAGAATGGGAGGTAGCATTGTCCAAGTCATCCAGGCTTTTCCGTTAGATTCCCATTCTAAGGGTAACTTGTTGTAACATTCATTTTTTCCTAGATTTTAAAGACCATGTAATGTTACTGAGTTTTCACTTCAAATTGTACTTATTTTCATTTTGGTATCGAACGGTATATTAATCCGAGATTCCAAGCCATTCGGTATATTAGTGCGCTGTGCGGGTTTCTGACCGAATCTACCAATACGCCGGGATTGGTTGAAAATGTGTATCCGCAGTTTTGGTTCCGGCGTAGCCATATTGCCGGCAGAGTTCGCACGGTTTATTTAAGGGTCCGAAGAACTACAGTCGTGGCTAATTTCCGTCTAGCCGCCGAGAAGGCGGAGTACCATCAAGCCGCGGCCAGGCTAATTTTCATCAGAGCCGCCAAGTAAGCTTCCTTCGACTGAGCTGCAGTAAAGGCTCATAACAACGATCATGAGAGCTAAATAAAGCACAAGTTTTTAACGAAAAGCCGTAGTGGGCTCTCTAAGTGTTTACCAGAAAAGTGTGAAATCGGTTGTGTTCCATCGAAGCCGAAATAAAAACAGTAAGTTACCAAAACATCCTTCCATAGACTTATCCCTGAGTAGTGCCTTAACAGTAATTTGAACTGACTAAAAAGTGAAGTGAAAAGCACTATTTTTCGTCTTCGGGGGTAGTCAGAGTTTAGAAATTAAATGTCATAACTACCTGTTAGGCTAAAATTTTTTTGTAATCATGTAAAACTGCAAAGGTTAGAACTTTTTATTTTTAAAAACATGAATAAATTTTCCTTTTGTTGATTAAAGCTAGTATCTCACTGAATACCTATCTTACTTTTCAGGATAAGAACGGCTGTACCAAACTGATTTTTTTATTTAACAATAATACACTCTTTCAGTATTTTTTTTTCATTTTTTTAGCTGAAGTTAGATCCTTTCTATTTTAAAATGAATGGTGCCCAAAAAAAAATTGTACAGCTAAAGCTTTTTAAAAATAGAAAATAATTCCAAAAAGACGTAAAACAATTATCTCTTACCCATATTTCTCTGCCAAGGAAAACTGAGCTAGTGTGTGTTTAATTTCTTTAGTTCTTTTAAAATCAGGATTCACTCAATTCAGTATCAGAAATTAAAGCGGGGCTGCAAGAAAATTGTGCTCAAGCTTGGGGCGTCCAATATTCAAACGGTACAAAATGACGCAGTGTACGTGGGGCGCAATTAAACACTTTTTCATAGGCAACAAAATTGCGCTCAAGCGTGGGACAAACAACTTCTCACAGGGTACAAAAAAAGATGCCTCAAACTGAGGACAGTTTCAAATGGTTACAAAATAGCGCTGTCAACGCGGGGCTTTTGGAATTTTATTTTTTTAAAGGGTTCAGTGTACTAGCTTTCGAACAAAGTAAAAGCTCTAACTTTGCAGATAATTTTATTTCATAATATTTATTAAACGAAACTACACTATAGCAGTAAGACAAAAGCAGGAAATTTGTAGAATTTTTTTTATTTCAATTTATCTGATGGTGGTATAGATATTTGAATTTTGTTAATTGACTCTAAGATAAGTGATCCCTGTTTTTTTCTTAAAGGCTAGCTTTATAGTTCAGATTAGCAGATGTGCTGGTTTACTTTAATTTTTTGCAGTGTTAGATTTATTTTGCGGTTAACCGAACAAAAAACTGTTCTTTCTTCTCACCGATGTTTTGCATGAATATTAAAAATACTTTGCTGATACGAAACGATATTTGGAGATTTTTTGTAGGAAATTCTTAACATATTTGGTAAAGGAATTTTAATACAAGGCGATACTACGATAATTTTTTTTGAAATTGTTGAAGATTTTTTAAATGTTTGGTAAAGAAGTTTACATATTTTAAGTGCCTTTACATATTTTGATTTTATTTAGACTATTGGGAGCACAGGAGAAATATTTTTACGATTTTTTAAACAATTCTTTTAAATTTTATACATTTATCATGGAAGCATTCAATTTTAAAGTCACCTACTGGAATATGAATTAGACTATGAACTGAAAATCCGTCGTACTTTCTCAGAACGTCCGGTCGCGGATAAAAAGAAAGATTCTAACGAGGATCTTAAGTAAAGAAATATTCCAATAGATCAGATTAGACTAAATAGTTACAAAAAGATTCTGATTTTTTTTTAAGTCTAATAAAAATTCTCCTTCTCAAGTTAAAACTCCTGCTTCTCCAAATGGTCACATGTCTCCTTTATTCGTGCATAAATATTCAGATAACAGACCGCATATCAAGATAAATCTATTAGGTGCCCATTTCTCGGCTTTATTTGACTCTCGTGCAAATGCCTCCGTTGTAGGTCAGAATGGTATAAAAATTTTAAGTCGCTTAAGTATAAAATATGCCATGTCAAAAATAGAAGTGTTACCACTGCAGATGGCAGCCGTCTAAAAGTTTTAGGTACGGTTGAGTTGCCGCTAGTCTGCAATGGTCATTGTTTAGTAATCTCTGTTCTAGTAGTACCGTCTCTATCACATACTTTGGTTTCAGGATGTGATTTTGCACAAAATTTCGGAATTTTAGTAAATTTTAAAGATAATTCGTGGTATCCACAGTCCCTAGAAGTCAACTCTCAAACAAGTTTTAAAAGATTGTTATTCAGAAAGTTCTTTAGGAAACCTTTTCTCGCGTCTAAGTACCCTAGATGATCTCTCGCGGACGGAACGCTTAAAAGCAGAAAACGTAATAAGCTCTTTCAATGAAATAAGTAGTAAAGATAGGTTAGGCCGAACGAATAAAATCACCATGTCTATAGATACGGCTGATGCCAGTCCTGTAAAGACAAGGCCCTTCGCCATGTCTCCGTATATGTCAAAAGTATTAAATAAGGAGTTAGACGAAATGTTGAAACTCGGAGTGATTGAAGAATCAAACAGTCCTTGGTGTTCCCCAATCTTATTGGTGAAAAAGGCCGATGGACAGTATCGTCTATGCTTTGACGGAAGAAAGCTCGTTTAGTGGACGCTATATTTGGTCCGAAATATGAGCCACATATTTTTACCTATCTAGATGATATTTTAATAACATCGGAAGACTTCGAATCGCATATACGCTTACTTAAAGAAGTAAAAAATAAATTGAAAGAGGCCGGACTGACGATAAATTTGAGCAAATGTGATTTTTTCAAAACTTCTCTAAAGTTTTTAGGCTATATTGTAGGCTCAAATTCCTTGCGTACCGATCCGGATAAAGTAGCAAGCATGGTTAATTATGCGAGACCTACTAATACTACAGAAGTTAAGCGCTTCGTAGGAATGTGTTCATGGTACAGACGTTTTATCGAGAATTTTTCTACCCTGTTGTCGCCTATTAATGATCTTTTGAAAGGACGAAAAAAAGGACAATCGATAGATTGGACAAACGCAGCAAAAAGATCTTTTATAAAGATTAAAGAGCTATTGGTTTCAGCTCCAATTTTATCCCAACCAGATTTTTCCCAACAGTTTTATATCTCTAGCGATGCTTCTAATACCGGTTTAGGGGGCGTCCTAACACAGAAAATCAATGGTGAGGAAAGAGTGATAGCGTATGCCAGTAGAACTTTGTCAAAGGCTGAACGTAACTATTCGGTTGTTGAAAAGAATGTTTAGCAGTACTCTTTAACATCGAAAAGTTTCGACCTTACATAGAAGGTGTTCCTTTCACGGTCATAACAGATCATTATAGTTTATTGTGGCTTAATTCTATTAAAAACCCTAGTGGCAAACTAGCGCGTTGGGCGATTAGGCTGAGACAACATACATTTAATTTAATTCATAGAAAAGGAGTCCACAATGTTATTCCTGACGCTTTGTCAAGAATCCCAGATCATACAGCGGACGAAAACAGTCTTAATGCACAGATTGGCGTAAGAATTGATACAGTTGATGTAGATCGCATTGATCCATGGTACGATAATTTACGGCAGCAAATTAAAGAATTTCCTCAAAATTTTCCGCAGTGGAAAGTGGAAAATGATTTCGTGTACAAGTTTATCCCAAACCAGTTGCCTTTAAAAGTTAATGTACCCGAGTGGAAAATACTAGTTCCTAAACCACAGAGAGAGGAAGTTATAGACATGTGTCACACTCCTCCTACTTGTGGTCATTTTGGCTTTTATAAAACTCTTCACAGGGTTCAGGAACAGTATTATTGGCCAAAAATGCGTTTTGACATCGTAAAGTTTGTGAGGACTTGTGAAGTATGTGGAGCGCAGAAATCTCCAAATGCACTACCTATGGGACTGATGGGAAAAGAGAAAACGGTTAATTACCCTTTTCAAGTCATAGCAGCTGATCTAGTAGGCCCATTCCCACGTTCAAAAAAGGGAAATAAATGGCTTCTCGTGGTTTCTTGCTGGTTTACAAAGTATACCATGCTATTTCCTTTGAAAAGCTCTAAAGCTGGATATATAGAGAGAATTTTGGAAAACAATGTCTTTCTAATCCACGGGGTCCCATCGCTCTTAATATGCGATAACGGTACTCAGTTTACCTCTAAGAGTTTTAAGAGCTTAAGTGAAACTTATGGTTTTAACATCCGTTTTAATCCCGTGTACTCTCCCCAATGTAATTTTGTTGAACGTAATAACCGAACAGTCGGGACCGCTTTAAGAAGTTACGTGGATTCACATGACACTTGGGATGGCAATATTTCCAAAATCCAACAAGCAATAAATACCGCAAGACACGAAGTAACAGGGTTCACACCGTCCTTCTTAGTTTACGGCAGACATATACCTCTATCTGGATCGTATTATAAAAATTTAGATTTGGATGTCAATGTTGACAGCGAAATAATTCCGGGTAACAGGGGTGCGTACGCCGAAAATTTAAAGGGTTTAAAAGATATTTTCACCGACGTGCGTAGTAGGATACATAAGGCTTATGAACGGAACAGTAAGTCTTACAACCTTAAAAAAAGAGATTTTTCCTTTAAGATAGGAGATCACGTTTGGCGAAAAAATGAAATTCTTTCCAGTGCAGCTGATAAATTCACATCTAAGTTGGTACCTAAGTACGTGCATTGCGTGATAAGAGAAAAGATTTCAGACTTAGTTTATGGTTTAGTTAATTTAGATGGGACTAAAATAGGACGATGGCATATTAAAGACTTAAAACCATTCAATGGACCTAACCCTAATGAAAGTTTGTCAGAAGAAGAATAATTTATATTTACATTATCTTAATTGCTTTACTTTAGTTTTTTTTGATGTTGCTCTGTAGAGGTGACGACCTCGTTTTTTGACTGTTATAAAAGTTGAGCAGAGAATAGCTTACTTTTATTATTTTTGCTAAGGTTTTGGGTAACGGCCATATCCCAAACTTAGGTTGATTGTGGTTGATGTTTTACATCGACTCAGTTTTAGCGAGCTTGCGAAGGAGTCACACTCAGGATATTTCATAAGACTGGTATGTCGGTGGTCGCGGGATTTGATTTGCTTATGACCCCAAATAATATCCAGTTCTTGACACTTGGAAGCGAAATTTTGATTAGAGGCAATCCAAGGTGATCTTGAGTTAGGACAAGCGCAAGATGTAGCTCGTGTAGTGTGATGTAGAGTCAAAATTTTTATGAGCAATTTCAAAGTTTGTTACCCGAGTGTATATGTTGGGTGCAATTAAGTGTAAATTGATTTTGGATTATCCAGTAAGTCTAAGACTTGGATTATTTTGATTTGGATCTTCTTCTGAATTGACAAACTGAGGGTACTTTCTATTCTACTCAGAGCCGTTTAAACGTTACCTTTGAGTCACTAATTTTTTTAAAAAATTTTTTTACATGGACTCATAGGCGTATGTTGAGTTTTTTCGGTTTACTATCAGATTGATAGAAAATTGAAGTTCTGCAGGAGAACTAAAGGCTGATCATTTACAGGAGATGAGAGCAGAGTAAGACAGTCGTTTCACAAAGAAATGATCAAAATCTGATACCGAGATGAGAACCTTGTCAAGAGAGGCTAAGCGCAGTGAAGGAAGATTCCTAACCGAATTTTTAGATTTCCAAGAGGTAATCTAGAAGTTTGGGCTGACAGAAAACGGTTATGCCTGATACCTGTAGCAGTTTCTTCTAGAGGCTATTGTCTAGGGAGACGATTAACACCATGATCGAATATTTTAGCTGTCAACGATGTTTTCTTCTTGTTTCTGATTAAGCTGGAAAAGCTCTTGTCGTCTTCAAAAGTTTTGTTGCATTGCCACCGAAAAGTTGAGAAATTTTTGCTTCATGTAGCTTTTTAAGCTCATTTTCGTTTTTTGGAAATTTCCGTTAGAAGCTTGGTTAAGTCAACCTTGTAAACCTTTTAGGTTGTATCCCATGAGTTATCTGTTTTTACAGGCTGTGATGCACCGGTGCTAACAGATGCCGTTACGACGTTTGACAGGGAGTTAGTCTTCCTGAGGAACAGACTGATTGGAAGGGTAGTCTATGGGGGGTGAACGTTTGACCTTTGGGACCTTTAGGGGTTTTGTTACCCAATGGTTATTTCTATTTGAACCAAAGGAGAGCCTAACTACTGTAGTCGACCTCAGCTCCAATTAGCCTATTAGTGGTGACAGGCTGTTGGCAGTAGTGTGTTTCGGAACACCCTATTGATTAATTTTTTTTACTTATGGTGGTGTGGTAGACACCGTTTTAGTTTAGTGGATGCTATAATCTACTCCCTTTTGTTGGTGGACACCAGGGTCACCATTTCCGTATTTTATTGTCTCCACCTTTCAGTATATCGTGGTGAGGTGTTTGTCTCCTGTTATGTGGGATGGATTGAATGTTTTTCGTTGTTGTTCTAGGGCGAGACCAGTACACGAGGGTTCTTCATGCAACTTGGAGAAGCGCAATGCTGGTTAAATTTTATATGTCTGTGTAGCCATCCTGAAGAATGATGGAGGGCGTTTTTTTCTGGCTCATGTTTCTAGGCAGATTTGTCACTTTGGTGCTATGTGCCGAAGATTTGATTAGCTTTTGCTAAGAGCTTTCACCAAGCTCAATATGGAGTTGTCATAACCAAAGGTTTGGGATTTGAACTCCTGTATGTATTTCTGTATATATTTCTGTATATATTTCGGTGTATGTTGGTTGCCTGAGGGCATGTGCCCAAAATGCGTGATTTTGAGTCGTTTTGCTTATGGACTCCTATATATAGGATTATGACTTTAGGGAGGTCCTATTTCGGGACTTGCTGTCTCATATAGTTATATTAGGAATGTTTCCTTGAATGTTAGTTGTGCGCAGACTAATCATTCTGTTCTTAGTGAACGTTGCTTTTTGAAGCAGGATCATTCAGTTTGGTGAATTTTAGCTTTTAAAGCTATTCACTGTGTTTAGAGTGAATTTTGGCTTTTATAGCTATTCACTGTGCCTATAGTGATATTGTTAGCTTTTATAGCTGCTCACTATGTTAATGGCGAGATTGTTCTTTTAGAACGCAGACTTTGTGTAGTCGAGGACTATTTACAGAGTGTTTTCTTGGCGAGGAGCCGAGGTTTTTTCTGGCGATATACCAGAGTGTTTTCTTGGCGAGGAGCCGAGCTTTTTTTCTGGCGATATACCAGAGTGTTTTCTTGGCGAGGAGCTGAGTTTTTTCTGGCGATATACCAGAGTGTTTTGTTGGCGATAAGCTGACGTGTTTTCTGGCGATCAACCAGAGCGTTTTCCCTAGCGATTTTAGCATGTCTAGATGTCTTAGAACGTCGACATTGCGCGATAGAGTGCGATTATTTTCCGAGTGCGACTAGTAGTGATACTAGATTTAGAATGTTCTCTTAGCGATGAGCTAGAGCATGGATGGCGATTTTTCCCGAGCGTTTGTCTGGATATTTATCCAGATATTTTTTTTTTGGCCTAGTGCTAAATGGTCTGACAAGACTTTTTCTTTTTAGTGTAAGTGTTTGCACTAGAATCATTTTTTATTTTTTTCTTTATTTAAGAATTTTTATAAATTTCTTTTGCTGAAATAGAAAATTTTCAGACAATCCTTAAAATATTTTAAGGGGGGTGTTCATATTTTATTTCAGTTCACTTTTTTGATTTAGACAAGAGTCTAGACAAAGTTATATTTTTTGTTTTGGTAACAATAACAGAGCTG
Source organism: Pachyrhynchus sulphureomaculatus (assembly GCA_019049505.1). Taxonomy (NCBI): domain Eukaryota; kingdom Metazoa; phylum Arthropoda; class Insecta; order Coleoptera; family Curculionidae; genus Pachyrhynchus; species Pachyrhynchus sulphureomaculatus. Next base: position 5,172,981 of record CM032450.1, read on the forward strand.
ATTCTTTTATATAAGAAGACCGCGATTGTTATTTTGGAAAGGTATTTCTTATCTTCATGCAAGGATTTTTATTTGCTTTTTGATGTACTTAACCTTAGTGTCTAATTAAGTTAAGTCTAGTTATAAGATTCTTGTGATCATGCAAAGATTTTCATTTGGTTTTCATTGTACTTAATATTAGTGCTTAATTGAATTAAGTCTAGTAGTAAGGTCCGAAGTTTGTAATTTTGTTTTAAGTTCTGACCTTAGTATTAAGTGATAGTGTACCACTTTGTACCTTTTCATAAGTAGCCTAAGTTTAATAGACTAGTGTAGTCTATTTCTTTTTGGAAGGGGGTAAATGTAACATTCATTTTTTCCTAGATTTTAAAGACCATGTAATGTTACTGAGTTTTCACTTCAAATTGTACTTATTTTCATTTTGGTATCGAACGGTATATTAATCCGAGATTCCAAGCCATTCGGTATATTAGTGCGCTGTGCGAGTTTCTGACCGAATCTACCAATACGCCGGGATTGGTTGAAAATGTGTATCCGCAGTTTTGGTTCCGGCGTAGCCATATTGCCGGCAGAGTTCGCACGGTTTATTTAAGGGTCCGAAGAACTACTGTCGTAGCTAATTTCCATCTAGCCGCCGAGAAGGCGGAGTACCATCAAGCCGCGGCCAGGCTAATTTTCATCAGAGCCACCAAGTAAGCTTCCTTCGACTGAGCTGCAGTAAAGGCTCATAACAACGATCATGAGAGCTAAATAAAGCACAAGTTTTTAACGAAAAGCCGTAGTGGGCTCTCTAAGTGTTTACCAGAAAAGTGTGAAATCGGTTGTGTTCCATCGAAGCCGAAATAAAAACAGTAAGTTACCAAAACATCCTTCCATAGACTTATCCCTGAGTAGTGCCTTAACAGTAATTTGAACTGACTAAAAAGTGAAGTGAAAAGCACTATTTTTCGTCTTCGGGGGTAGTCAGAGTTTAGAAATTAAATGTCATAACTACCTGTTAGGCTAAAATTTTTTGTAATCATGTAAAACTGCAAAGGTTAGAACTTTTTATTTTTAAAAACATGAATAAATTTTCCTTTTGTTGATTAAAGCTAGTATCTCACTGAATACCTATCTTACTTTTCAGGATAAGAACGGCTGTACCAAATTGATTTTTTTATTTAACAATAATACACTCTTTCAGTATTTTTTAATTTTTTTAGCTGAAGTTAGATCCTTTCTATTTTAAAATGAATGGTGCCCAAAAAAAATTTGTACAGCTAAAGCTTTTTAAAAATAGAAAATAATTCCAAAAAGACGTAAAACAATTATCTCTTACCCATATTTCTCTGCCAAGGAAAACTGAGCTAGTGTGTGTTTAATTTCTTTAGTTCTTTTAAAATCAGGATTCACTCAATTCAGTATCAGAAATTAAAGCGGGGCTGCAAGAAAATTGTGCTCAAGCTTGGGGCGTCCAATATTCAAACGGTACAAAATGACGCAGTGTACGTGGGGCGCAATTAAACACTTTTTCATAGGCAACAAAATTGCGCTCAAGCGTGGGACAAACAACTTCTCACAGGGTACAAAAAAAGATGCCTCAAACTGAGGACAGTTTCACATGTTACATTGTCAACATGACTACCTTTAAAACAACGCGGATTTTTATTTTTCCCAATTATTAACGAATTTCCTTTTTCTCCTTTCATATTTGCACACAGTAAAATAGTTAATCGCCTGCACATTTATCGTCTTTAAAGCAAATGTCTTATTTGGCAATACCCGGTAATAAAGACCTATTTCATCAGCACTCTATATATCTCGTGGAGAATAATGTTTTAAAATTAGGGGTAATGTAGTTTTCCAAGCCTCTACATCTGCGGACTCATCAGAAACTGACTTAAAAGTAATATTGTGCCGTTTACGGAAACTTTCCAACCACCCATTTCATGCAGCGAAATTTTCCACATTCAAGCTGCTTGACGTCTCCAGTGCTTTTTGTTTGTGTAGTGATCCAGATAATGAAACTGCTTTATTCTTGGCCTTGCAAAATCAATTGTGGACAACTTGATCCACTGCTAATCTTGCTGACTTGGGAAATTATCGTTTTTGCTGCAAGTTAACACCCACTTCAAATATCTTTTTTGGTTCACTCTTATTTTATAATATTTTTCCATCTTCGAAATTTTCAGCCAGTTTTCGTGAACTCAACGCAAACTTTTCACTTTCAGCGATGATAATAATTTTGTCATTTAGTGACAAACGTTTTCGTTTCAGCGAGATTATTAACATGTTCACTAGGAAGACAACTTTAAAATAATGGAATAAACTATAAATTTAAGACAGATAATTTTTTCAACAATAATGGGTATTTCCTTGAATAAATTGCTCAGTTACAGTAGTAGTAAAAGTAAAAGATTGAAGGCCCATAAAAATAATTAGTATGTCATAAAATAGGTTTCGGGGAAGCTTAATACTGTCCGCTGCCACAAGAGTTCGCTTATAACATATATATATATATATATATATATATATATATATATATATATATATATATATATATATATATATAGTCATGGAGAATAATTAAAGCATTAAGGACTAACAATAGAGAGAAGACGTATATAGAGTACATCCCAGAAAGCAAGTGGGAAGAATATTATAAGAAGCTGCTAACAGAAGATAGACAAGAATTCCAAGAAGAGAACCCTGAAGAAGAACAAAATAAGGAAATAAAAAAGATAGAAATGAGCTATGAAGAAGTAAAGAAGACAATAAAAACACTCAAAAATAATAAATCTGCAGGGCCTGGGGGTGTGGTAAATGAAATGATTAAGTACGGGTCTAATAAATTACATCGAATGCTGAGAAACATGTTCCACAGAGCGATAAATGAAGAAAAAATACCAGAGGAATGGTCAAAAGCTTATATAGTATCTATATTTAAAAAGGGAGATCTCAGAAAATGCACACACTATAGAGGCCTAAGCATAATATCGAGTATGGGACGTTTGTATGGAAAAATTAATAAAAATATCATGGAGGAAAATATAAAAGGAAAAACTGGAGAAGACCATGCAGGCTTTACGGCCGGAAAATCATGTATAGACCACATATACACTATAAAACAAGCAATGGAAAAAAAACTGGCAAAGAATAGAGAAGTTCATCTAGCCTTAATAGACATAAAAAAGGCGTATGACTCAGTACCAAGACAAAGATTATGGAACGCAATGAAAGAAATAGACATTGACAAAGAACTAATATACGCAGTAAAAGCTCTCTACGAAAACAACACAGTGAACATAAAAATAGGACATAAAATAGGGAAGAGACTCCAAACATCAAAAGGCCTGTTACAAGGATGCTCTACATCCCCAACACTATTCAAAATATACCTCGAACAAACATGAAAAAAATGGAAGCAAAAATGTAGTGGAATGGGAGTCCCAATACGAGAAGATTACTTATGTACTCTAAGTTTCGCAGACAACCAAGTAATCATAGTGCAAGATGAGGAAGTTATGTGGTAAGAAAATTGAAAGAAGAATGCGCTAAAGTGGGATTGGCAATAAACTTTGATAAAACAGAATATCTAACAACAAAGGAGGGAAACGTGGAGAATCTAGAAGTACATAACGAAACAATAATCAAAGGAACCGATAGATTTAAATATCTAGGAACCATCATTTCAAAAAACGCAACATCAGAAGAAGAGATTAAAGCTAGATTAGGACAAACGCGAACATGCATAAGACAATTAAATTCGATCCTGTGGGACAAGCACATTACAAAGAGAAACAAAACACGCATATACAAATCGATAACACAAAGCATAATGACATACGGGTCAGAAACATGGATGATCAACAAAAGAAATAAATCTAAAATTAACGCGGTAGAGATGGAGTATTGGAGAAGATGTTGTAGAGTGACACGTATGGAGAGAATAACAAATGAAGAAATAAGAAGCAGGATGAACATCAAAGAGAACACAATAAACACCATTGAAGAAAAACGATTAAAATGGTATGGACACATAAGACGAAGCGGAGAGGTGGATAAAGAAAATAACGGAGTGGAGCCCTATAGGGAGAAGAAAAAGAGGAAAACCCAGACGATCGTGGAGAGACGATGTGGACGAGGCTATGCAGGACAGGGGTCTAACAGATGGAGACTGGGAAAATAGAAACGGATGGAATCAAAGGCTGAGAGAAGGAAGACAGCGTCAGCTGTAGAAAATCCTTGTTATATATATATATATATATATATATATATATATATATATATATATATATATATATATGTAAATCCTCATCATCATCAACTTATACTGTTCACTGCTGGACGAAAGTATCCCTCAAGTTTTTCCATGTTTTTCTGTTCTGGGCCACTTGTACCCAATTTCCAGTCACTCTCTTCAAATCATCAGTCCACCAATTTGAAGGTCTGACTCTACTCAGATAGACTTCGGATCTTGATCGCCACTCTATAATTCTTTTTGTCCAACGTCCATCCTTAAACTTCGCAACATGCCCAGCCCAGTTTCATTTAAGATGAAGAATGAATTTTACTGCGTCATACACCCCCGTTCTTTTCCTGATAATATGATTTGGGATGTGATCTCTAAGAGTAACGCCTAACATTGATCTCTTAATTTTTCTCTGCATGATCCATATTTTGTTGATATTTTTCTTCATTAATGTGAGAGTACCGGTTCCCTGCGTAAGAACGGGTAATACACATCTGTCAAAAACTTTTCTTATTAAACACATCGAAATATTAGATTTAAATATATAGCTAGTTTGCCATATACCGCCCAGGAGAGACCTTCTCCTGAATTTCATGTGCTTGGTTGTCTCGTCCTATATTGACCTCATGTCCTAGGTATTTATATCGGCGTACTTGCTCGATCTCCACACTATTCAGTTTTATAGTTCGCGTAATACAAGATTTGTTAGTCTTGGATAGATTGTTTTTAAACCAACACTTCCTGAAGCTTCTTGAAGCCAGTGCAGCATACTTTGAGCTTCCTGAATATTGTCCGTTATTAAGACAATGTCATCGGCAAAATAAAGGTGATTAAATTTTTCACCGTCAAGGTTAGGCCTCATCTTTTCCCAGGTTTATTGATTGTGGCATACTTTCTAGAACTTTAAACATCTTGTACCATTGCACTAATAAAATATTTATGTTATTATCCTCATTAGCTTTCATCCATTAGAATAAATTGTTTTAAAAATTACTTTTACATAACATACGTACATAAGGAAATTAGTAGTAAAGTCACCGTTGCTTGTTCGTTGCATTTCTACAAAATGTTTTCTACTAAGGCTTTCTTGATAATAGCTACCATCTGTGGTCTGTGCCCATCGAGGTATTATAAGAATAAAATATTAAAAATATTTTATATAGCATTTATAGCAATTGGTACCACCGGAACTGTTATAAATATACTATATCGTCTTAATATTTATGCATCAAACTTGAGCGATATCCTAGTAATAAAAGTATTATATACTGCATCAGATATTAGTATTAATATTATTAATATCGTCATATCTATCAACCTTTTCTTCAATGGGAATAAAATTATTTCTACAATAGAAGCCTTAAAGTTAATTAAAGATGATTGGTTAACAAATGATAATAGGGATAAAACGAAAACAAGAAATATTATTCTGGGATTGATTTTATTCTCAATAGCAAGATTTATTTATACAACTTATCTTATATATCAAAGATCCAAAATTTTTAGAATATATATGGATAGGAGCTATGTCGAGTTCAGACTAGAGGTGACGATTTTAACAGCTTGTTTAATAATTTCTGATATAAAAAATCAAATAGAGAGTCTCAACCAGCGAATTAGATTAGCGAGAAATAAAATAGCTCTTATTAAAGATAAGCTCTTACAAAATAAACTGTTCAAACTAATTGACACAGTCAACGATTTATTTGGATTCATATTTACAATTTATATCTTTATAACCATTATCGACATAATTATTAAATCGTTAAATGTAATATTTTTAAACCGAGGACTGATGCCGTTTGAAATGTCTGCTGGACAATTATTCTTTTTTTTCCATTAATTTTGTAAGTATTACTGTTCTTGTGTTCCTTGTTTCATCTTAAACTTTTAACAAAAGGATAAAGTGTAGATCTGGAGCAAAACTATGGCTAAATTAATTGTTTTTAAATTAATGCAAAACATTACGAGATAACCTAAAAATGAGCCTTTGCTTTCCTAATTGTAAATTACCTGTAGTGAAATAACCTAAGATACCGAGTTGCGGTCCGCCTAATGGCATTTAAAAGGTTGTAAATATTTTGACCTGCCTTTCATCCGAGTTGCGGTAATCGACAAATCAGCAGGTAGGTAGGGTTAAATGGGTTAAATCTATATAAATAAAAATTAAATGCTGTTTGTTGGTAAGCGCATCTCTTGAGAACGGCTCCACCAATTTGGCTATTTTTTTTTCAAAAAAAATTGTTCGTAATAATCTGAATAAGGTTTTTTGGGGAAAAAAAACTGGAAAAGTTGCCTGGAAAATTGGAAAATTCGGGAAAAAAAACTGAAAGTGCTTTTTTCTATGGGATTTTTGTATGAACTTAAGACCATAACTCACGATTCGTACGATGGATATGCGTAATTCTTTTTTTTGTTTTGTTCATTATGGTCCTGGAAAATTCGAGACAATTACAAAGAAAAGTCGGAAAATTCGAACAAACTGTAAAAATCATAATTTTTATATGCACTTTTGATCATAACTAACGATAGGAACAGCATATTTGGTTACTTCTTTTTTTGTTTTGTTTGTTATGCTCCCGGGATGGAAATAACTCAATTGAATGTTTTCAATTGAAAAAAAAAAATCTGGAAAAACGCATTCCAGCCTATATTAAAATAAACTTCATTAGTAGTTATTTTATTTTTATTCCGATTTATTTCGCTAAGTACGCAAATGTCGTTTGACAGCTGACTGTTAAATTGTGAATCAAGCCAATCGGTTACATAGTGACAAAAAATTGATTTAGTTGTTTATTTTCAGTTGAATTGTAATTCTGTTGTAAGTTCTTCGCAATCCTCTATCGACCACCAAGTAATACTAACTTTAGAGCACTTTTCGCTTCTCTTGCAGACACCATCGATCATTTACAAATTAACTATCCAAATACCGAAATTGCCAACTTTGGTAACTTTAATCCCCACAATATCAACTGTCTTAAATATTCAAATACTACCGACGAGCAAGGTCGTGAAGCCGAATCATTTTCAATCAGTTTTGGCTTTACTCAGCTTATTGACGAACCAACACGGATCCCTGATCGAGAAGGGGAGTTCGCCAGTCTTCTTGATCTCTTTTTAACCACCAATCCGGAGATTTACACGGCCAGCGTAAATCCGCAGTTAGGTTCTTCTGACCATAAACTATTTTTGACATCGAGCATTCCACCAATTAATGACAGAGAGGAGCCTAAACCGCGCAAGATTTGGCACTACAAATCTGCTAAATGGAAAGATCGCATGGAATATTTTCGAACTTTCCCTTGGTTAGACGTTTGTTTTCGATCCGATGACCCATCTAACTGCGCTAGGGAGGTTTTCGATGTTATTTTGGCCGGTATGAAGGCTTACATCTCTTTTTCGAAGAAATGCCCTTCCAACGGTAAGCCTTGGTTTGACCGAAAATGCAAAGAAGCTGTTGCTTCTAAACATCTTGCCTACCGACAATGGCGTGAAAATCCACCATAAATCGTAACACGTTTGTTCGTGCCCGAAAGAGATGCAAAGAAATTATCGACGAAACCAAGGAGGCGCACAATCAACGAATTAGAAACAAACTTCTCGCTTGTCCCAACAATTCCAGGTCGTGTTGGGCAGTCACTAAGGCAGTTAGTCACAATTTTACCAAATCCACCATACCACCACTCACACGGCCAGATAATTCCATTGCAACCACACCTGTTGAGAGAGCGAACTTGTTGGCTAAACTCTTTGCTTCACATTCTACTGTCGATTTCCAAGGAAAAACACCACCTATTATTCCCATATTGCAGTCAAAGATGCCAGATGTTGTCTTCAGACAGCGCATCATAAAGCGTATTTTATTGAAGCTAGACACCAAAAAGGCTTCTGGCGCTGACGGAATACCTGCCATAGTTCTCAAAAGCTGTGCAAGGGAAGTAACACCAGTTTTCTGGAGACTTTTTAACCTATACTACAGAAAGAGAATATTTCCGTCCTGCTGGAAATGTGCCACGGTTCAGCCGATACCTAAAAAAGGCAAGAAGATCTTGCCAAATAACTACCGACCAGTCGCACTGCTTTCAATAATATCGAAAGTCATGGAAAAGGTTATCAATGAGCATCTTCTAAAATATCTTGAACGATTCAATATTATTAGCGATCACCAATATGGTTTTCGTAAACATAGATCAACAAGAGACCTTCTGACTTATGTAACACATGTTTATAACAACGCAATTGAACACTTTGGAGAATCTTCGACCGTGTTTGGCACGATGGACTGTTGGCTAAGTCACGCTCTTATGGTATGTCGGAAAGGTTCTGTTTGTGGCTCTCATGTTTCCTCAGAGAGCGTTCTTGACGAGTGGCGGTCGACGGATTTCTTTCTAACACCTGCACTATCAACGCCGGTGTGCTCCATGGCTTCATACTGTCTGTTACTCTCTTTCTCATTTACATTAACGATCTACTGGAAAAGACCGGGAATCCAGTCTACAGCTTTGCAGAAGACAGTACGCTTGTCTCTTCTTTCACCTTGAACGCTCGGACATTGGTTACTCAGGCGAAAATCCGCAGACAGCAGGAGGTCGTTCAACTTAACAAAGACCTGGAAGAAATTCTATCTTGGGGTGACAGTAACTAAGTGGAATTTAATGCTACAAAAACCCAGGCAGCAGTTTTTTCTAAAAAAGTTAACGTTACTGAACTCGACATAGTTATGTCGGGGCACTCCATTCCCCCATTTGTTGGGCGTTAGTTTGGGAGCAAATATGTCCTGGCATGAACATGTTGCAGGCATAGCAAGGAGAGCTTCTCAAAAGTTGGGAATATTATTTCGAACCAGAAAGCTTTACACCCCACAGCATCTGTTAATTCTTTACCAAGCTCAAATTCGACCAACTATGGAATGCTGCTCCCACGTTTGGGGCTCCGCTCCCAAACATACACTGTATTTGTTGGATTCTGTTCAGAGAAGAGCTGTCCGTCTGATTGGAGATCCGTAATTTCGAATATAATATTTGATATATACTCGTACTTTTCCGGGTACTTAGAGTCGAGAATTCTGGGGATCATGTTATTTTTTCATTGTTTTAAAGACAAAATTAAAAGCAATATTTAACTTTGTCTTTGACCGGCACTTTGTTGTCTGATGACATCCTGACATTTATTGTCCGGTCTGAAAAAATTTACGACAATCTTGGTGGTTAGGTTGGTCTGGATTTCTTGGAGACTAGCAAAAAGGATCCTTTTAGTCGGTTTACAATGGGCTAAGCCTCCCCACACCTACCAATACTACTTTTTTTTGATTCAGAGAAAAAACGTTAATGTATGAGTTATTATCTTTAATCAATAATACAAACCATATAAATGGTTTAGTTGAAGTGGGAAGAGTAACTTCCATTGCATCCCATTTTATGTCCTTGTCATAGTTCCTGAATCTCTTGATAAGTTTTGTAAATTTGCTACATCTAATACATTTTTCATTAAAATAATTAATAAATCCTAAGCATAAATAGTAATTAAAGATATTATGGGTTAAAAGGGTGAGAGACGGGTCGGAAGGGTTGCCTCATACATATCGTGTTATAAATCCTTTTGAGAAACTGAAAATGTTAATTTTTCATTATTTTCAACTATTTATAGTTAAATATATTTAAAGCTGAAGAAAAGGGGAAGAAAGTTAGAGAGATTGATTTATACATATTATATCAAACATCTTTTTTAGGGTTCTCGGAGTTGAAGAATCTGAAGTATGGACTTTTTTGTATTGTGTTGTCTTTTCCGTTTTCAATTATTTATAGTTTAATATAAAAGGGGTTCAAGAAATGGGAAAGAGAGATAGAGGATTGCTCTGTATATATCGTGCATAGTGTTATGCATCATTTTCAGAGTTTCTGGAGGCAAAAAATTCAAAAATTGTTTTATTCTTTCATTATTTTCAACTATTTAGTCAAACATATAAAGGACTAAAAGGCTGGAGAGTAGAGTCAGAAGGATTGCTTTCTCTCTCTCTCTCTCTCTCTCTCTCTCTCTCTCTATATATATATATATATATATATATATATATATATATATATATATATATATATATATATATATATATATATATATATATATATATATATATATATATATATATATATATACAAAATTAACGCAACAATATATTAAATCATACAAATCTCTATAATGAAATAATTTTAATAATTTTTTATGAACATTGGTTACACTAAAAGTTAGAAAAAACTTATTCGGATACTTTAAAAGTGAATTAGCTACCAAATTTCTCTATAAGATTCGAATTAAAATTATTCTTAAGACCTAATGACAAAATCGTTGAAATAATGTAATAATGAAAAAAATAAACTGGGACACTAGTAGCAAAATTAATGGTGTAACTGGGACACTAGTAGCGTGTGTTGCCTCCTCTACTTCGGATGACAGCGTTTATGCGCCTGTGCATGCTTCTAATTAAATTTTGGATAAAATCTTGAGGAATTTGCTCCCATTCTAAGATAACTGTATTTTCAAGTTCCCTCAGGTTTCTAGGTGCAGGTATATGACGTTTCACATTTTTCTTAAGGTGATCCCATACATGTTCTATCGGATTCAAATCCGGGCGTTTTGGTGGCCATTGCATAATCGGTATATCAACTTGATTAAGATAATCGAGTACCTCCCTAGCCAGGTGAGGTCGAGCGTTGTCTTGCATAAACAGGAAATTGTGCCCCACAAAATGACCGAAAGGCATCACATGTTCTATTACAATATTCTCAAGATAGTAGTCAGCATTCATGGATCTCGTACGGACAGGAACTGACTCTGTGCGAGCATCAAAGTAGATGCCACCCCAGAACATAACAGAGCCACCGCAGAATGGAATCCTTGCAGAGATATTGCACGGAGCAAACCTCTCTCCTGGTCTTCCCCATACTCGCTCACAACCCTAGTTTCATCTGTGAAGAAAACTTGTTTCCAATCATCCACAGACCAGTTTTCGTGATTTCGAGCAAAACGTAACCTGACAACTCTGTTCTCTCTAGTAAGCAAGGGCGCAGTGGCTGGTCTCCTACTGTTTAATCCAGCTTCATTTAACCGTCTTCTAACTGTTTTAGAAAATTGTGACATTGCGAACAGCTTCGAGTTCGTTTTATAGAACTAGTGACAGTCCTGTTTCTTAAAGCATATTGTCTTATAAAACGTTCATCTAGGTCGCTAGTGCATCGTTTTTGCCCTTGCCCTAGCCTTCTAGAAGTTCCTACTTCATTCAAGCGTCTTACCATTCGACTTATTGTGGAACGATGTTTGCCTAACAAATTGGCAACATAACTCTGACAATATCCCTCGTCCAATAAAACTGAGGCTCGCACTACCTCATCTTCAGTTAAATTCCTTGTTCGATTCATTTTTCTAATTCTTCGGGGTCAACAATAAAACAGTCTACCACAAAAACGTATTACTTTGAAAAAGGGAACAATTTATAAGCTTACTTTTAAAGAAAATCTATCGCATTATTACAGAAAATTGTTTATCTTCTAAAAAATTCTTTAAAACTGTAAATCTAAACGAATTGTTTTGATTTCTGTCATGAACAACGATACAAAATATGCATAGCCTACTATTCAAATACTCGATAAACTTTAAAACTGACATAAGGAAAAGATAAATTAATTTTCAGATTGTTGCGTTAATTTTGTCCAGGAGTTTATATATATATATATATATATATATATATATATATATATATATATATATATATATATATATATATACATATATATATATATATATATATATATATATATATATATATATATATATATATATATATATAAATATATATTCGCTGGAACATCGAAGAACAGTTGGCGACTTGAGTCTGTTCTACAAGTATTTTCATGGAAAGTGTTCGAAGGATGTAGTCCGCTTAATTCCTCCCAAAGCGGTGCATGTTAGAAATACACGTCGCGCTGGTGCTTCACATCCGTATGAGGTTCAGCTTGTTACTCCGCGTACAACGTTTTTCAAGCAATTTTTAATATGGAGAACGTCATCCCTTTGGAATAATTTGCCTAGCGCTGTGTTTCCCACCCAGTACAATTTACAGCGATTCAAGAGCAACGTGAATCGCTTTTTTCGCACTCGTGCCGCTCAGTGAGCGCTTTAGGAACTTCCCTGTAGCACGTGTGCTAGACCCATAAAAAAAAAAATATGTATATACGGGTTACAGGGAAAGTCGTCCTAGATAATTAAGGACGTTATAGTTTAGGTCGTTTCTGACCGATTTGACTTTATGACATGATGTCCTAAACTTAACCGTTTTCGAGATATTGAAGTTTAAAGATTTTCTAAAAAAAAACAAGTTTTTTTTTTGCTTTTATATCGATTTTTTTTTATTAGAGGTTCTCGAGTGCGATTTTTTTGGTTATTTTTAGATAGTCTGTATGTCAAGTATCAAAAATCATCAAAAAAATTTGAACTAGTTACTAACAGTTTCAAATGGCGGCTTGTTAATGTTTCTAAATTACGAATTTTTACGAAGTGTTTCCTACTTTAAATCAATAAAGAGAAAAAAAAATGTATGTAAATTAGGTAAGACCTACCTATTGGTTTGAGACAAAACATGTACTTTCAACACGATGGCTGCCCAGCTCACTACAGAGGAAGTGTTCGTGCATGGCTCAATGACAATTATCCCAACAAATGGATTAGAAGAGGCGGACCCATACCTTGGCCGGCGAGAAGCCCAGACCTAACACCGATGGATTTTTATGTGTGGGGTCACATGAAAAGTCTCGTATACGACCAGATGACTCCTATCGAAAACGTGGATGTCCTAAGACAAAAAATAATTGATGCGGCTGACGAAATGAAGCGGCACCTCACAACCAGCGTTGTGAAAAGTAATTTAAGAAAAAGAATGAGGATTTGTGTTAGAAATAGGGGCGACCATATAGAACATGAATTATAATTAATAAAAAATATTAAATTGCAAGGTTTTTTGTTTTATTTGTGTATTTTTCGTATTTTCACCTAGAACTAAAAATTTACCTTTTGCTACCCGAGCCCGCTTTAGGTGTCATTCTGTGTACAGTTTTCCTATTAAACTCCTAGTATTATACCTTTTTTGATAGCTAAAAAGACGTAAAAGTTTTTAAAATAATTTGCAGAATAACTTCCATACATTTTTTTTGTATCTTTATTGATTTAAAGTAGGAAACACTTGGTAAAAATTCGTAATTTAGAAACAAACACAGCCGCCATTTGAAACTGTTAATAACTAGTTCAAATTTTTTTGATGATTTTTGATACTTGACATACAGACTAACTAAAAATAACCAAAAAATCGCACTCGAGAACCTCTAATAAAAAAAAATCGATATAAAAGCAAAAAAAAAAACATGTTTTTTTTAGAAAATCTTTAAACTTCAATATCTCGAAAACGGTTAAGTTTAGGACATCATGTCATAGAGTCAAATCGGTCAGAAACGACCTAAACTATAACGTCCTTAATTATCTACGACGACTTTCCCTGTAACCCTGTATATACATATATATAATATATATATATATATATATATATATATATATATATATATATATATATATATATATATACTGTATATATATATATATATATATATATACTGTATATATATATATATATATATATATATATATATATATATATATATATATATATATATATATATATATATATATATATATACTATATATATATACTATATATATATATATATATATATATATATATATATATATATATATATATATATATATATATATATATATCGCATCGTCGCTCGGCTCTGAGCGTCGTGACCTCTATTACGTGGTTACACAGAATTTACAGCAGCCCTCCAGACTTCTCTATCTTCGACACTTCTCTTCATTTTCGGTAACTCCAAGTACGTTGTAGACCCGCAACTTTTCCATGCCATCCCTCCTTATTACGTGAGCAAAAAATGATGCTATTTTTCTCTAAATCGATGGTAACAGCCGATCAATATTTTGGATGTTAAGATCGCTCAGAACAGACGCATTTGTCCAATGAGCCGTCCAGGAGATTCTGAGCATCCGCCTGTAAAATGTAGTTTCGAAAGCCTCTATTTTTTTACGGCATGCTGCATTAATAGTCCATGTTTTGGCTCCGTATGTGGCAGTTTTGGCCATCGCTATCCATCTTTTAATTTCTTTTTCGGTGCCCCCCTTGCTAGAAATTCTGGCCACTAAGTAGATAATATCTGCCTTCAGTGGTATATCATTGATTTTGTTAAGAGGAGGCAAGCTCAGTCTTCTATGAGAAGAGAACATTTGCGCTAAACTTTTCGATTCGATGCAGCAGTGCAACCATTTCTTTCTCAGAACTAGCCATTATTATAGTATCATCAGCCTATCTTAAGTTCGAGACACAACGCCGCCTTACCCACTTTCCGACTTGGAATGGCTTAGATGGATTTTTGTCAACTCTAACATAGGCGATGTTGTTGCTGTATAATTTGTGTATGAAGAAGACTAGGTGGTCTGGTGACTCCATTTCTTGAAGAATTCCCCATAAGTGATCCCACTGTACTGTGTCGAGGGCTCTTGTATAATCTAGGAAACTGAACAGGGCAGGAACTTTTCTATCATTTGTCTCACATTGTATTAGCTATTCTCTTGTGCCTGTACCGGGTACAAAACGGTGGCCATTCTTTAGGCCGTGCATCTGTTGTCCAGATCTTATTACAAATTTCGTGGATTTAACACCATTCTTTCATGTCAGTTTAAGCATTTCGGCTACAGTGTTATCTTTCCCTGCGGACTTATTATTTTTTATAGCTGATTCCACCTTACACCTGAGAATTGCTAGCTCTAGATTTTCCATATTCAGTTGTGTGCTCTGGTTATCTGCACTTCTCATGAGAACTAGACAGTACTCGCGCCATCTTTCGATTACTTTTGGCTTTGATGTCAGAATTTGCCCAGTGTCTCTTTTTAATAGTAGACATTTTGATGTGAATGTATTCTGACTAAACTTTTTTAATAAATCTGTAGTTTCATGTTTTTTTGAGTGCCGTTTCTTCATAAGTTTTGGCTATATGTTTGTTTTTGTCTTGTGTAATAGCTTTGTTTATTGTTTTTGTTAAGTAATTATATGTTATTTGTGTTTTCTCGTTGAGGCTTTAGACTTTAGTTGTTGGCACTCGGTTCCGATTTCATATCGTTGCAAGTTAACGCGGCTGATTCAATGACTGTCTTCGTTTTTGTCCATAGTTCATTCGAGCTTGATTATTTTATTCGTCTTGTGTTATTTGCTTCAGATTATGTGTGACATTTTCAGTAAATTTTGAGTTTGATCCAAGGTTATAGGTCTTCGAAGTTTGAGGCATATTTCTATTACGAGAGTGTTGTGATCGCTACCGCAGTCCATTTCTGAGTATGTTTTTGTATCTCTTATCTATGTTTTCCAGTTGGTTCTGACTATAATGCAGTCTATTTGATTGCGTGTTTTGCCATCTGGGGATTGCCAAGTGTATAGGCGACGTTTGTGATGTGAGTTTGTTATAAACAAGTTATTTCCTACGCAAAATTTCATTAGAGTGTTTTTGCACTGAAATCACCAAGGAGTAGTAGAACTTCTCTATTAGGAAGCCTTTTGATAGTGTTTTATATATATATATATATATATATATATATATATATATATATATATATATATATACAGATGTGCATGAGATCCTCCCATTTTTCAAAAAAAATACCAAGCGTTGCAGCCAGAGCACTTGAAAATGCCAAATGAGATTTTGGCAAAACGTCGTGCAAATTCATTGTTAGGTGAACGGATGGAAAACCGGAATTTTAATGTATTATGTACATATAGATATATATATATATATATATATATATATATATATATATATATATATATATATATATATATATATATATATATATATATATATATATATATATATATATATATATATATATATATATATATATATATATATATATATATATATACGAGGATGGATTGAAAAGTTCGCGGTCTAATCAAGAAAACAAAATAAAATACGTACAAAAATATTTTTATTTTTCGACGTAATCTCCACCTAGCTCCATGCACTTCTTCCACCTGCTGTCTAAAGCTTCCACACCTGTTTCAAAAGAAGATTCCTTAATATTTTCAAAATACTGGTTAACTGCAACTTCGACTTCTTCATTTGATGAAAATTCCTGGCCACCGAGGTGGTTTTTTAGGTTTGGAAACAGATGAAAGCCCAAAGATGCCAAATCAGGAGAATAAGCCGGATGGAGCAGCAATTCGAAACCATAATCACGAATTTGAGCCACAGACTCAACGGATGTGTGAACGCGAACGTTGTCCTGATGGAATAAAACTTTCTTTCTCAGTAATTTCTTGATATAAACGACGCAAAAGGGTGTAATAATAAGTCCAGTTTATTGTTTCGCCTTTCGGAAGGTAATCCACCATAACAATACCTTTAGCATCCCAAAAAACTGACGCCATCACTTTTTTAGCCGACAGAATTGCCTTCGCTTTCTTTGGGGTCGGTTCACCAGATTTTTTCTACTGCTTGGAATATTGTTTTGACTCTAGAGTATAGTGGTGAACCCAGGTTTCGTCCATTGTCACAAACCTGTTAAGAAAATCTTGCCGATCAGCCTCAAACATCTCCAAACAGTCGCGAGAAATCGTGAGTCGAATTCGTTTTTGTTCAACTGAAAGCAATCTGGGAACCCACCTAGCGGAAACCTTGGAAAATCAGAGTTCGTTGGCAATGATGTTTTGTGTCCGTTCATACGAGATGCTTATAGTATCTGCAATCTATCTGATAGTTAATCTACGGTCTTTCAATATGAGATCACACACTTTGCCGATGTTTTCTTCGGTTGTAGACGTCGTGGGCCGGCCGGAGCGATGCTGTCTCGTCCACGTTTAAATCCTGCAACCCATTTCTTCATAGTGGTATATGACGGAGCAGATTTCTCTAGCGTTGTTTTCATATCATTGTGGATCTCCTTTGGTGTTAATCTTTTTTTAAACAGGTACTTGCTGACCGCACGTTGTTCAATTTTTTCCATTTTTCAAAAACGCTGCACTTGGTTTTACTAAACTCGTTCTAATCTAAAAACTACAAATTCTACAGCAACAAAATTTTACACTGTGACAACCAAAGAAATTATGAACTTATTGAGGATACTATAATTTTTCAATCCATCCTCGTATATATATATATATATATATATATATATATATATATATATATATATATATATATATATATATATATGTATATATATATATATATATATATATATATATATATATATATATATATATATATGTATATATATGTATATAGATATATATATATATATATATATATATATATATATATATATATATATATATATATATATATATATATACATAGTGATATCTTTACATAATTATTTGAGTCCAGTATACAAAGATTTAGAATAATGGAGAAGGAAGTAATTGGAGTTGCTTCATATATATCGTGCTATACCTCCATCATACTATTGTTAGAGTGGTGGAATTTTAAAATTTTGTTATTTTTCGATTATCTATTATCAAAACCAAAACATGGGGGAGTGCGATAGAAGTTGTTCTGTACAAATTTTGTTTTACATGCTTTTTAGGTTTTCCTGAGTTGAAAAATGTAAAAATTATGTTATTCCTTCATTAATTTCAGTTAATTACATTGTGAACGGTTAAAAAGGTGTAGAAAGTATATATTGTCTTATACATTCTTTTCGGATGTGTTAGAGACAGATAATTTTAAAGTTATGTTATTTCTTCATTATTTTCAATTATTGGTAATCAAACGTGTAAACACAGTTCCTAAAATATCTTTGAAAGAACTTACGTTATATCATCGCAAAATCATAAGAACATATAAACACAATATACGCCGGAAGGGATATTTTTTTAACTCTTACTATTGCAGCTCCGAATAGAAAAAAGGTATATATTATCAAATTAACTTTTTGAACACGTTTAACTACTAGTAAAATGAATAATTGAAATAACTTTTTTATTTTTTGACCGCTCTGTTGCATCGAGTCATCACTTAACGGAAACAAATTTATCTCTTCTGAAATTCCTTTACACTATTAGGACAATGAAAATAATTATTAGAACATATATAAATAAGAATGTTAACGATATTAAAATATTTTACGGTTTTTTAAAAGCTTAGTGTCAATCTATATTGTGGAGTATGAGCAAATAACCGAATTACCTGTCGCAAGGTTCGAACCGAATTGACTTCGGTAATCGAAATTCCGGTACTCACCGTTTCAACCTAGAGTTGAAGTCTGTCTTGACTGTTTTAACTGGTAGTTGCTTTAGCACGTAAATGACGGTTATTTTTTGAACTTGCTTAAAAACAGGGGGTCCTGAATTCAAAACACATTGCTGTTTAAACGACCCCCAGACATACTACAAATAGATTAATATTGACTCGACTATCAAGACGGACTTACGTAGTATAGGGACAAGACCGTAGTGTAGTTGAGCGACTTCTGTTGAATAATAAACGAACATGTAATTAACACACACCGCTAACACTATTGTAACACAACACTCCCGAAATATCCGAGAACTTAGGTTTAGTTTCGTTTATAATTAGATTAGGTAGTTTAAGGCGGCTTAGATCCAGCCAGTAGAAATTAACCTTAGAGTTAAAATCATATATAAACCTACACCAAGAAAATCCTCGCTATTGTAAATGGAGTAACGGGCCGTAGACCCAGCTCACAAGGAGTTTTAGTGGGTATGCCAACCACTCCGGCTGGAGAGCCCCACATAACTGGAGCATTCTGGGGCACCCTTAGGGTGACGCAGGCTGCTCCAGTATCCATAAGGCGGATTTCTCCTTGCACAAAAAAATGTCAAAATCTTTAATAGTTGTAAGTCATTTGATGAAGACATAATATTGTTGAAACAACCGTCATAGCAAATAAAATCAAGTAGAAATCTTAACAGAAAAAACTTGCCCCATTATTATTGTCAGTTTTTCACTTTTATTTTCCAAATGATTAAAAATGTCAAAAAGTACACATAAATAATACAAAAAACACTTTGTTGTATAGTATAGTGTATTGTTTTACAAGTTTAAGCTATATTACTATATCAAGATATCTTTGAAGGCCATTTTGACCACTGATCTAAAGTACCAACCTTCAAACGATATGTGTCAAAATTTCGTGACATTTCGACGATTTGTGTACAAGTTACTGTGGTTTTAATGACGCTAATTTTGATATTTTCAAAACAACGGAAAAAATCGAATTTCGTGTGTTGACTAAACACTGTTTTTTGCAGTAACTAGATAAGTGTGCCGGGGAGTCTGCCCCTGGAAAATCACTCATCGTTTACTGGTATGCTGAATTTAAACGAGGTCGTACAGCCACAAATAATGCTGAATGCTCTGGACGCCCAAATGAGGTGGTTACACCGGAAACCAACAAAAAAATTCACAAAATGGTTCTGGATGACCGTAAAGTGAAATAGCGTAAGATAGCTGACACCCTGAAGATATCAAAATAATATGTTGGTTATATTTTGCGTGAACGTTTGGGCATGAGAAAGCTCTGTTCGAAATGGGTACTGCGTTTGCTCACAGTGAACCAAAAACTAGAATGCGTTGATGAATCCGACCGCTGTTTGGACCTGTTTAAGCGCAATAAAAAATATTTTTTCATGTGATATGTGACAATGGATAAAACATGGATCCACCACTACACACCGGAATCAAATCGACAATCAGCTGAGTGGACAGCAGCCGGTGAAAATCGCCCGAAGCGACCAAAGACACAACAGTCGAATGGGAAGGTCTCTTATATTTTGGGATAAGCATGGATTCGTTTTTTATCGACTTTGAGGAGAAAGGAAAAACTAACCACAGCGGATATTATATAAAGTTATTGGTGCGTTTGAAGGCAGAAATCGCAAGGAAACGACCCCAAATGAACAAGAAAAAAGTGCTCTTTCATCAAGACAATGCACTGTGTCACAAGTCAATGGTTACGATGGCAAAATTGCATAAATTGAAGTACGAACTGCTTCCTCATCCACCGTATTCTCTAGATTTCGCCCCTAGCGACTATTATCTATTCACAGACCTCAAAAAAATGCTCGCGAGGAACAGATTTGGCTCCAATGAAGAATTTATTGCCGAAACTGAAAGAAGAGACAAATCCTACAAAAAAGATATAGAAATGTTAAAAAGCGTTGAGCTGATTGGATCGCTCTTGAAAGAGATTACATTGATGAATTAAGTCGAACTTTGCAATAAGTGACTAGACTAAAAACTTTTCAGTCTACGTGTGACTCTCTGAAAAATACCGCTCAAAAATCTATCCACTGTTTAACTAATTTTCAGTTTCAGTTACTAAACATAAACTTTGTACAATATCATCTTTGATTGTGTTAGCCGATACTTGTTGGAAATTCATAATAAAATTATATAAAAACAACACTATGTTTTAATTTCCAATATATTTAAAGTAACTTGACAATTGTTTCACCATACAATGGCTTTTTCAGAAGTAAATATTACTTGTTTACTTCTGAAGAAGCCATTGTATGGTGAAACAATTGTCAAGTTACTTTAAATATATTGGAAATTAAAACATAGTGTCGTTTTTCGGAAGCCTGGCTCTCCTTCCCACGAGGCTGATAGCCACCGGCCAATTAGCCTAATACCAACATTAGGCAAGGTGGCCAAGAGGGTTATCCTTGAGGAAATCAGAGACAAAAGCACCGAACTCAACATCATCACTGATGAACAATTCGGCTTTCAACCAAAGCATGGTACCATTCATCACGCCACGAAACTGGCAGAGTACATCTCCAGCAGTTTCAACCGCGGTTTCCGGGTTGGCGCTGTTTTCCTTCACATATCCAAAGCATTCGATAAAGTCTGGCACGAAGGCTTAATCCTTAAGCTTATCCGTTTTTTCTACCCTTCTCACCTAACAACTCTGGTTCAATCATTCCTCTCCGATAGGACTTTCTAAGTCCGTGTCGAACAATCCCTGTCCGAGGTAAAGGGAATAAGGGCCGAAGTCCCACAAGGCTCCGCCTTATTCCCGCACCTCTTCAATATCTTCTCGTCCGATATCCCTAAGGATCGATTCACCAACCTCCAATTGTACGCTGACGACACGGCCATTACCGCTTCTGCAGCGAGAATTGATCACATCACGGCCCGACTTCAACCTCATCTAACGCGCCTCTCCGACTGGTTTGACGGATGGAGGATTAAGGTCAATCCAGCCAAGACCCAGGCCATAATCTTTGGAAAAGGCTTCCGCATACCCCCTCCTCAGCTCTCACTGAATGGAACTAGGCTCCGATGGGCCAACAACATCAAGTACCTGGGCCTTCTGTACGACAAACGGCTCGTATGGAAGGACCAAGTGCCTATGGTCATGCGTAAGGGAAATCAGCTTCTAGGGAAGCTGTATCCGCTCCTGAATCATCGTAGTAAGTTATCAACTAACAACAAGTTGCTAATTTACAAGTCGATAATCATGGCCGGACTTACGTACGCCTGCCAGGCCTGGTGCCAGATGTCCAAAACTCATCGGACCAAGGTCCAGACAGTCCAAAATAAAGCCCTCCGAATCATAGCAGGAGCTCCCTGGTTCGTCCGCAACAATCAGTTGCACAGGGAGTTTGAAATGCCCACGATAAAAGAATTCACGCGTAATGCCCAGCTTCGCTTGAGAAAGCGAGATAGCGAACACTTTCAGAGGCAACGTAAATGTCGGCAATCGATACTTACGACCAACGGACATTCTACCACTAGACTAACTAACACTAGATTCAACATGGACTACCCTTGATCAAATAAGGCCGTAGTTTAGTTGAGCAACTCCTTCAGTTTTAAAAAGAGTAAACAACACACACGACTAACACAATTATAACACCACACCCCCGGAAAATGGGGAACTAGGTTAAGTTAGCATTAAGTTAGGTTAAGGTAGGTTAGATCCACATATTAGAAAATAAACCTTAGAGTTAGAATACATCAAATATCTAGACATTGACAAACCAGAATTGTAAAAGGAGTAGAGGGTTTTCCCAGCTCACAAGGAGTTTTAGTGGGTATGCCAACCCTTCAGGTCGGTGAGCCCCACATACCTGGAGCACTTTGGGGCACCCTTACGGTGACGCAGACTGCTCCAGAAATCCATAAGGCGGATTTCTCCCTGTATAAAAAAAAATAGTGTTTTTAGATAATTTTATACAATATTTTAGATCAAGATAACATACAAACTCCGCCTAGCTAGAAAGTTGTTTTCTTGTCTCTAGCATATATCTTTGTTTTTGGCACAAATAAAAGTTTCTTCACCTGATGAGTAATAAATCTTAATAAATTATTTTTTTAGGCGAATTTATTAACTTTAACGTTAATTGGCGAAGAATTATCAAGAGAATTAAACAAAACAGTAAATATTTGTTATGATACCATGGAAAAAGTATCATTACGATTAGGATATGAAGAAATCTACAAGGAGTTACAAATAATTGCTTGCCAGGCGTATCAAACGAAAACAAAGAAAATAAAAGCTGCAGGATTTTTTTCAGTGGATCATTCTTTATTTATTTTTATTTTTACCAATACATGTAATTATTTAATAGTTGCAAGTCAAGTGATACTTGCAACAATTTCTTAAAGCGCTAGGATATAGAGAAAGACGGGCAACTTGGAAAAGGAGAGCACAGTAGTAACCTACTAACCAAAAACATCCTAAATTAGGAGACATTGTGAATTTTTATTAAGGTAATTAAAAATTGTCCACTTTAATACAAAAAAAAAGCAGCTCAGAAATTTCATTTTGTAGATTCGTATTACACTATTCTAAATAAAGGAGTTCAATATTTATTTCTTAATTCTATTATTTAGTGTAAAGCATTACTAAAATTCTTTCTCAACACCCGAAAAATTGTATGTATTTTTAATAAGCTACCAGGATAAAAGTTTTTAACTTCGGATAAAACTGAAAGATTGCGCAGTCCCCCCACAAAAAAAGTTCATTACCACAAACCAAAATACATGAATCTAGTGTATTTTTCGACGCTGAATTCGAGTCCGTAGTTAAAAAAAAATTATCGTGTCATTTTTTTTTAGCCAATAACATCCCTTAAAATGGGCTAAAACTATAGTAATAATGTAATGACTCTCAATGAAGAGTGAAAAATGGTAAATATTTTATAGTCTAAAGAAGAGAATATGCATTCGAACCACAACAAGCTATTTTTATTAGTTAAACCAAAATCCACCCTTATAGGGGGTAAAATAGACTTCTAAAACTCAAATAACGCACGTGAGTTTAAATAATATGTACAAAGAACAAATACTTATACCTCTTACGACAAAATATCTGAATCTGGTATGACAACCAGATATTACTCTTAAAGGGTTGAGAGTCACCCCTACCTACGGAGATATCTCATAAGTTTCAATAACGACGAAAAAAGTTCAGGTTTTTGTAGTTTTAGGCAGGGGGTCTAATATGGAGTAAAGTCGTTTGAATCACCGATCCACAACTATAAACTACCCTTAGAAGGTGGTAAAAACTACCCCTATGCTCTAATGGTGCACATGGATGTTACTGAAATTCGAAAAGGATGAAGTACTTTTATCTCATTGTGCCAAATATTCAAGACAACCAGATCATCTTCGTAATAAGGTTGAAAATCATCCCTAGGAGGGGGGAACTACCCCCTGAGATTGATGGATCTTAGAAGTTCTATCATCTAAGAAAAAAGTACAGACTTTCGTAGTCTCAGGCAGGATGGACAAATAGAGCCTGTATTTTTTTCTCTTATATACTAGAACTTCTAAAATCCATGAATCACAGAGGGTGGTTCCCCTCTCCTAGGGATGATTTTCGATCTCATTAGGAGGAGGATCTAGTTGTCTTGAATGTTTGGGACCATAAGATAAAAGTATTTGATCCTTTCCGAATTTCAATAAGATCCATGTGCATCGTTAGAGTGTAGGAGTAGTTTCTACCACGCTCTAAGTGTAGTTTTTTTTATGGGTCTAGCACACGTGCTGCGGGGAAGTTCCTAAAGCGCTACAGTAGCGACATGTGTGCGGAAAGAGTGATTCACGTTGTCCTGGGCAAATTATTACAAAGGAATGATGTTCTCCATATAAAAGATTGCTTGAAAAGCGTTTTACAAGAAGTAACAAGCTAACTTGCACCGCTCTGGAAGAAATTAAGCAGGCTACATCCTTCGAACACTTTCCATGAAAATACTTGTAGAATAGGTTCAAGTCGCCAACCGTTCTTCCATTTTCCAGCGAATCAACGCCGCCGGTCAGTTCCGGGTCTCCAATCAGACAAACAGTTCTTCTCTGAATAGAATTTAACAAATGCAGGGTTTGTTTGAAAGTGGAGCCCCAAACATGGGAGCAGTATTCCATGGTTGGTCGAATTTGAGCTTTGTAAAGAAATAACAGTTGTTGTGGAGTGTAAAGCTTTCTGGTTCGAAATAATATTTTCAACTTTTGAGAAGCTCTCCTTGCTATGCCTGCAACATATTCATGCCAGGACATATTTACTTCCAAATTAACGCCCAACAAATTGAGTGACAATGTTAGAGGGATGGAGTGCCCCTACACAACTATGTCGGGTTCAGCTACGTTAACTTTTTTAGAAAAAACTGCCGCCTGGGTTTTTGTAGCGTTAAATTTCACTTGGTTACTCTTACTCGAATATAGAATTTCCTCCAGATCTTTGTTGAGGGAATGACTTCCTGCTGTCTGCGGATATTCGTCTGAGTAGCCGATGTCCGAGCATTCAAAGTGAATGTAGAGATAAACGTACTCTCATCTGCAAAGTTCCCGGTCTTTTCCAGCAGTTCGTTAATGTAAATGAGAAAGAGAGTAGGAGACAGTATGGAGCCTTGGGGCACACCGGCGTTGATAGTGAAGGAGTTAGAAAAAAATCCGTCGACTGCCACTCGTAAAGAATGCTCTCTGAGGAAACATGAAAGCCACAAACAGAACTTTTCAGACATACTATAAAAGCGTAGCTTAGCCAACAATTTATTGTGCCAAACACGGTCGAATACCTTGGATTTGTCAAAACCAACCGCTCGAGATTCTCCAAAGTGTTCAGTTGCATTGTTCCAAACATGTGTTATATAAGTCAGAAGATCTCCTGTTGATCTGTATTTACGAAAGCCATATTGGTGATCGCTAATAATGTTTAATCCTTGAAGTGTAGTTTATAGTCGTGTATCGGTGGTTCAACTGATATTTGTTCTCCCCTGTCTAAAATTAAAAAAATCTGAACTTTTTTCGTCGTTATTGAAACATATGGGATACCTCCGTAGGTGGGGTGGTTTTTACATCCTATAGGGGTGAGTCTCATCTCTTTAAAATTAGTGTCTGATGCATTATTTGAGTTTTAGAGGTACCTTGCATTCCCTATAAGGGTGGATTTTGGTTTAATTAATAGCTTGCTGTGGTTTAAATGCATATTGTCTTCTCTAGACTATAAAATATCTACCGTCTTTCACACTTCATTAAGAGTCATTATATTGTTACTATAGGTTTAGCCCATTTCAAGGGATGTTTTGGCTAAAAAAAATGACACGATAAATCTTTTTTTAACTATGGATTCGGCGTCGAAAAATACACTAGATCCATGTATTTTGGTTCGTGGTAATGACATTTTTTTGTGTGGCTGTGTTATTATTACTGTTATTCCCATTACCATTATCTGATTTTGGCGAATATATTATTGGTTTTTGTTATTAATGATCTGGTTGGATGATGATGACCTTAGTGTTTCCAGTTAACCTCTCCATCTTGCTCGCCTTTTTTCTATACTAGTCAGCGTGATGTTTAGTTAATGAGTATGTTCGTTTTGTAACTTATGCTAAACGATGACAGTTTAAAAATTTTAACTATTTAAAAATTATAAATAGAAATTGAATTTCTAATGTCTTTATATAAAACTATATATAATTATAGCTGTTGTGTGAAAAACATAGTTTAGAAATATTATTAATTATATATAATTAATTAATATTAATACCTCATTCTTTCTGAGTAATATCTGCACATCACCTATATAAGCTTTTAGTTTTAAAATGCACTGGAATGATATAATCTGTAGAAGTTTAGGAATTGGGAATGATATGTCACTTTCAGGTAGTCATATTTCAAACACTGTTTAATTGGGGCATAGGATATGGGAGTAGAAAACTAGAATTTTACTATACTTAGAAACTAAGAAATACAGATTTGAACAATTTCAGTTCATTCCGAATAAATGATTTTTTTATTTAATTAAACAATTCAAAGTTTCCTCTGTCAGCAATGACTGATCTCGTATAGGTTTCAACATCGCCATACTGACACTATTAAAATGGGACACGTTGAATTTACATACTTGCAAACCCATGATATAGCGCCAGATGTATAACTTCTATCTTTGAGGACTAATTCACAACACCACAGCCAAATAAATTCACTTTACTTTGAAAAATCTGTTTATTGTGGAGAAATCACATATCTATGTCAAATGATGGATTTTATTTTTTGATAGGGTGGTTCTTTTTGGAACGGATCTGCGCATCTGTTAAAAATTTATCTATTATTTAAAACTTATAAATAGAAATTTATATAAACTGTACATAAATATAGTTGTTGTATGAAAAACATAGTTTCTTCTAGTGCCTCAATTTCTTCGAACGTTGACTATTAGCATGGATATTCTTATTCTATCAGCTGCTTGTCTAAATAATTGGACAGAAGTCATTCCCAGCCACTGGCGTAGGTTCTGCAACCACGAGTTTCTTCTTCTCCCTGGTCCTCTTCTGCCGTCAGTTTTTCCCTGTATTATAAGTTGTAATAGTCTGTATATATTACTTCTCATTATATGCCCAAAGTATTCTATTTTTCGTTTCTTCACGGTGTATGTAACTTCTATCAGTTTCCCCATTCTTTTAAGTACTTCTTCATTTGATATGTGTTCGATCCACGAAATACGCAAAATTCTCCAGTAGATCCATATTTTGAATGCCTCAGGTCCTTTAGTCATGGTTTCTGTCATAGTCCAGGCCTCAACGCCATATAGAAGAACTGAAAGGATATAGCATTTGACCATTCTTATTTTCAGTTGTAGGTTTATTTCTTTACATATAAGAAATATTTTCATTTTATTAAACACTGTTCTTGCTTTCTCTATTCTGTATCTGATTTCGACTGACGGACCCCAGTTTGCGTTTACCGTGGTTCCTAAATAATTGTATTTCTCTACTTGTTCTATGACTTGGTTGTTTATAGTCAGAATTGTCGAAGGTACGTCATTTTTGTTAATAATCATATATTTTGCCTTGGGTATGTTTATGCTAAGTCTATATTCTTCGTATGTCGCATTTATTTTTGTTAATAGTGTTTGTAGTTTCTCAAGGCTGGTTGCGACTATGACCGTTTTGTCTGCATATCTGATATTGTTTATATTTTCTCCGTTTATTTTTATTCCTTCTGGGGGTCTTTCAGTGCCTCTTTTCTGAATAGATGTTAAATAATGTGGGAGAGAGAACGCATCTCTGACGTACGCCTCTTTTGATCTTCACATTTTCTGTTTTATTTCCTTCTATGTTAACATATGCTGTCTGATTCCATTAGAGGTTTGTGATTATTTGTATATCTTTGTTGTCTATTCCCACTTCTCTCAATATTTCTATTAGTTTTGTATGTTTGACTCTATCGAAGGCCTTTGTAAAATCTATGAAATATGCGTATATAACGTGATTCACGTCTCTGCATCTTTATGGCAATAGTTGTAGTGAAAATATTGTTTCTCTAGTTCCTAAGGTATTTTTAAAACCAAATTGATTCTCTTTGGTGTATAAATCATATTTTTGGTATATTCTGTTGTGAAACTTGGGTAAACACTTTGATAATGATGTTGATGAGGCTAATGAGTCTGTATTGATCACAAGAGGTGGCTCTAGTTATTTTCGGTATGGTGATGAAAGCAGATATCAGGTGATATTTTGCCTGTATCGTACATGAGGTTGAAAATTGCTTCTAAATATTTAAGGAAATCTATGTTACTATCACACAGTATTTTTATTATGTCTATCTTTATTTCGTCGGGTCCAGGAGCTTTATTATTGTGTATGTTGCGGATGGCTTTTTCAATTTCTTCTTTAGTTATTTGTAAGTGCTATTCAGATTCGTCAGTATAGTGATCTTCTGGTCGGTCATCTAAGAACGCTGTTTGAATGTATTGTTTCCAAGTCTTTAATTTTTCAGTTATTTATGCTATCAGCTTGCGATCTGTATCTATCAGGATTCCTGACTTGTTTATTTTTCTTAATATATGTCAATTCTTTTATTTTCTTATGCGTATTTAGGTGATCATGTTCCCTATGTAGTACTTCAATCTCATTGCATTTTTCTGTCAACAATTTTTTTTTGCAATTTTGATTTTCTTTTTAGTGTTCCGTACGGAACACTTATAAGATCACTTCGGTGTCTGTCTGTCTGTCTGTCTGTCTGTCTGTCTGTCACACCCGATTTTCTCCGAAACTATTTGACATAGAAAGTTGAAATTTGGTAATAATATAGGAATTGATGGCCTCATCAGAGCCACGTAGTTCTGAGAATTAAATTTTGACTTAAGGGGTTAGTTTTGGGGGGTGAAGTCGGAAGTGAAAAACAATTTTTTTTACTAGGTCATCGAGTGTGGTGTCAAATGAAAGCCTGTGAAAACACGAGTAAAAAATATATATATAATATTATACTTGCGCGCAATTTTCTTTGTATTATTTTTAAAAATTCGCGAAAAATCGCTGTCCCGGGCCTTATCTCGAAAAGTACTTATCAAAAAATTTCTGGAATATTCTCCACGGGGTGTAGATTGAACGAAAATTATCACGAGTGCATTACCTTTAATAATTTATATGGTATATAAAAAAAACCAAAATTTCAAGGTCATCAGATTTCAATAAAGATTAGAAACATACTTTGTTGAAAACTCATTTGGGGTGGGTTTTGTGAAGTCACTGATCATTTTATACCACCGTAACATAAATTTTGACTTAAGGGGTTCGTTTTGAGAGATGAAATCGGAAGTGAAAAAAAATTTTTTTTACTAGGTCATCGAGTGTGGTGTCAAATGAAAGCTTGTGAAAACACGAGTAAAGTATACATATATATATATATATATATATATATATATATATATATATATATATATATATATATAATGTAATACTTGCGCACACTTTTCTTCGTATTACTTTTAAAAAATCGCTGTCCCCTACCTTATCTCGAAAAGTACTAATCAAAAAATTTTGAAAAAATTCTGGAATATTCTCCACGGGGTATAGATTGAACGAAAATTATCACAAGTGCATTACCTTTAATAATTTATTTGGTATATAAAAAAAAAAAAAAAATTTCAAGGTCATCAGTTTTCAGTAAAGATTGGAAAAAAACTTTGTTGAAAACTCATTTGGGGTGTGTTTTGTGAAGTCACTGATCATTTTATACCACCCTAACAAAATTTTTTATTTTAAAAACAATCAACGTTCGGAACACTAATTGTGCAAGTTCAACTTGCACTTGACCGTTTTTTTTTTTATGTGCATTGAGCGATATTCTTCTCTATTTCTATTTCTGAATGTTCTTCTTCGTTCCATTAAGATTAGAATCTCATCTGTCATCCACTGTTTTTTCTTCGTATGTGACTTTTTTATGTGTTTTTCAGTGGTGTCTCTAATAACTTCGGCAATTTTATTCCATTCTTTTAGGGGCTCTTCTGAGGTTGGCATTAGTTCCTTTGGGCCATTTTGAAGTTCTTCTCTCACTTTTTGTTTGACTTTGTTTTCTTTAAGTCTTTAAACGTCTGTTTTGTTTGTCTTGTTATTCTGTTTTGCTGTTGTTCTTTTAAAGTTGATTTTAAATTTACAGATTAGTGGGTTGTGGTCTGATGCTACATCTGCATCTGGGTATGCAGATGCAGATGTGAACAGCTTTCATAGTATTACAAAATCTTCTAGAGATTGTTATATAGTCAATTTGGCTTCTTATAATGTAATTTGCTGTATCACCTGGTGCCGTCCATGTATATAGTTTGCGTAGTGGAAGTTGAAAGAAGGTGTTACAAATAGTCAGTTGTTGTTCCTTACAGAATTGTATTAGTTGATTTCCTCTATCGTTTCTGAATCCTAGACCGTAATCGCCACTATATTATCCTCTTTGCCTTTACCAATTTTAGTATCGAAATCCCCTATGATCATTGTGACTTCATTTCTTTTTGTATTTTAATGAGGGAATTCAATTATTCGAAGAATTCTTCTATAGTTTCTTCATCTTTATCGGCCGTCGGATCTGTATAATAATCAGGTCTATGGGTGCTGTTTTCAGTTGTAGTAATAACATTCTATTGCTGTAGGGTATAAAATTTTTAACCGAGGCGTAATTTCCTTTGCAATCACGATTCCTACTCCGTTTCTATGTGTTGTGTTTTCATTTCCTGACTAGTTAGCTATATGGTCATGGATTTGGCATGTGCCTTTGTTTGGCCAGTGTGTTTCACTGATTCCCGTAATTTTAACTTCTAATCTCTTCATTTCTTTTACTAGATTGTTAATTTTCCCGCTGGAGTACATACTTTGTATATTCCATGTTCCAATTTTAAGATACCCGGGGATTCTTCGCACCTTCTGCCCATTAAAGGGCTGCCAGGGACTGAGGGCCGTGTTGTTTCTTTGATTATTCATGTTAACTTTACTAGGGAATGTAATGAGGTGGTTTTTCTTTGCCTTCCTCATCGCAGTGTCTTGGCGATACTGTTGATCCAACTCTCCATCTGCTCCTAAACCTTACCGACATCATTTATCTTCAGCCTTATGGTAGTACTAAGATTGCTGCTGCTCAACCTTAGGCTAGTTTTGGTTCGCCCTGAGTACTTAATTTCCTCGGTACCTGTCATATCTCGCGGGCTTTCTCCTATCCACCACCGTGGGAAGCGCCCTATGGGGAATCTAGCAACCCCGCAAAGGCTAAAAAAATGACACGATAAATCTTTTTTTAACTACGGATTCGAATTCAGCGTCGGAAAATATACTAGATCCATATATTTTGGTTCGCGGTAATGAAATTTTTTTTGTGTGGGTGTGTTTATTATTACCCCTATTCCCATTACCATTATCTAATTTTGGCAAATATGTTACTGGTTTTTGTTATTAATGATTTCGTTGGATGATGATGCTCTCAATGCTTCCAATTAACCTCTCCATCTTGCTCACCTTTTCTCCACACTAGACAGCGTGTCTGAGTATATTCGTTTCATAACTTATGCTAAACGATGACAATTTAAAAATGTTAACTGTTTAAAAATTATAAATAGAAATTGAATTTCGGATGTCTTTATATAAACTATATGTAATTATAGCTATTGTATGAAAACCATAGTTTAGAAATATTATTCCGACACGAGCATAATATTATCTCATTCTTTCTGAGTAATATTGCTCCCTTGTTTGTTGCACTAATCTTATACACGAGATCTCGTATAGGCTCCAACATCGCAATACTTACACTACTAAAATGGAACACGTTGAATTTATATACATGCAAATCCATGATATATTGCCAGATGTATAACTTCTATCTTTGAGGAATAATTCACAACACCACAGCCAAATAAATTCACTTTACTTTTGAAAATTCTGTTTATTGTGGAGAAATCACATGTCTGTGTCAAATGATGGATTTCATTTTATTTTTTTTGGTTCTTTTTGAAACGGATCTGTGGATATGTTAAAATTTATCGCTGGGTGCTAATATTCTCTTAATCCTCTTTAAATCCGGCCCCGCCATCATGAACTAGATTTTACAACTTATAGTAAACAACACTTTTAGTGCAGAAATAATAGTGATGCTTATAACAATATCAATATTTCCTAAACACGAAATATACAAAATGTTTTCTTTGTTGCGACTTTTATTTTACCTACCTCATTATATATATATATATATATATATATATATATATATATATATATATATATATATATATATATATATATATATATATATATGCCCTACTAATACCCAAATTGTACGTATACATATAATATATATATATTTATATATATATATATATATATATATATATATATATATATATATATATATATATATATATATATATATATATATATATATATTAGGGTCTCCTAGATGGAAAGTATTTGTGTTAGAACTAAGATTGCAATTGCAAAGATGAAGACTTTTGATGATTAAACCACCCCACAAAGCAACCCAATTTCCCACTTAAAATTCATAAGATTCTCCCATTCTCCAAAAAAAATATACCATGCAATAGGTCACTAAAAATTTGTCGCGTTGCAGATATTTGTTGTGTTCATACTGGCCTAATAATATAAGTCCGTATAATTCATAGGCCAAAATTTAAAAAAAAAATGAATACGGTGCATGAGGTCTATGTGAAATTAAACAATAATAATTAATTCAATTAAATAATAATAATGAATTAATAAAAATTAACTGCCGTGAACAACTCTCGACAATTTGTATAACTAAATGGGTTTTAGAGTTAAAAAAAAACTATAAAAATAAAATTATACACTGCCAAAGAGAAGTTTTTATCTTACATATAAATCAAACTTTGAATATCAAATCGATAAGTAAATAATAACATTTTTTAATTATATTTTTTTATTCTTTGCTATGGAATGTTGTAGGGTAGTAGATAAAATTATTAGTGTCGTAACATATGAGATTATACAAATATTTTCAATTCATCAAAAGTATAGATTTTGCATTTATTATAATAACTTTTTTGTGTATAAGCAAAGTTAAAATTTGATGTATTGCTAGTGCAAACCTGAAGAAAAAGATCTTGTTTATATATGTGATATATAGCATACAATTAAAATACTAAATACGTCTTTGTTTACAATACACCAATCGACCCATAAAAATAATTAATTTTGTGACAATTATTAGCAATGATAATTAAATTATTATATATGACTATTATGTATTAAATATCAGTGTATTAAAATATTAAGTATGAGTTACCGAAATACCTGGCCAAAAGTTACTTACAAAGCAACCAGTTTTGAGGCACCTCTATCCCTCCTGTAGCGCTTTAGGGACTTCCCTGCAGCACGTATGCTAGTGTTAAAGAACCGGAATTATGATGCCCGTTTTGACTTCTGGGTATGGCGTCAGGGCATGGTCGGAGAAGACTTTAATGTCCCAAGACAAATTTTATTTTTAGACTAAGCCACATTCACAAATTTCAAGTTTACAAAATTGCCGGTGGTGGGTCCTCAGTTTCAAACTGTAGCAAATTACGAGGATGGATTGAAAACTTCACGGCCTCATCAAAAAATAATTATAATATTCTTATTATCGTGCCTTCAATAAGTTCATACTTTCTTTGGCTGTCACACCAAAGGAGGTCCACGATGATATGAAAATAACACTAGAGGAATCTGCTCCGTCATATACCACTGTGAAAAAATGGGTTGCAGAATTTAAACGTGGACGAGAGAGCATCGAAGATGACCCTCGCTCCGGCCGGCCCACAACGTCTACGACTGAAGAAAACGTCGGCAAAGTGTGTGATCTCATATTGAAAGACCTTAGATTAACTATCAGGGAGATTGCAGACACTACAGACATCTCGTATGAACGAACACAAAACATCATTGCCAACGAACTTGGATTTTCTAAGGTTTCCGCTAGGTGTATTTCCAGATTGCTTTCAGACTATTTGGAGATGTTTGAGGCTGATCTGCAAGATTTTCTTAACAGGTTTGTGACAATGGACGAAACCTGGGTTCACCACTATACTCCAAAGTCAAAACAACAATCCAAGCAGTGGAAAAAATCTGGTGAACCGACCCCAAAGAAAGCTAAGGCAATTCTGTCGTCTGGAAAATTGATAGCATCAGTTTTTTGGGATGCTAAAGGTATTATTATGGTGGACTATCTTCCGAAAGGCGAAACAATAAACTCGACTTACTGTTGCACCCTTTTGCATCGTTTAAGTCAAGAAATTAAAGAGAAACGCCCAGGGTTACTTAAAAAGAAAGTTTTCTTCCATCAGGACAACGGTCGCGTTCACACATCTGTTCAGTCTATGGCTCAAATTCGTGATTGTGGTTTCGAATTGCTGCTTCACTCGGCTTATTCTCCTGAATTCGCACCTTCGGACTTTCATCTGTTCCCAAACCTAAAAAACACCTCGGTGGCCAGAAATTTTCATTAAATGAAAAACTCGACGCTGCAGTTACCCATTATATTGAAGATCTTGAGGAATCTTTTTTTGAAAAAGTTATGGAAGCTTTGGAAAGCAGGTAAAAGAAGTGCATAGAGCCTAAACACGCATTTCTAAAGTAAACACTGAATTGGACTGTCTGATACTATTAACATGCCCAAGCATTAGATATATTCTACACAATAGGAACTGAAAAAGGAGATATTATTGTTAAAAATTATGCAGAGAAAGAGCTTCCAATAAAGTTGTAAATAATAAAAACCCTCATCGCTTTCGCTATATATATATATATATATATATATATATATATATATATATATATATATATATATATATATATATATACACATATATATATATATATATATATATATATATATATATATATATATATATATATATATATATATATATATATATATATATATATATATATATATATATATATATATATTTTTTTCATGGGTCTAGCACACGTGCTGCAGGGAAGTCCCTAAAGCGCTCCAGGAGCGGCACGAGTGCGGAAAAAGCGATTCACGTTGTTCTTGAATAGCTGTAAATTGTACTCGGTGCGAAAACTGGGCAAATTATTCCAAAGGGATGTCGTTCTCCATATAAAAGATTGCTTGAAAAGCGTTGTACGCTGAGTAACAAGCTGAACCTCATACGGATGCGAAGCACCAGCGCGACGTGTATTTCTAACATGCACCGCTTTGGGAGGAATTAAGCGGGCTACATCCTTCGAACACTTTCCATGAAAATACTTGTAGAACAGACTCAAGTCGCCAACCGTTCTTCGATGTTCCAGCGAATCAAGGCCGCCGATCAATTCCGGGTCCCCAATCAGACGGACCGCTCTTCTCTGAACAGAATCCAACAAATGCAGTGTATGTTTGGGAGCGGAGCCCCAAACGTGGAAGCAGTATTCCATAGTTGGTCGAATTTGGGCTTTGTAAAGAATTAACAGTTGCTGTGGGGTGTAAAGCTTTCTGGTTCTAAATAATATTCCCAACTTTTGAGAAGCTCTCCTTGCTATGCCTGCAACATGCTCATGCCAAGACATATTTGCTCCCAAACTAACGCCCAACAAATTGAGCGACGATGCTAGGGGAATGGAGTGCCCCGACATAACTATGTCGGGTTCAGCAACGTTAACTTTTTTAGAAAAAACTGCCGCTTGGGTTTTTGTAGCGTTAAATTCCACTTGGTTACTGTCACCCCAAGATAGAATTTCTTCCAGGTCTTTGTTAAGTTGAACGACCTCCTACTGTCTGCGGATATTCGCCTGAGCAGCCGATGTCCGAGCGTTCAAGGTGAATGAAGAGACAAGCGTACTGTCATCTGCAAAGCTATAGATTGGATTCCCGGTCTTTTCCAGCAGATCGTTAATGTAAATGAGAAAGAGAGTAGGAGACAGTATGGAGCCCTGGGGTACACCGGCGTTGATAGTGAGGGTGTTAGAAAGAAATTCGTCGACCGCCACTCGTAAAGAACGCTCTCTGAGGAAACATGAGAGCCACAAACAGAACCTTTCAGACATACCACAAGAGCGTAACTTAGCCAACAGTCCATCGTGCCAAACACGGTCGAATGCCTTGGATATGTCAAGAGCAACCGCTCGAGATTCTCCAAAATGTTCAATTGCGTTGTTCCAAACATGTGTTACATAAGTCAGAAGATCTCCTGTTGATCTATGTTTACGAAAACCGTATTGGTGATCGCTAATAATATTGAATCGTTCAAGATATTTTAGAAGATGCTCATTGATAACCTTTTCCATGACTTTCGATATTATTGAAAGCAGTGCAACTGGTCGGTAGTTATTTGGCAAGGTCTTCTTACCTTTTTTAGGTATCGGCTGAACCGCGGCACATTTCCAGCAGGACGGAAATATTCCCTTTCTGTAGGATAGGTTAAAAAGTCTACAGAAAACTGGTGTTAGTTCCCTTGCACAGTTTTTGAGAACTATGGCAGGTATTCCGTCAGCGCCAGAAGCCTTCTTGGTGTCTAGCTTCATTAAAATACGCTTTATGATGCGCTGTCTGAAGACAACATCGGGCATCCTTGACTGCAATATGGGAATAGTAGGTGGTGTTTTTCCTTGGAAATCGACAGTAGAATGTGAAGCAAAGAGTTCAGCCAACAAGTTCGCTCTCTCAACAGGTGTGGTTGCAATGGAATTATCTGGCCGTGTGAGTGGTGGTATGGTGGATTTGGTAAAATTTTGACTAACTGCCTTAGCGACTGCCCAAAAGGACCTGGAATTGTTGGGACAAGCGAGAAGTTTGTTTCTAATTCGTTGATTGTGTGCCTCCTTGGTTTCGTCGATA
Source organism: Pachyrhynchus sulphureomaculatus (assembly GCA_019049505.1). NCBI lineage: Eukaryota > Metazoa > Arthropoda > Insecta > Coleoptera > Curculionidae > Pachyrhynchus > Pachyrhynchus sulphureomaculatus. The sequence continues at coordinate 5,209,908 of CM032450.1, forward strand.
ATTCCCTTGCATCTGTTCCGGGCATGAACAAAGATGTTACGATTTACGGTGTTAGGATTTTTACGCCATTGTCGATAAGCAATATGTTTAGAAGCAACAGCTTCTTTGCATTTTCGGTCGAACCAAGGCTTGTCGTTGGAGGAGCATTTCTTCGAAAAAGGGATGTAAGCTTCCATACCAGCCAAAATAACATCGGAGACCTCCCTGGCGCAGTCAGATGGGTTATCTGATCGAAAACAAATGTCCATCCAAGGGAAAGTTCGAAAGTATTCCATAAGATCTTCCCATTTAGCAGATTTGTAGTGCCAAATCTTGCGCGGCCTAGGCGCCTCTCTGTCACTGATTGGCAGGATACTCGATGTCGAAAGCAGTTTATGGTCGGAAGAACCTAACGGCGGATTTACGGTGACCGTGTAAATCTCCGGATTGGTGGTTAAAAACAGATCAAGAAGACTGGCGAACTCCCCGTCTCGATCATGGATCCGTGTTGGTTCGTCAATAAGCTGAGTTAAGCCATAACTGATTGAGAATGATTCAGCTTCACGACCTTGTTCGTCGGTAGTATTTGAATATTTAAGCCATTTGATATTGTGGACATTAAAGTCGCCCAGGACGGCAATTTCGGCACTTGGATAGTTACTATAGATAGATATATATATATATATATATATATATATATATATATATATATATATATATATATATATATATATATATATATACATATATGGGGTGCTGAAATCGAATCCAAGAATTCTCCCGTCACATCACTATTTTGACATAACCTCAAAAATGGTCAGAAATATGCCTGTAAGTAAATTAAAAAATTAGATGAACAGACCACCATATCTATACGTATCTTGGTGTGCTTAAATAGCATATGCCCAAAGAATTGACCTATTAAGCCAAGATCTTGAAATAACCCCTCGCTTCTATCCCACTGGATGCTTTATTAAAGTTATCGCAGATCGCCCTCGCGATGCCGGATAATAGTGAGTCTCTTCGCCTCTCACCTCAACGGAGAAACTTTACAACCAGAATTCTAAACCTAACATAATCTAATGTAAGAACTGTATACCAATAACTCTAAACCTAACACAGCTTAATGCAAAAAATTTACACCAAGAGCTTTACACCAAGAAATCTAAATCTAACACAGCCTAATGCAAGAAACTTTCACCAAGAACTTTACTTCAGGAACTCTAAACCTATCACAGCTGAATGCAAGAAACTTGCACCAGAAACGCTAAACTTAACATAAGCTAATGCAAGCAACTTACGTCAAAATTTTTACACCAAGAACGCTAAATCTAACATAGCCTAATGCAAAAAACTTACACCAAGAACTGCAAACTTAATATAAACTAATGCAAAAATCTTACACTAAGAACTTTACACTAAAAACCTAACATAACCTAATAGAAAAAACTTACATCTACTCTAAAAGAACAGCTGTTTCTTGCTAGAGTTCTAACGTGCTGTATAGAAAAGTAATAAAAATATTTTTTTTATGGGTCTAGCACACGTGCTACAGGGAAGTCCCTAAAGCGCTCCAGGAGCGGCATGTGTGTGTGTGTGCGGCAATGTTATCAGTTATTTTCAAATTTTGCAAATCTAAATTTGTGGAATTTAAAAATTTAAATAACTATTGTATTAAAACATGCAATATCACTATCATACCTTAAGTAAGTTCATAAGTTAAATATTAAGCCTATAAGTTGGTTATATAACTTATATATCCTATACCTGGCCAGAGAATATATGTATGAATTAACTGGCCCAGTGCAAGTCGAATTTGCGCAATTAGTGTTCCGTACGTTGGTTGCTTTTAAAATAAAAACTTTTGTTACAGATGTATAAAATGATCAACGACTTCACCAAACATGCCCCAAATGAGTGTTCAACAAAGTTTTTTTTTCGATCTTTACTGAAAACTGATGACACTCGTGATAATTTTCGTTCAATCTACAACCTGTGGAAAATATTCCAGAATTTTTTCAAAATTTTTTGATCAGTACTATTCGAGATAAGGAGGGGGGACAGCGATTTTACAAAGAAAAGTGTGCGCAAGTATTACATTATATATATTTTTGAACTCGCGTTTTACAAGCTTTCATTTGACACCCCACTGGATGACCTGGTAAATTTTTTCTTTTCATTTCCGATTTCACTCCCCATAACTAACCCCTTAACTCATAATTTAACTTCTAAAACTACATGGCTCTAATGAGGTCAAAGTTCAACTTTCTATGTTAAATAGTTTCGGAGATAATTGGGTGGTACAGACGAACAAAAAGACTCAGCGGCTATCGTAATTTGAAGCATGCGCTCACCATTTGGAGCTTGCGTAGTATTGAAACGAGAGAAGAGAAACCTTTATTTAGGAACTTATAAGAGGTTATTTGAAGTTCGTTATTCTTATCACATTCAGCCTATATTGAGATTTTACAATCTTTGGCACAATGGCATTACAGTGTGTGTAGTGTTAATTTCAAATGAAATTATATTTATCGCACTTATTACCTTGAAAATACTGCAGGAAGTTATGCTAGACCCAACTTTAATTTAGAAACTTTTTAGTGTGCTGAACCATGAAATGAATGAAAAAAATCCCCTAGGTTTATAGAAGATGAATACTAATCAAACCCTACAATTTCTTTGCGTTAATACTGTGCATACTTGAGATATCCTGGGTACGACTTCTATTCCCGATTTAGGCGTAACTTTGAAATCTGTCTTTATGTCAGAAGCGACCTCTCTTGCCAACGAGAAGAGGCTCTAGAACCCCCAAACTTTTATGTTATGTGGTTAAAAATAACGACTCAACCAACCACAAGGTTCATCTGTATCCTATACCGACCACCAAGTGATACTTTATAACACTTTTCGCTTGTCTTGCAGACACCATCGACCATTTACAAATTAACTATCCAAATGCCGAAATTGCGATCCTGGGAGACTTTAATGCCCACAACATCAACTGGCTTAAATACTCAAATACTACCGACGAACAACGTCGTGAAGCCGAATCATTTTCAATCAGTTGTGGCTTAACACAGCTTATTGACGAACCAACACGGATCCCTGATCGAGACGGAGAGTTCGCCAGTTTTCTTGATCTGTTTTGAACCACCAATTCGGAGATTTACACGGTCAGCGTAAATCCGCCGTTAGGTTCTTCCGACCATAAACTACTTTCGACATCGAGTATTTTACCAACCAGTGACAGAGAGACGCCTAAACCGCGCAAGATTTGGCACTACAAGTCTGCTAAATGGGAGGATCTCATGGAATATTTTCGAACTTTCCCTTGGTTAGACGTTTGTTTTCGATCCGACGACCCATCTGACTGCGCCAGGGAGATTTCCGATGTTATTTTGGCCGGTATGGAGGCTTACATCCCTTATTCGCAGAAATGCCCTCCCAACGGCAAGCCTTGGTTTGACCGAAAATGCAAAGAAGCTGTTGCTTCTAAACACCTTGCATACCAATAATGGCATGAAAATCCTAACACCATAAATCGTAACACATTTGTTCATGCCAGGAACAGATGCAAAGAGGTTATCGACGAAACCAAGGGGGTACACAATCAACGGATTAGAAACAAACTTCTCGCTTGTCCCGGCAGTTAGTCAAAATTTCTCCAAATCGACCATACCACCACTCACACGGCCAGATAATTCAATTGCAACGACACCTGTTGAGAAAGCGAACTTGTTGGCTGAACTCTTTGCTTCACATTCTACTGTCGATTTTCAAGGAAAAACACCACCTACTATTCCCATAGTGCAGTCAAGGATGCCCGATGTTGTTTTCAGACAGCTTATCATAAAGCGTATACTGATGAAGCTAGACACTAAAAAGGCTTCTGGCCCTGACGAAATACCTGCCATAGTTCTTAAAATCTCTGCGAGGGAACTAACACCAGTTTTCTGTAGACTTTTCAACCTATCCTACAGAAAGCGAATAGTTCCTTCCTGCTGGAAATGTGCTACAGTTCAGCCGATACCTAAAAAAGGCAAGAAAACCTTGCTAAATAACTACCGACCAATCGCACTGCTTTCAATAATATCGAAAGTCATGGAAAAGGCTATCAATCAGCATCTTCTAAAATATCTTGAAGGATTCAACATTATTAGCGATCACCAATATGGCTTTCGTAAAAACAGATCAACAGGAAATCTTCTGACTTATGTAACACATGTCTGGAACAACGCAATTGAACACTTTGGAGAATCTCGAGCGGTTGCTCTTGACATATCAAAGGCATTCGACCGTGTTTGGCACGATGGGCTGTTGGCTAAGCTACGTTCTTATGGTATGTCTGAAAGGTTCTGTTTGTGGCTCTCATGTTTCCTCAGAGAGCGTTCTTTACGAGTGGCAGTCAACGGATTTCTTTCTAACACCTTCACTATCAACGCCAGTGTACCCCAAAGCTCCATACTGTCTCCTGCTCTCTTCCTCATTTACATTAACGATCTGCTGGAAAAGACCGAAAATCCAATCTACAGCTTTGCAGATGATCTCTTCATTCACTTTGAACGCTCGGACATCGGCTACTCAGACGAATATCCGCAGACAGCAGGAAGTCATTCAACTTAACAAAGACCTGGAAGAAATTCTATCTTGGGGTGACAGTAACCAAGTGGAATTTAACGCTACAAAAACCCAGGCGGTAGTTTTCTCTAAAAAAGTTAACGTTGCTATTGTTGTTGCAATAGTTATGTCGGGGCACTCCATCCCTCTAACATCGTCACTCAATTTGTTGGGCGTTAATTTGGGAGCAAATATGTCCTGGCAAGAACATGTTACAGGCATAGTAAGGAGAGCTTCTCAAAACATGGGAATGTTATTTCAAACCAGAAAGCTTTACACTCCACAACAACTATGGAATACTGCTCCCACGTTTGGAGCTCCGCTCCCAAACATACACTGCATCTGTTAGATTCTATTCAGAGAAGAGCTGTTCGTCTGATTGGAGACCCGGAACTGACCGACGGCCTTGATTCGCTGGAACATCGAAGAACGGTTGGCGACTTGAGCTTATTCTACAAGTACTTTCATGGAAAGTGTTCGAAGGATGTGGCCCGCTTAATTCCTCCCAGAGCGGTGCATATTAGAAGTACACGTCGCGCTGATTCTTCACATCCGTATGAGGTTCAGCTTGTTACTCCTCGTACAACGCTCTTCAAGCAGTCTTTTATATGGAGAACATCATCCCTGGGCAAAGGACTGTGTTTCCCACTGAGTACAATCTACAGAGATTTAAGAACAACGTGAATCGCTTTCTCTGCACACGTGTCGCTCCTGTAGCGCTTTAGGGACTTCCCTGTAGCACCCATAAAAAAAAAAATGCAAAGTACAATTTGTTTTCAAAGTCAGTAATGTTTCTTTGATGTTTTTTAACTACAAACTCACCACATATATAAGAAAAAGTGATGGGAGAGTTTTTACAACCACAATTAGCCATACTTTGAGTGTGAATTAAAGCACATGGGTTAAACACTGCAATGCGAGGTTATATTAACTGAAGAAAACAAACAGCTGTGACATTTATCGGAACTGCCAACCTAATAACATTTGATTTTACTGCCAACCTTATAAAATTCTGATTTTATTGCCAACCTAATAACATTCGAATGATAAAAAAATAAACTTTTCACATTTTGGATATTAAAATGTGAAAAATTGTTGGGTGATATGACTTTTTTGTTATTATTTTCAGACCCAGCACACCAAAAAACCATAGGAATCAGGTAAAATTATTAAAAAAGTTTTTTTATCGTTGGACTGTGTTATTATAAAACGTGGGTTAAAACATGGGATGAAAGTAAAAATTGGCTGTTCTTTAGACTATTTTTTCAAAACTGTTGATATCTGATATAGGAATTGGTGCACAATAATTATCTCGAATTTTTCGTATAATAGAATAGTGACTTAAAGGAATTTTTTATGGAATAGAATTGCCTCTTGATCTTTTTATCAATCATTGTTTTCAACTTTTAAAAAAGTTATATTTATTTACCTATGAGATAATATTCTATTTCACACCGATATTAACATATATGTACACTTGCCAGTTATTCTTCATATTAGTCATACAAAATGTATTACACACTTGCATGTAAAGAGATATAACATTTTAAATTTTAGGGTGACTTTGCTGAATTTATGGGTTACAAGAATCCCGTTCAATTGGCATTCTATTTACTTACTGGTTTTATGACATTGAAGGTATGTAGAAAACAGAATAATAGAAAAAAAGGAATAACTTGCACTTTAATTGTTTACGTAACTGGGATTCTGTAACATACAAAAGAAAAAAGATTCTGGTTTTTTGTAATAAATGTTAAGTTGATCATTTTGTATGTAAGTCCTATTACCAACGGACTCGTCGAATGACTGCCGAATTTAAAAGGGAAAAGGAATGTCCCTTTGCTATTTTTCTTTCTTCTCATGTTAAAATCGAATTTATTTTTCAAGTAAAAAATTTAACTTAATTTTGTGATGTATTGTGAACTGGTCCATTTATTAATTTTGTTATTACTTTTTAACTTCTACATTAATGAATAATATAATATATTCCTAATAAAACGATGTGAAAAAATGCCTAATAGAATGCAAAATTTGGTAAAACTTCATTATGCGGGCTTTTCAGAAAAAGGTTTTTTTTTTTTTTGAAATAGGCTTAAAACGGTCTTATTTTGAAAGACTTACGAGAAAATATCGGGGGAGGTCGTTTTTGCACTTTTTTTTTTGCATTTAAACATTGAGCGTAAGCGTACGAAAGTCTACTATGATATTGGCAACCACTGATCGAAATTTCTTGGGAGAACTCAGTTCATTTATGCGCATGCGCCGAGATAATTATGCTACATTTGTGGTCATAGTAAAATTCCAACCAATAAGAAACTTCGTTGCGAAATTTTCTTGGCGGAAAACAACACGAAAAGAATAAATCACAAGGTTTTTTAATGTATTTTGTAATTGCTGATTATTTAATTCAGGTTAGTTTCAGTTAGTTCAGCTTAACAAAAACGGTTACCTCCTGATTTTTTCTCTTAAATTTTTCAAATTTGGGCCATTTTAAGCCTATTAATTTTTTTTTTTTAATAGGCTAGGTCGTTTTAGGCATATTCCAAAAGAATAGGCCTAAAATGACCTAGCCTATTAAAAAAAAACTCCCTTTTCTGAAAAGCCCCCGTACCGAACTTTTACCCAAAAAAATGGCAATAAATAATTTTGTGATAAGATTAGATATGCGGGCCTTTCAGAAAAATGGAGGTTTCTTTTTTTTGGAACAGGTCTAGAATGACCTAATTTTGAAACATTTACGAGAAGAAATTGGGGAAGACCGTTTTTGCTCACCTGAACAAACAGGAACTAACCTGGGCTAAATAATCAGTAAGTAGAAAATACATTAAATAATGAAAAAAAAATGTCCTACCTTAATGTGAAAAAATTATGTACGTGATATATTAGTGACTGGAGACCAAGTTAGTTGAGGTTCGGGTTAACAAAAATGGCCCCCCTCCAACTTTTTCTTATAAATCTTTCAAAATTATGCCATTTTAGGCCTATTCCAAAAAAGAAACCTCCCTTTTTCTGAAAAGCCTGCGTATCGAACTTTTACCCAAAATTTCAAAGATACAAAGACCTATTTTCTTTTTTCCTTATTTTGGTTACAGAGTACTAGCTTTTATTATACAAACTTAAACGCGTATTTTACGGATTTTTTGGATGCCCTCATCACTTACCAAGCTCTATCAGTGCATTTTTAATACAACTTGCAATGTTACATATACCATTAACATCAAATAAAATCTTATATATAGATATTAAAAGGTAACGTATCTACATCGTTACTAAAAGTATCTATTTTTTTTTAAATAAAAGACAAATAGGCGTATGCTGATGGCGAAGTGTTGTTAGGTGGCATAGCCTCGGCTCACTATTCTATTGAATTATGCATTATAATCCGATGTAGCATACGACCCTGGCGGCCGAAATTTTAATCTATGAAGCGAGTAATCCAATCTTGTTGGTTCGATGGCATTTAAGGTTAGTTTTTAGTCATTTGTGAATGTTCGTAGTATTCGTATTAATCTTCTGATTGTTCTAATATATAAAAACTTTGCTAAATATAAAAAAATATAGCATAACCAACACTGAAATTATACATTCTTACAACAATCTTGTAACGAACAACAGTAATTTTTGTCTTTTTGCAGTTTTACAGTATATTTTAATGGTGAGACACAGAAGAAATACTAAGATACATTTTGGACAAAGATATAATAATAAGAGGTCTACAACATATATGTAATTTAATACCTTGTAAACATTTACTTGCTTTCCGCCATGCGTGTTTACAATGATCATCAGAATTGTTAATAACGCGGGTGTTTCGATTTGAAATTATTTGTCACACACTCATATCTTGACATATTTACACTGGTAAGCAAAAAAATCGACTCAAACGAATTTGCTTCATTTAATACCAATCCTTGAATTTAATTTTCAAACAGTGGTATTATTTTTGGTATCAATAGAATGCTGATTTTCTACTTTTTCCAATAATACCAAAAATATTTGGATTTCCAAAAAGTTTTCTTAAATTAAAACGGTTTTATTTAAAAAAACCGTTTCTGCTAGCTCAATAACGTATTCCTTGCCTGCTATTCATCCTTATAAAAACACATGCGACTCCATTTTCCTATCATTCCTTTACCGAAACCGTCAACATCTTTGTCATAGTTGCTCACTAATTACGTCATCGGAAAATGGATACCCACTCCCTCGGAAGAAACGGCACAAGTCATTGCCCTATTGCAAGAGGGGCATAGCCAACGTGTAGTCGCTGCGCAACTGCATCTGAGCCAGTCAGCTGTTTCCAAGAGACTGGCGCCTTTACACTGAGATCAGGGTCAGGAAGAAGAAGGTATGTCTTGGAGCAAGACGTCCGCTTCATTGTCAACACAACTCTAAGAAATCGTCACTTGACTGGCGTTGAGGTCCAGTAGGAGCTCCGATAAGTTCGTGGTCGGGCTGCCAGTCATTGCACAATCAGAAGAAGACTTAAAGAAGCTAGCCTTACTCTGAAGAGACCAGCGAACGGACCCAAGTTGACATCCATCGACAAGTGCGACTCAGATATGCTAGAGAGAGATATGTCAATTAGACCTTAGAGTAATGGCGCTCCGGGATTCCGACGAGTCCCGAATGTGCCTACATGGCAATGCAGTGCTGCGGTCGCCTATGTAGTAGGTTCTGTCATGGTGTGGAGAGGCATCTTACTGGATGCGAAAATCGATTTGGTTTTCGTGACTGTTGAGACCCGCAGCGGTAGATTAACTGCTCATCGGTACGTCGAGAAGATCCTTCAGGAACACGTCGTACCTTACGTTGGGTGTGTTGGCGATAGTTTTGTGCTGCTGCATCGGTACGGCAATACCTGGCAGGCATGGAAATACCTACATTAGACTGGCCTGCGCGGAGTCCTGATCTCAATTCAATCGAGCATATGTGGGATGAGCTCAAAAGAAGAGTTCGAGCCAAAAAGCCAGCCCCTGCATCGCTGAGGGACTTAAAGGTTGCGATGGCAGAAAAGTGGGGAAGAATTCCACATACAGTGGTGAAAACGCTGATCCGCTCCATGAAAAATCGGCTGGAAGCAGTAATAAGGGCTAGGGGGGTTTTGGTTTATATTAATAAATTTAATTGTTGACCTTTAAATTTGTTCAATTTTTTCTTCCTTTTACCCCTACTTTCAACCCTTGTTCTCCCTGTTTCCCCTTTCAATCATTTTAATCATTATGATGTATGCTATGGAATTTGGTATCATTAGAAATAGAATAAATGGGCTTTCAAATGACACTGAAATCCGTAAAAATATATGATCACTAAATTCTAGGATCCACATGCCAAACAGTTTGAGTAAATTTTTTTGCTCACCAGTGTATTATTTATTTCAAAAAGCAAATTATAAATAAACAAGAATAGTAAAATGAAATTTGCATATTTCAGATAATATTTTGTAACATTTCAGGTCCTTGATCTTATCCTTGCTTTCTGTAAATTATGCACAATAAAGAGTGATTGATCCTATTAAGAAGTGAGTTTTTAAATTCTTATGTTATATTAGCTTATCTTGAACAATGTAATTTCTGCTATTAATAATATTTTCATATGTTTGTGCCTCAATAATAATATAATTAGTATAAACTAAACATATTTTGTAATATATTTCTTATAATAAATTAGTTATTTAAAAAACATTAAGGATTGTCGTTTTATATTTATAGTAGTAAATAAGCGGTCAAGTGTAAGTTGAACTTGCGCAATTAGTGTTCCGTACGTTAGTTGCTTTTAAAATAAAAAATTTTGTTACGGAGGTATAAACTTGGTGACTTTACAAAACACACCCCAAATGAGTTTTCAACAAAGTTTGTTTCCAATCTTTGCCGAAAACTGATGACCTTGAAATTTTTGTTGTTTATATACCAGATAAATTATTAAAGGTAATGCATTCGTGATAATTTTCGTTCAATCTACACCCCGTGGAGAATATTCCAGGATTTTTTAAAAATTTTTTGATCAGTACTTTTCGAGATAAGGGGGGGACAGCGATTTTTCGAGATTTTTTAAAAATAATACAAAGGAAAGTGTGCGCAAGTATTACGAGGCTGGTTTGAAAAGTCCGTGCAAAAATAAAAACTACTTATGAGTTTGGGGTAAACCTTTTTTATTTTTCGACATAGTCTCCTTTTAGGCTTATACACTTCGTCCAACGATGTTCTAGTTTGTTGATCCCTTCCGAATAATAGGATTTGTCCAAGTCTGCAAAATATCCATTAGTGTCTGCAATCACCTCCTCGTTTGAATAAAATCTTTGTCCCGCCAGCCATTTCTTCAAATTGGGGAACAAATAGTAGTCCAAGGGAGCCAAGTCTGGAGGATAGGGGGGATGTGAAACGAGTTGGAATCGTATTTCCATTAATTTTGCGACCATAACTGCTGAGGTGTGTGCTGGTGCGTTGTCGTGATGGAAAAGGACTTTCTTGTGGGCCAATTGCGGGCGTTTTTCTTGCAGCTCGGTTTTCAAACGGTCCAATAACGATGAATAATATTCACCTGTAATAGTTTTACCCTTTTCCAGATAGTCGATGAGGATTATCCCTTGCGAATCCTAAAAGACAGTCGCCATAACCTTTCCGGCCGAAGGAACGGTCTTCGCCTTTTTTGGTGCAGATTCCCCCTTGGTAACCCATTGTTTAGATTGTTGTTTGGTCTCAGGAGTATAGTAATGTATCCATGTTTCATCCACAGTGACGAAGCGACGCTTAAAGTCCTCCGGATTCTTCTGGAACAGCTGTAAACCATCCTTGCCACACTTCACACGATTCCGTTTTTGGTCAAGCGTGAGCAATCGCGGCACCCATCTTGCGGATAGCTTTCTCATGTCCAAATGTTTATGTACCCGTTCAGTCGAGATGCCCACAGCAATAGCAATCTCACGCACCTTAACTCTTCTGTCATCCATCACCATATCATGGATTTGATCATAGTTGTACTGTCATCTGCAAAACAGATTGGATTCTTGATCCTTTCCTGCAGATACTAGTGGCACATTCCCAGAAGGAAGAAAATATTTTCTAACTGTAGGATACGTTAAAAATTCTAAAGAAAACTGGTGATACTTCGTCCCTGTATTTTTCGAGTACTATGGGAGATATTTCATCAGAGCAAGAAGCTTTTTTTGGTGCCTAGCAAAATTAAAAACGTTTTTTTCGCCTTTTATGCCTTTCAGTAAGAGAGTATTTTACATAAAATAAAAACTGGACGGATACTGGTGGTAGAGTTATTAATTTTTTGGAATCACTAAAAAGAAATATCTTCCTTTTTTTGTAATGAAAATCAACTAATCAGTATTTAATTCTGGAAGCTAATAAAAGAAAGAAAGCGGTTGGCGATAAAAAAAATAAAATAAATTAAATAAATTCAGTAGATTATATTATAAATAAATTAAATGAATTAAAGGAATTGAATTAATTAAACGAATTGAACGAATTGAATGAATTGAACGAGTTAAACGAATTAATCGAATTAAACGAATTAAACGAATTAAACGAATTAAACGAATTAAACGAATTAAAAGAATTAAACGAATTAAGCGAATTAAGCGAATTAAACGAATTAAATGAATTAAACGAATTAAACGAAATAAACGACTTAAACGAACTAAACGAATTAAACGAATTAAACGAATTAAACGAATTAAACGAATTAAACGAACTGAACGAACCGAACGAATCGAACGAACGAATCGAACGAATCGAACGAATCGAACGAATCGAACGAATCGAACGAATCGAACGAATCGAACGAATCGAACGAATCGAACGAATCGAACGAATCGAACGAATCGAACGAATCGAACGAATCGAACGAATCGAACGAATCGAACGAATCGAACGAATCGAACGAATCGAACGAATCGAACGAATCGAACGAATCGAACGAATCGAACGAATCGAACGAATCGAACGAATCGAACGAATCGAACGAATCGAACGAATCGAACGAATCGAACGAGTCGAACGAGTTAAAAGAATTAAACGAATTAAACGAACTAAACGAAATAAACGAATGAAACGAATTAAACGGATTGAACGGATTGAACGAATTGAACGAATTAAATAAATTATATGTATTAAACAAAGGCTTAATTTTGCAGTATCCTCTTCGCATTGGAAGTTCTATTAGTATACATCCAGAAAATAGTAAATCATTTGTAAGGGAAGTATATCGCATTTAAATATCAAAAAACGTGGTTAACAATATAAATTTTATTTCACAAAAAGAATCAAAGTAGTTAAAGGATTGAGAAAGAAAGATGTCTTCTATTTAAAAGCGGATAAATGAAATAAGGTTGTTATATTGGATAAGAAGAGTACTTTGAACCTGGCTCTTACGAAAAGGTAATAAGAAATCCATTACCGAAAATAATAACAGAAGTTAAAAATTCTTTGAAGAAATGTAAGCACCTTATCTCCGATTCGGTAAAATTTAAATTAAATGTGAGTTGTAATGCTTGCCCAAAATTCACAAACCTGGAAAAGCAATGGGACTCATTGTTTCATCGGTCGGATCACCCACATATTTGATATCAAAATGGTTATCGAAAGAATTTGAGAATTTACCATTAAATACTATCTCAGTGAAAAATTCTTTAGAATTCATTAACAAAATATCTAATTCTCACTGAAGGTGAAATCTTAATTTCTTCTGATGTCAGTTCTTTGTTTGCAAGTGTGCCAATACCATAAACTTTGCAATATCTCCAAGAGTTACTTACGATGAATGACTTTGAGGACGAAATTATTAATGAATACTTAATATTATATAAACTTTGAATGGAACAAAATTATTTTCAATATAACAGTCAGTTTTATGCTCAGAAAGCAGGAACAGCTGTAGGTAACTGTCACTTTTCATAGCCAATTTATTCATGAGTAAGTTTGAGACCGAAGCCAGTCAAGAATTTGAACATTTCCCAGGGGTATGGTACAGGTGTGTGGATAATGGGTTTGCAATTTTTGATGCAAAAAATGCAAACATACATGATTTTGTTTCTAAATTAAATAGCCGATATTAAATTTTCTTAAGAAATTAAGAACAAAGGACAATTACCATTTCTAGATATTTTAATTATTAATTAATTATCTGTAGAAAAGACATGGTAACAGACAGATATATTATGAATGATTCATTTCATTGCAAACAACATAAATTGGCAGCATTATATTTTTTATTTCATCGTTTGGTCACTTTTCCTCGGAACGAGGTAAAATTCAATAATGAAAGGAATCGTATTAAGAATATAACTAAAATTAGTGCTTATGACGATGACTTAATAAACAAGTTAATAAATAAACATAAATTCAGGTTAAATATATCGGAATTCCACCTTTTTTACACGCGAAACAAGTAAGACCAAGTATGCTCCTTACCATATAATCCGAATTATAGCAGGAGATTCAATAAGATATTTAATAAGGTAGGCCTCACCTTGGTCTATAATTTATCAGACAATTTCAAGAATATCTTAGGAAATCCCAAAGACAGGATATCTAACTGTGAGAAAAGTGGAATTTATAAAATTAGTTGTAATGATTCGACAAAAAGTATGTTGGGCAAGCTAAAAGGTCATTTAAAATAAGATTTAAAGAACATTTAGCACATTTAAGGCACGGTAGGACAGAAAAGTCTAGCATTGCCGAACATGCCCTTGAAGCTGATCATACCTAACCTTAGATAATCTAAGATTAATTAAAGATGTATCTGATAAGAGATTGTTGAACGCATACGAGAGTATGGAAATTATGAAATGTATACATAGGTAGTCTATTCCTTATAGTCTCCTCTATTAGGTTCTTGATCAGAACTGCCCATGCCATTAGTTCCTCTTGAGTAAGTCAGATGTTTGGCTAAATATAAATAAGGTAGATTTGTAGTTTTAGCTTTAGCCAGTTATCCCGTCTGATGAAGCTAACATGGTTAGCGAACTACGCGTCGAGTGCAAAAATAAAGTTCTTTGTCTAGTGGTGATATATACTGAGTTGTAACTAAATGAAATAAATTACATAAATTAAATAAATATACATATATATATATATATATATATATATATATATATATATATATATATATATATATATATATATATATATTGTAACTTTTGAAAATTGTTCTTTGTTTGAGGCATCTTTTTTTTTTGTACCCTGTGAGAAGTTGTTTGTCCCACGCTTGAGCGCAATTTTGTAACATGATAACTTGCCCGCACGTTGTGGTGTCATTTTGTAACCTGTGAAAAAATGTTTAATTGCACCTCATGTAGACTGCGTCATTTTGTACCGTTTGAATATTGGATGCCCCAAGCTTGAGCGCAATTTTCTTGCAGCCCCGCTTTAATTTCTGATACTGAATTGAGTGAACCCTGATTTTAAAAGAACTAAAGAAATTAAACACACACTAGCTCAGTTTTCCTTGGTAGAGAGATATGGGTAAGAGATAATTTTCTTACGTCTTTTTGGAATTATTTTCTATTTTTAAAAGGCTTTGGCTGTACAGATTTTTGGGCACCATCCATTTTAAAATAGAAAGGATCTAACTTCAGCTAAAAAAATGGAAAAATGCTGAACGAATGTATTGTTGGTAAATAAGAAAATAGTTTGGTACAGCCGTTTCTGTCCTGAAAAGTAGGATAGGTATTCAGTGAGACACTAGCTTTAATCAACAAAAAAAGAGAATTTATTCATGTTTTTTGAAATAAAAAGTTCTAACCTTGCAGTTTTACCAAAAGAAATTCTAGCCTAACTAGTAGTTGTTACATTTAAATTTTAAACTATTATAACCCCCGAAGGCGAAAAATCGTTCTTTACACTTCACTTTTAAGTCTCTTTTGCAGTTAAGGCACTACTCTGGAATAAGTCTATTTTGGGTAACTTACTGTTCTATTCCTGTTTTGATGGACTACGCCCGATTTCACACTTTTTCTTAGCAAACACTTAGAAAGCCTACTACGGCTTTTATTTAAGAAACTGGTACTTTTATTTAGCTCGCATGTTGGTGGTTAGCCTGTCGGCTAGATGGAAAATAGCCCGGCAGCGGCTTGATGGTACTGCCTGGTTGCGGCTAGATGGAAAACAACCTCGATTCGAGCTCTGAGGAGCCTTAAATAAACCGTCCGACTTTTGCCTGCAATATCGCGACGCCGGAACCAAAACAGCGGATACACACTTTTCACCAATCGCGACGTGGCGGTAGGTTCGGTCAGGAACCCGCACAACACACTATACCGAACGTCTTGGAATCTCTGTTTAATATACCGTTCGATACAAAAATGAAAATAAATACAATTTGAAATGAAAAATCAGTAACATTACATGGTCTTAAAATTTAGGAAAAAATGAATGTTACATTTACCCCCTTCCAAAAAGAAATAGACTACACTAGTCTATTAAACTTAGGCTACTTATGAAAAGGTACAAAGTGGTACACTATCACTTAATACTAAGGTCAGAACTTAAAACAAAATTACAAACTTCGGACCTTACTACTAGACTTAACTCAATTAAGCACTAATATTAAGTACAATGAAAACCAAATGAAAATCTTTGCATGTACACAAGAATCTTATAACTAGACTTAACTTAATTAGACACTAAGGTTAAGTACATCAAAAAGCAAATAAAAATCCTTGCATGAACATAAGAAATACCTGTTCAAAGTAACAATCGCGGTCTTCTTATATAAAAGAATCAGCTCTGTTATTATTACCAAAACAAAAAAAAAATATAACTTTGTCTAGACTCTTGTCTAAATCAAAAAAGTGAACTGAAATAAAATATGAACACTCCCCTTAAAATCTTTTAAGGATTGTCTGAAAATTTTCTATTTCAGCAAAAGAAATTTATAAAAATTCTTAAATAAAGAAAAAAAATAAAAAAATGATTCTAGTGCAAACACTTACACTAAAAAGAAAAAAGTCTTGTCAGACCATGTAGCACTAGGCCAAAAAAAAAAAATATCTGGATAAATATCCAGACAAACGCTCGGGAAAAATCGCCATCCATGCTCAAGCTCATCGCTAAGAGAACATTCCAAATCTAGTATCACTACTAGTCTCACTCGAAAAATAATCGCACTCTATCGCGCAATGTCGACGTCCTAAGACATCTAGACATGCTAAAATCGCTAGGGAAAACGCTACATCGCGCAATGTCGACGTCCTGAGACATCCAAACATGCAAAAATCGCCAGAAAACACGTCAGCTCATCGCCAACAAAACACTCTGGTATATCGCCAGAAAAAAACCTCGGCTCCTCGCCAAGAAAACACTCTGGTATATCGCCAGAAAAAAGCCTCGGCTCCTCGCCAAGAAAACACTCTGTAAATAGTCCTCGACTACACAAAGTCTGCGTTCTAAAAGAACAATCTCGCCATTAACATAGTGAGCAGCTATAAAGGCTAACAATATCACTATAGGCACAGTGAATAGCTATAAAAGCTAAAATTCACTCTAAACACAGTGAATAGCTATAAAAGCTAAAATTCACCAAACTGAATGATCCTGCTTCAAAAAGCAACGTTCACTAAGAACAGAATGATTAGTTCGCGCGCAACTAACATTCAAGGAAACATTCCCAACATAACTATATGAGACAGCAAGTCTCGAAATAGGACCTCCCTAAAGTCATAATCCTATATATGGGAGTCCATAAGCAAAACGACTCAAAATCTCGCATTTTGAGCACATGCCCTCAGGCAACCAACATACACTGAAATATATGCAGAAATATATACAGAAATATATACAGAAATACATACAGGAGTTCAAATCCCAAACTCTTGGTTATGATAACTCCATACTGAGCTTGGTGAAAGCTCTTAGCAAAAGCTAATCAAATCTTCGGCACATCGCACCAAAGTGACAAATCTGCCTAGAAACATGAGCCGGAAAAAACGCCCTCCGTCATTCTTCAGGGTGGCTACACAGAGATATAAAACTTAACCAGCATTGCGCTTCTCCAAGTTGCATGAAGAACCCTCGTGTACTGGTCTCGCCCTAGAACAACAACGAAAAACATTCGATCCATCCCACATAACAGGAGACAAACACCTCACTACGATATACTGAAAGGTGGAGACAATAAAATACGGAAATGGTGACCCTGGTGTCCACCAACAAAAGGGAGTAGATTATAGCATCCCCTAAACTAAAACGGTGTCTACCACACCACCATAAGTCAAAAAAATTTAATCAATAGGGTGTTCTGAAACACACTACTGCCAACAGCCTGTCACTACTAATAGGCTAATTGGAGCTGAGGTCGACTACAGTAGCTAGGCTCTCCTTTGGTTCAAATAGAAATAACCATTGGGTAACAAAACCCCTAAAGGTCCCAAAGGTCAAACGTTCACCCTCCATAGACTACCCTTCCAATCAGTCTGTTCCTCAGGAAGACTAACTCCCTGCCAAACGTCGTAACGGCATCTGTTAGCACCCGGTGCATCACAGCCTGTAAAAACAGATAACTCATGGGATACAACCTAAAAGGTTTACAAGGTTGACTTAACCAAGCTTTTTACGGAAATTTCCAAAAAAAACGAAAATGAGCTTAAAAAGCTACATGAAGCAAAAATTTCTCAAATTTTCGGTGGCAATGCAACAAAACTTTTGAAGACGACAAGAGCTTTTCCAGCTTAATCAGAAACAAGAAGAAAACATCGTTGACAGCTAAAATATTCGATCATGGTGTTAATCGTCTCCTTAGACAATAGCCTCTAGAAGAAACTGCTACAGGTATCAGGCATAACCGTTTTCTGTCAGCCCAAACTTCTAGATTACCTCTTGGAAATCTAAAAATCCGGTTAGGAATCTTCCTTCACTGCGCTTAGCCTCTCTTGACAAGGTTCTCATCTCGGTATCAGATTTTGATCATTTCTTTGTGAAACGACTGTCTTACTCTGCTCTCATCTCCTGTAAATGATCAGCCTTTAGTTCTCCTGCAGAACTTCAATTTTCTATCAATCTGATAGTAAACCGAAAAAACTCAACATACGCCTATGAGTCCATGCTAAAAAATTTTAAAAAAAATTAGTGACTCAAAGGTAACGTTTAAACGGCTCTGAAAAAAAATAGAAAATACCCTCAGTTTGCCAATTCAGAAGAAGATCTAAACCAAAATAATCCAAGTCTTAGACTTACAGGATAAACCAAAATCAATTTACTCTTAATTGCACCCAACATATACCATTAAGGTAATAAAAATACACCCACTCGGGTAACAAACTTTGAAATTGCTCATAAAAAAAATTTTTGACTCAACATCATACTACACGAGCTACATCTTGCGCTTGTCCTAACTCAAGATCACCTTGGATTGCCTCTAATCAAAATTTCGCTTCCAAGTGTCAAGAACTGGATATTATTTGGGGTCATAAGCAAATCAAATCCCGCGACCACCGACATACCAGTCTTATGAAATATCCTGAGTGTGACTCCTTCGCAAGCTCGCTAAAACTGAGTCGATGCTAAACATCAACTACAATCAACCTAAGTTTGGATATGATCAGTACCCAAAACCTTAGCAATAAACAATAAAAGTAAGCTATACTCTGCTCAACTTTTATAATAGTCAAAAAAACGAGGTCGTCACCTCTACAGAGCAACATCAAAAAAATTAAGTAAAGCAATTAAGATAATGTAAATATAAATTATTCTTCTTCTGACAAACTTTCATTAGGGTTAGGTTCATTGAATGGTTTTAAGTCTTTAATATGCCATCGTCCTATTTTAGTCCCATCTAAATTAACTAAACCATAAACTAAATCTGAAATCTTTTCTCTAATCACGCAATGCACATACTTAGGTACCAACTTAGATGTGAATTTATCTGCTGCACTGGAAAGAATTTTATTTTTTCGCCACACGTGATCACCTATATTAAAGGCAAAATCCCTTTTCCTAAGATTGTAAGACTTACTGTTCCGTTCATAAGCCTTATGTATTCTACTACGCACGTCGGTGAAAATATCTTTTAAACCCTTTAAAATTTCGGCGTACGCACCCCTGTTACTCGGAATTTTTTCGCTGTCAACATTGACATCCAAATCTAAATTTTCATAGTACGATCCAGATAGAGGTATATGTCTGCCGTAAACTAAGAAAGACGGTGTAAACCCGGTTACTTTGTGTTTGAATCTTTGAAATTCTTTTATCCCGAATTATCACGTGAATCAATGAATATTACTTTCAACGAAATTATTGTAGAGGGCACACGGGATTGAAACGTATGTTAAAACTATATGTCTCACTTAAGCTCTTAAGACACTCAGAAGTAAACTGAGTACCGTTATCGCATATCGAAAGCGATGAAACTCCGTGGATTAGAAAAATATCGTTTTCTAAAATTTTCAAAAAGCATTCGGCTTTAGAGCTTTTCAAAGGAAATAACACGGTATACTTTGTTAACCAGCAAGAAATTACGAAAAGTCATCTATTTCCTTGTTTTGAACGTGGAAATGGACCTACTAGATCAGCTGCTATGACTTGAAAAGGGTAATTAACCGTTTTCTCTTTTCCCATCAGTCCCATAGGTAGTGTATTTGGAGATTTCTGCGCTCCACATATTTCACAAGTCCTCACAAACTTTAAGATATCAAAACGCATTTTAAACGCATGTTGTCTCATCCTAATCGCCCAACGTGCTAGTTTGCCACTAGGGTTTTTAATAGAATTAAGCCACAATAAGCTATAATGATCTGTTATGACCGTGAAAGGAACACCTTCTATGTAGGGTCGAAACTTTTCGATGTTAAAGAGTACTGCTAAACATCCTTTTTCAACAACCGAATAGTTACGTTCAGCCTTTGACAAAGTTCTACTGGAATACGCTATCACTCTTTCCTCACCATTGATTTTCTGTGTTAGGACGCCCCCTAAACCGGTATTAGAAGCATCGCTAGAGATATAAAACTGTTGGGAAAAATCTGGTTGGGATAAAATTGGAGCTGAAACCAATAGCTCTTTAATCCTTATAAAAGATTCTTCGGCTGCCTTCGTCCAATCTATCGATTGTCCTTTTTTTCGTCCTTTCAAAAGGTCATTAATAGGCGACAACAGGGTAGAAAAATTCTCAATAAAACGTCTATACCACGAACACATTCCTACGAAGCGCTTAACTTCTGTAATATTAGTAGGTCTCGCATAATTAACCATGCTTGCTACTTTATCCGGATCGGTACGCAAGGAATTTGAGCCTACAATATAGCCTAAAAACTTTAGAGAAGTTTTAAAAAAAATCACATTTGCTCAAATTTATCGACAGTCCGGCCTCTTTCAATTTATCTTTTACTTCTTTAAGTAAGCGAATATGCGATTCGAAGTCTTCCGATGTTACTAAAATATCATCGAGATAGGTAAAAATATGTGGCTCATATTTCGGACCAAATATAGCGTCCACTAAACGTTGCTGAGTTTGAGCAGCGTTCTTTAGACCAAACGGCATAGTGATGAACTGAAATAGACCTCGGCCTACTACTGCAAAAGCGGTCTTTTCCTTAGAGGATTTGTCTAAAGGAATTTGCCAGAAAGCCTTTCTAAGGTCTATCGAAGATACATACTTAGCATTCCTGAGTGATGTCAAAATTCTGTCGATGCTCGGTAATGGATAGTTATCAAATTTGCTGACCTCGTTGAGCTTTCTACCGTCAAAGCATAGACGATATCACTCCGAGTTTCAACATTTCGTCTAACTCCTTACTAAATTCTGTCGATGTTCGGTAATGGATAGTTATCAAATTTGCTGACCTCGTTGAGCTTTCTTCCGTCAAAGCATAGACGATTTCACTCCGAGTTTCAACATTTCGTCTAACTCCTTATTCAATACTTTTGACATGTTCGGAGACATGGCGATGGGCCTTGTCTTTACAGGATTGGCATCAGCCGTATCTATAGACATGGTGATTTTATTCGTTCGGCCTAACCTATCTTTACTACTTATTTCTTTGAAAGAGCTTATTACTTTTTCTGCCTTCAAGCGTTCCGTCAGCGAGAGATCATCTAGACGCGAGAAAAGGTTTTCTAAAGAACTCTCTGAATAACAATCTTTAAAACTTGTATGAGAATTGACTTCTAGGGACTGTGGGTACCACGAATTATCTTTAAAATTTACAAAAATTCCGAATTTTTGTGCAAAATCACATCCTAAAACCAAAGTATGTGATAGAGGAGGTACTACTAGGACAGAGATTACTAAACAATGACCATTGCAGACTAGCGGCAACTCAACCGTACCTAAAACTTTTAGACGGCTGCCATCTGCAGTGGTAACACTTCTATTTTTGACATGGCATATTTTTATACTTAAACGACTTAAAATTTGAATACCATTCTGACCTATAACGGAGGCATTTGCACCAGAGTCAAATAAAGCCGAGAAATGGGCACCTAATAGATTTATCTTGATATGCGGTCTGTTATCTGAATATTTATGCACGAATAAAGGAGACATGTGACCATTTGGAGAAGCAGGAGTTTTAACTTGAGAAGGAGAATTTTTATTAGACTTAAAAATCAGAAACTTTTTGTAACTATTTAGTCCAATCTGATCTATTGGAATATTTCTTTACTTAAGATCCTCGTTGGAATCTTTCTTTTATCCACGACCGGACGTTCTGAGAAAGTACGACGGATTTTCAGTTCATAGTCTAATTCATTTTCCAGTAGGTGATTGACTTTAAAATTGAAAGCTTCCATGATAATTTAGATTATAAAATTT
>CM032450.1:5237254-5307254 GCA_019049505.1 Pachyrhynchus sulphureomaculatus
CGTTGTTCGATGTTCCAGCGAATCAAGGCCGTCGGGTTCCGGGTCTTCAATCAGACGAACAGCTCTTCTCTGAAAAGAATCCAACAAATGCAGTGTATGTTTGGGAGCAGTATTCTGTAGATGGTCGAATTTGAGCTTTGTAAAGAAATAACAGTTGTTGTGGAGTGTAAAGCTTTCTGGTTCGAAATAATATTCCCAACTTTTGAGAAGCTCTTCATGCTATGCCTGCAACATGTTCATGCCAGGATATATTCGCTCCCAAATTAACGCCCAACAAATTGAGTGACCATGTTAGAGGGATGGAGTGCCCCGACATAACTATGTCGGGTTCAGCAACGTTAACTTTTTTAGAGAAAACTGCCGCCTGGGTTCTTGTAGCGTTAAATTCCACTTGGTTTCTGTCACCCCAAGATAGAATTTCTTCCAGGTCTTTGTTAAGTTGAATGACTTGCTGCTGTCTGCGGATATTCGTCTGATTAGCCGATGTCCGAGCGTTCGAAGTGAATGAAGAGATAAGTGTACTGTCATCCGCAAAGCTGTAGATTGAATCCTCGGTCTTTTCCAGCAGATCGTTAATGTAAATGAGAAAGAGAGTAGAAGACAGTATGGAGCCTTGGGGTACACCGGCGTTGATAGTGAAGGTGTTAGAAAGAAATCCGTCGACTGCCACTCGTAAAGAATGCTCTTTGATAAAACATGAGAGCCACAAACAGAACCTTTCAGACATACCAGACGAGCAACCGCTCGAGATTCTCCAAAGTGTTCAATTGCGTTGTTCCAGACATGTGTTACATAAGTCAGAAGATCTCCCGTTGATCTATTTTTACGAAAGCCATATTGGTGATCGCTAATAATGTTGAATCCTTCAAGATATTTTAGAAGATGCTGATTGATAGCCTTTTCCATGACTTTCGATATTATTTAAAGCAGTGCGATTGATTGGCAGTTATTTGTCAAGGTCTTCTTGCCTTTTTTAGGTATCGGCTCAACATTTCCAACAGGAAGGAACTATTCCCTTTCTGTAGGATAGGTTGAAAACTCTACAGAAAACTGGTCTCAGTTCCCTCGCCCAGTTTTTAAGAACTATGGCAGGTATTCCGTCAGGGCCAGAAGCCTTTTTGGTGTCTAGCTTCATCAGTATACGCTTTATGATACGCTGTCTGAAGACAACATCGGGCATCTTTGACTGCACTATGAGTATAGTAGGTGGTGTTTTCCCTTGGAAATCGACAGTAGAATGCGAAACAGAGTTCAGCCAAGTTCGCTTTCTCAACAGGTGTCGTTTCAGTAGAATTATCTGGCCGTGTGAGTGGTGGTATGGTGGATTTGGTGAAATTTTTACTAACTGCCTTAGCGACCAACCAAAAGGACCTGGAATTTTCGGGACAGGCGAGAAGTTTGTTTCTAATCCGTTGATTGTGTACCTCCTTGGTTTCGTCGATAACCTCTTTGCATCTGTTCCTGGAACGAACAAATGTGTTACGATTTATGGTGTTAGGATTTTCATGCCATTGTCGGTATGCAAGGTGTTTAGAAGCAACAGCTTCTTTGCATTTTCGGTCAAACCGAGGGTTGCCGTTGGGAGGGCATTTCTTCGAAAAAGGGATGTAAGCCTCCATACCGGCCAAAATAACATCGGAAATCTCTCCGTCGCAGTCAGATGGGTCGTCGGATCGAAAACAAACGTCTAGCCAAGGGAAAGTTCGAAAATATTCCATGAGATCTTCCCATTTAGCAGACTTGTAGTGCCAAATCTTGCGCGGTTTAGGCGTCTCTCTGTCACTGATTGGTAGAATACTCGACGTCGAAAGTAGTTTATGGTCGGAAGAACCTAACGGCGGATTTACGCTGACCGTGTAAATCTCCGGATTGGTGGTTAAAAACAGAACAAGAAGACTAGCGAACTCTCTGTCTCGATCAGGGATTCGTGTTGGTGCGTCAATAAGCTGTGTTAAGCCACAACTGATTGAAAATGATTCGGCTTCACAACCTTGTTCGTCGGTAGTATTTGAGCCAGTTGATGTTGTGGACATTAAAGTCGCCCAGGATCGCAATTTCGGCATTTGGATAGTGAATTTGTAAATGGTCGATGGTGTCTGCAAGAGAAGTGAAAAGTGTTCTAAAGTTACTATCACTTGATGGTCGGTATAGGATACAGATGAACCTTGTGGTTGGTTGAGTCGTTATTTTTAACCACATAACATCAAAGTTTGGGGGCTCCAGAGTCTCTTCTCTTTGACAAGAGAGGTCGCTTCTAACATAAAGACAGATTCCAAATTTACGCCTAAATCGGGAATAGAAGTCGTACCCAGGATAAAGATAGTTTACTGTGCTGGTTGATGAACTGACCTTAGTTTCACAGAGAGCGAGAACATGAGGTTTGTTTGATTGCAGGTGTTGGTGCACTGAATTTATGTTCGTGTTTAAACCTCGTATGTTGCAAAAATCCGTTTTGAAATTCTGATCTCTGCATGTCGACGCTCTTGAACCAGCCCCCACCCGGAGATCCGAACGGGGGGCTATTTTACCTCCGGAATTGTTATATGTGTTTTCTAGAGTTCATTGAGTCATACATTATTTATTCGTTATTTTCAATGTTCATACGGGAAGAGGGTAAAAGGGGTGTAGATCATTAAATATTGTATCAATATTATTATAAAAAATTTTCTGGTTTTTGGATGCATATTGTATAAAATTATTTATAGTAAAATATATATAAAGTGGAAGGAATGGAGTATGGAGTTAGAAGGTGGGTTGCATATATATCATAATATACTTATATATAAACTAGAAAGAACTGAGATCTGATAACAAATTAACGTAACCTAGCTCTATGCACTTCTTCTACCTGATTTCCAAAGCTTCCATACCTGTTTGAAAAAAAGATTCCTCAAGGTCTTCAAAATACTGGTTAGCTGCAGCTTCGACTTCTTCATTTGACGAAAACTTCTGTTCACCGAGGTTTTTTCTAGGTTTGGAAACAGATGAAAGTCCTAAGGCACCAAATCAGGACAATAAACCGGGTGGGGCAGCAATTCTAAATCACAATTACGAATTTGAGCTATAGACTGAACAGATGTGTGAACGCGAGCGTTCTCTTGATGGAACAAAACTTCCCTTTTCAGTAATCCTGGGCGTTTTTCTTTAATTTCTTGACGTAAACGACGCAAAAGGGTGCAATAGTAAGTCGAGTTTATTGTTTCGCCTTTGGAAAGGTTGTCCACCATAACAATAATAACAATACCTTTAGCATCCCAAAAAATTAACGTTATCACTTTTCCAGCCGACAGAATTGCCTTCGCTTTCTTTGGGGTCGGTTCACCAGATTTTTTCCGCTGTTGGGATTGTTGTTTTAACTCTGGGGTATAGTGGTGAACCCAGGTTTCGTCCATTGTCACAAACATGTTAAGAAAATCTTGCGGATCAGCCTCAAACATCTCCAAGCAGTAGCGAGAAATCGTGAGTCGAATTCGTTTTTGTTCAACTGAAAGCAATCTGGGGACGGACCTTGCGGAAATCTCAAAAAAAAACCCGAGTTCGTTGGCAGTGATGTTTTGTGTTCGTCCATACAAGATGCCTATAGTGTCTGCAATCTCCTTGATAGTTAATCTACGGTCTTTCAATATGAGATCACACACTTTGATGTTTTCTTAAGTCGTAGACGTGGTGGGCCGACCGGAGCGAGGGCCATCTTCGATGCTTTCTCGTCCAGGTTTAAATTCTGCAACCCATTTTTTCACAATGGTATAGGACGCTGCAGATTCTCCTAGTGTTATTTTCATATCATCGTGGATTTCCTTTGGTGTTAATCTTATTTTAAATAGGTACTTGATGACCGTATGTTGTTCAATTTTTTCCATTTTTCCATAAACGCTCCACTTGGTCGCACTAAACTCGTTCTAACCTAAAAACCACAAATTCTACAGCAGCAAAATTTTACACTGTGACAACCAAAGAAAGTAAGAAATTACTGAGGATACTATAATAAAAATATTATAATTATTTTTTGGTGAGGCCGCAAACTTTTCAATCCATACCCGTACTTGAAATAGGGATGAGATCTGTAGTTTTTTTAGCCATATCGTCCTAAAGGAAGAAAGTGAAAGGAATGAGCGTGGATATGTTGTATTGTCTTAACTGGATTATGGGGATTTATTTTCCCTTTACTTGAGAAAGCCAAATTCATTGTTATAGACTTACATGCTTGCAAGGAAAGAACTGGGAAAATCACTTTACCGTTTTTTTTTTGTCTGCAGAGCATCTTTATCTTGGTAAAGGAAAGTATATATTCGTGAAAAAAAATCACAATCCTTTAAGTTTTAAGGTTCCTAGATCACGAAAAACACAGCTACTCCTTTCGTGTGGTCTGTCTGTCGGTTTGTCGGCACGATCACTCTCGAATGAGATATCAATTTTAAGTTTGGCACATGGATAATATGTAACGCTAGAACTATAGTTAATGAACGACGAAGGGGATGAAGGGGGGTCGATAAATTTTGTATGGATTTAATAGTTATATCGTAATTTTTCATACGTTTTTGCTGAGATAATAAATAAATATTTTGCACAAATATTTATCCTAAAACATAAAAGGTGTGAAATGGCTGAGGGAGCAGATTAGACGGGTTGTCTCGTATATATAACATTATATTTTTTCAAGATATTTGAAGTCGAAGAATTTAAAAACAATATTTTTTAACAAAGTTGGGAATGTGGAATCTTTGGCATAATGATACTACTCAGTATATATCACCACTACACCAAACACTTTACTTTTGCACTCGACGCGCGTTTCGCTAACCATGTTAGCTTCATCAGGAGCTCCTGTACCACTATGGTAACGGTAAAAATAATAAAAAAAATGTAATATTTCGATTCCTTGACTCGAATAACTCCAAAAAAGGCCTGTAACAAGACAAACATGAAGTCAATTATCTACTTGCCCTCTCCATCACTTTGGCACCTTATATGATTTATTATTAATGATTATGCTTAAAATTTACTATTTTTCATATCTAAAAAAGCTAGAAAAATTACCGTAATATTATTGAAACTATAGAAGATTCTCCTATCTCTTTTAAACCCCTTCCCAATTAAAATTAGCCGTTATGAAAAAATAACTTTATTCTCATATTCCTACAAGATCCTATTTGAAGAAACTCCTCTAACCCCTCCTGCCCAAAGCCTCCTTCCATACTTTACTACAAATAATATGCTTAAAATTTATTAATCACATCAACCCAAAAAAACCTCCAAAAATTCTCAAAATACTACTGAAACTAGACAGTATTTAAAATACATCCATCACTTTTACTCTCTTGGGTTAAAATTGAAAATAATTTAAAAAATATTACTACTCAGTATATATCACCACTACTCCAAACACTTTATTTTTGCACTCGACGCGCGTTTCGCTAACCATGTTAGCTTCATCAGGAGCTGAGGAGTGGTGATATATACTGAGTAGTATTATTGTGCCAAAGATTCCACATTCCCAACTTAGTTAAAAAATATTGTTTTTAAATTCTTCGACTCCAAATATCTTGAAAAAAATATAATGTTATATATATACGAGACAACCCGTCTAATCTGCTCCCTCAGCCATTTCACACCTTTTATGTTTTATGATAAATATTTGTGCAAAATATTTATTTATTATCTCAGCAAAAAAGTATGAAAAATTACGATATGACTATTAAATCCATACAACATTTATCGACCCCCCTTCATCCCTTTCGTCTTAAGTGATATCGTTCAATAACTATAGTTCTAGCGTTACATATTATCCATGTACCAAACTTAAAATTGATATCTCATTGGAGAGTTATCGTGTCGACAAACCGACAGACAGACCACACGAAAGGAGTAGCTGTGTTTTTCGTGATCTACGAACCTTAAAACTTAAAGAAAATCAATAATCTCGGATTGTGATTTTTTTTCACGAATACATATATTCCTTTACCAAGATAAAGATGCTCTGCAGCCAAAAAAAACGGTAAAGTGATTTTCCCAGTTCTTTCCTTGCAAGCATGTAAGTCTATAATAATGAATTTGGCTTTCTCAAGTAAATGGACAATAAATCTCCATAATCCAGTTAAGACAATACAACATATCCACGCTCGTTCCTTTCACTTTCTTTCTTTAGGACGATCTCGCTAAAAAACTACAGATCTCATCCCCATTTCAAGTACGAGGATGGATTGAAAAGTTTGCCGCCTCACCAAAATATAATTATAATAAAAATTTTGTTGCTGTAGAATTTGTGGTTTTTAGGTTAGAACGAGTTTAGTGAGACCAAGAGGAGCGTTTTTGGAAAAATGGAAAAAATTGAACAACGTACGGTCATCAAGTACCTATTTAAAATAAGATTAACACCAAAGGAAATCCACGATGATATGAAAACAACACTAGGTGAATCTGCTCCCTCCTATACCACTGTGAAAAAATGGGTTGCAGAATTTAAACCTGGACGAGAAAGCAACGAAGATGGCCCTCGCTCCGGTCGGCCCACGACGTCTACGACTTAAGAAAACATTGGCAAAGTGTGTGATCTCATATTGAAAGACCGTAGATTAACTATCAAGGAGATTGCAGACACTATAGGCATCTCGTATGGACGAACACAAAACATCACTGCCAACGAGCTCGGGTTTTTTAAGATTTCCGCAAGGTCGGTTCCCAAATTGCTTTCAGTTGAACAAAAACGAATTCAACTCACGATTTCTCCCGACTGTTTGGAGATGTTTGAGGCTGATCCGCAAGATTTTCTTAACATGTTTGTGACAATGGACAAAACCTGGGTTCACCACTATACCCCAGAGTTAAAACAACAATCCAAACAGTGGAAAAAATCTGGTGAACCGACCCCAAAGAAAGCGAAGGCAATTCTGTCGGCTGGAAAAGTGATAGCGTTAGTTTTTTGAGATGTTGAAGGTATTGTTATGGTGTACAACCTTCCGAAAGGCGAAACAATAAACTCGACTTACTATTGCACCCTTTTGCGTCGTTTAAGTCAAGAAATTAAAGAAAAACGTCAAGGAATCGAAATACTACATTTTTTTTTATTATTTTTGCCGCTACCATAGTGGTAACCGGGAGAAAGGGACGTTGATTATTATTGTATCGTTTCAATAGTATTATCAGAGTTAGATATCTATTAGTTAGTTAGTGCGCTTTTCACTCGAGAACCACTTATCCGATTTACGTACTTTTTTTTAAACATATATATAAAGGGTGTTTTTTATAGAGGTATAAAACTTTAAGTTGGCAACACTTTTTTAACTGGCGGCCATTTTGTCAGCTGTCAAGTGATTTATGTTTAGTTTGGTTTGGCATTTCAACATGAATAGACTGACGCCTGAACAACGCTTCCAAATTGTGCAAATTTATTTTGAAAATCATGGTTCTGTTCGAAATACGTATCGCGCACTACGTCCATTTTACGGTCAACATAATCGTCCATCAGAGCAATTAATTCGATTAACTATGGAACGTTTTCGCACCACGATTACTCTAAATGATAATACGCATCCACAGAGACGTCGTACAGTGCGTACAGAAGCAGTCATTGCTGCTGTAGAGCGTAGCCTAGAGGAAGACTCGAATCAGTCTATCCGCCATCGTGAACAGGAATTGGATATGTGTTCATCCACTTTATGGAAGATTTTGCGGAAAGATCTTGGTTTGCGTGCTTACGAAATCCAACACGTGCAACAATTGAAGCCACACGATCACCTAGCAAGGCGTAGATTCGGTGAATGGGCCCAAAACAAGATTGCCGTTGATCCCGATTTTCATAAGCGAATTTTGTTTAGCGATGAAGCTCACTTTTGTTTGAATGGATACGTCAATAAACAAAACTGCCGTATTTGGAGTGATGATAATCCTCAAATGTATGTTGAGACACCGTTACATCCAGAAAAACTGACTGTTTGGTGTGCTTTATGGGCTGGTGGAATCATTGGTCCGTACTTCTTTAAAAACGATGCTGGTCAGAACGTTACAGTCAATGGTGACCGCTATAGAGCCATGATTACTGACTTTTTCGTTCATCAATTGAACAACCACGATGTGCAGGAGCTGTGGTTTCAACAAGACGGCGCAACATGTCACACAGCTCGTGCCACAATTGATTTATTGAAGGAAACGTTTGGTAACCGCATAGTTTCACGTTTCGGACCCGTGAATTGGCCTCCAAGATCGTGCGATTTAACGCCGCTAGACTATTTTCTGTGGGGATATGTGAAGTCGCTAGTCTACGCCGATAAGCCCGAAACGATTGACCACTTGGAGGACAACATTCGCCGCGTTATTGCCGATATACGGCCACAAATGTTGGAAAAAGTCATCGAAAATTGGACCTCCAGATTAGACTACGTCCGAGCCAGCCGTGGCGGTCATATGCCAGAAGTCATGTTTAAATTATAATGCCAGAAGATTATCTTTCGAATAAAGTAAATTACATGTCAATTTAAAAAATTCATCTTTGTTTTATTCCATTTCAAAGTTCTATACATCTATAAAAAACACCCTATATATATATATATATATATATATATATATATATATATATATATATATATATATATATATATATATATATATATATATATATATATATATATATATATATATATATATATATATATATATATATATATATGTATATGTATATATATATATATATATATATATATATATATATATATATATATATATATATATATATATATATATAATACAATATCTCTGTCTGTCTGTCTGTCCGTTAGCGCGCTTATAACTTAAGAACCACTTATCGGATTTACATGTTTTTTTTTTTAATTCATGCATTTGTTCTCTGGCTAGGTTATCTATAATTTTCTACCTATAATATACATCAAATGCGACATCTCTCTGTCTGTCTGTTTGTTTGTCCGTTCGTGCGCTTATAACTCGAGAACTTATCCGATTTACGTTTTTTTTATAAAATCCATGTGTTCTTTGGCCAGGTTATAGGATATATTTTATTACGTTAGGTAACATAAGGAATAAGTAGTGACTATAATAGTGAATCAGGTCTACGTGAGCGGAGCCTCGGTCACGTCTAGTTTAATATAAAGTAATTTTTCCCTAGTAAAGTTTATACCGAATGAAAGGGATGAGATGGGGAGACAGACAGGTGATTGTGAGTATGTCGTAATATGCTTCCAGTGTTACTGATTTTCCATAATTTTCAATTTTAACAGAAATAGTATATAGAACAGATAGAGATCTCATTACAGAGTAACTTTAACAGTTAAGTTGGTGGAAATATACTTCTGAAACAGCAGATATTTATGTTCTCTGCTAACGGGAAGTATTATTTTCGTGAAAAATTATCCTTCAAAATTTTTGATGATAAAAAAATAAGCGTAAAAGGATCTATAACACCATATGTAGGAAGCAAACCCTTTAACTCGCTACTATAAATTAAAAGTTTTCCAATGCATTAAACAAAACTGATATATCTCAAAATGCTATTGAAATTTTACAATATCAAGACTCCCGCCTCTTATACCCTCTTTCTGGGTTAAAACTGAAAACAGTGGAAACATAGCTTAATTTTTGGATTTCTTGATTTCAAAAACCCTGAAAAAGATATATATTATAAGGGGGGGCAGTTTCTCAAAACTCGAATATTCATTTTTTTTTGTTTTTGTATTATTATAACTTTTTAGGCCTTCGAGGATTCAGGGAGTGGACAGCTGCCCTTCTCTGCCCCGCCCTGGCTACGCTCATGTCTCTTATATTTTTTATATAAATATCTATGCAGTAAGATTATTCGTTATTTTAACAAAAAACAACCGTATTACCAATAAAATCATTTAAAATTTGTCGCTCCGCTCCTTTCACCCCCTTAGCCTGAAGCAATATTGTTCAAAAATAAGCTTCATCCCCTCATTAGATATTATCTATGAACAAAGTTTGAAATTTGTGACCCATTTCATTTGAAAGTTACCGTGCCCACAGTCCGACATACTGACAAATCGATGGAAAGGAATGAATATCGACTCTAAAACGTGAAGAAAAGCAGAAATCTCAGAGTGAAATTTTTCACGAATACAATACTCTACTTTAGCAACGAAAGTAAAAATTTAACTGATATAATTTTTAGAGAAATAAATTGCTGGTGTATAAGAAACATCTATGAATGAAAGGCGTGATATATTTTGACAAAAGATTTTTAAGTATAGTGACAAGAAGTTAAGATATAAAGTAGTGTTATTAAGTGATGACTTAATAGAAAAAAGTCATCTCTAGATTACCAAAAAGTTGGTAAATATGTGTCAACCAAGTACAATGAAGTTAAAAACAAACCTTTTGGACTAAATACATATTGATTGTTTTAAATAACGTTGGTTTTATTATTTATATTTTTATTATATTTTATTAATCATGTATGATTAATATTCAATTTAAATTTAATATGCACAGTATTTTTATTTAATTCTTTTAAGCTATTTTTCTTTAATTTTTAATAGTACACCTAGTCAAGAAATCTAAATGTTTGTTAAATTATAAAATATACTAGCCGGGCCCGCGGCTCCGCTCGCGTGGACTTGATTCACTACTATCGTCACTGCTTATTCCTTATGTTACCCAACGTAATAAAATATCTCCCATTGTTTCTCCTTATCTCCCAATATTTCTCCTTATGTCCCATTATCTCTACATAATTTCCATTATCTAGGCTTATCTCTGCTCATCTCCCATTATTTCTCCTTATCTCCCATTATTTCTCCTTATCTCCCATTATCTCACCTTATTTCCCATTATCTAGGCTTATCTCAACTTATCTCCCATTATGTCTCCTTATCTCTCATTATTTCTCCTTATCTCCCATTATTTCTCGTTATCTCCCATTATCTCACCATAACTCCCATTATTTAGCCTTATCTCTGCTTATCTCCCATTATCTCTCCTTATCTCCCATTATTTATACTTATCTCCCATTATCTCACCTTATCTCCCATTATTTCTCCTTATCTCCAATTATCTCACCTTATCTCCCATTATCTAGGCTTATATCGAATTATATAGAATATATGTATAAATTTATAAAAACACGTAAATCGGATAAGTGGTTCTAGAGTGATAAGCGCACTAACGGGCAGACAGACAGACAGAGAGACGTTGCATTTTATATATATTGTATTCTTTGCTACGTGATATTGTTCCATATTTAATGCTTTAGGGAGTGTATTACAAGAGAACATGCTAGCGGCAAACTTTTCTCCGACTTAATTCACTATTATCGTCACTGCTTATTCCTTATGTCACCTAATAAAATGTAGCCTATAACCTGGCCAGAGAACATACGTATGGTTAAAAAAAGCACGTAAATCGGATAAGTAGTTCTGCAGTGATAAGCACACTAACGGACGGACAGACAGACAGACAGACGGACAGAGAGACATTGCATTTTATATATATTATAGATATTCTCTGCTACATAATATTGTTCCATATTTAATGGTTTGGACTGTGTATTGCAAGAGAACGCGCTAGCGGCAAACTTTGTCCGACTTCATTTACTATTATTGTCACTGCTCATTCCTTATGCTACCTATCGTAATAAAATATAGCCTATAGCCTGGCCGGAGAAGATATGTATATTTAAAAAACAAAAGTACGAAAATCGGATAAGTGATTCTCCAGTGATAAGCGCACTAACGGACAGACAGACAGACAGAATACGTTGCATTTTATATATATTATAGATGTAATAAAATATATACCTATAACCTGGTCAGAGAACATATGTATGAATTTAAAAAATCACGTAAATCGGATAAGTGGTTCTCGAGGGATAAGCGCATTAACGGACAGACAGACAGACAAACAGACAAACATTGCATTTTATATATATTATAGATATAGATTATTTTTATTATTGTATAACCTGGCCAAAGAATATATGCATGAATTTAAAAAAAGACAGGTAAATCTGA
Source organism: Pachyrhynchus sulphureomaculatus (assembly GCA_019049505.1). Lineage (NCBI taxonomy): Eukaryota > Metazoa > Arthropoda > Insecta > Coleoptera > Curculionidae > Pachyrhynchus > Pachyrhynchus sulphureomaculatus. The sequence continues at coordinate 5,249,227 of CM032450.1, forward strand.
TAAGTGGTTCCTGCGTGATAAACGCACTAATGGACAGACAGACAGACAGAGAGACATTGCATTTTATATATATTATAGATTATACATATACAGATACATAATATTGTTCCATATTTAATGGTTTAGGCTGTGTATTGCAAAGGCACGCGCTAACGGCAAACTTATTTGCGACATCATTCACTATTTTACGTCACTGCTCATTCTTTATGCTACCTATCGTAATAAAATATAGCCTATAACCTGGCCAGAGAACATATGTATGTTTAAAAAAAAAAGTACGTAAATCGGATAAGTGGTTTTTCAGTGATAGGCGCACTAACGGACAGACAGACAGACAGAGAGAGGTTGCAATTTATTTATATTATAGGTATAGATTATTATTATTATTATATAACCTGGCCAAAGAATATATGTATGAATTTAAAAAAAGACGTAAATCGGATAAGTGGTTCTCGCGTGATAAACGCACCAGTGGACAGACAGACAGACAGAGAGACATTGCATTTTATATATATTATAGATTCTAGATATTCTCTACTACATAATATTGTTCCATATTTAATGGTTTAGACTGTGTATTGCAAGGGAACGCCCTAGCGATAAACTTTTTTCCGACTCATTCACTATTATCGTCACTGCTCATTCCTTATGCTACCTATCGTAATAAAATATAGCCTATAACCTGGCCAGAGAACATATGTATGTTTAAAAAAAAAGTACGTAAATCGGATAAGTGGTTCTCCAGTGATAAGGTCACTAACGGACAGACAGACAGACAGACAGACAGACAGAGAGACGTTGCATTTTATATATATTATAGATTACAAAAATATTGTAGAGTTAAAAAGAAATCAATGAAATTAACTTCTTATTCAAATAAAAATATTTTACTTAAGTTTACTTGGCAGAAATATACTTCCGAAACAGCAGGTATTTATTTTCCCTGCAAACGGGAAGTATTATATTCTTTCGAAATCTTTTTAGGTCTTAGGGTTTTGAGATAACAGAAAAAGATATTTTTTTAATATTCAACTTTATAATAAATATTACTAAATATTGCAGAAATAATAATCTAGCCACACATTAGAACAAATCTTTTTTTATTTACTCATCAAGGGGTTTTAATTAGCATACCTGACAATTTTATATCTGTATAGTTCACAGGTGAACTTTATTCTTTAATATACGTAGATATTCCGTGGGCAGAAAGTATATACTTTGTTCGATGTCATTTTAAAATAGGGTATTGAAGTGTTTCAATCATTAAATACTTTTTATGAATAGTTAAACAAGGTAAATTCCTATTTTCCTTTAATAGATGTAATACGAAGAATTCTAATCTTTGGATTTAATTAGTAATTATTTTTTTGCCAAAAAAATTATATATAAAAAGTAATTCTAAAAGGTAATCTAACGTCAAACGGATTTTTCATGACCTTAGTTAGATGAAAAATCGTGGTTCTTGGGATTAGACTGTGTCAATTTGGAATTACCTTCCGACGTTTCCCCTACGATAGCACGGCATCTTGAGGGATCTTTACTCTTCGAGATTAGATCAAATAATTAAGTGTACTAGTCTAAAAGAATAAAGAGATCTGATATTGTGTATTCGCAAGAACCACGATTTCTCAGGTAATTTAAATAAAACTCAGGTCTATTTAAATACTTTAAATATATTTAAACACTTCTATAACTCATTTAAGGATTTTTCTAAACACTAAATTTTAAACCCTTATATAATTTACTTGTTATCAGAAATGAATTCTTATTAAATCCTATAGGTAAGCCGTAAGTATATATATATGTATATATATATATATATATATATATATATATATATATATATATATATATATATATATATATATATATATACCTATATGTGTAAAATCTGGACCGTCAAAACAATTTAACTACTGTAAGAGTATCGATTTTATGTTTTTTTACTTAAATTACCACACAGAAAATACAAACATACTTATTCATGCATTTTATTCGCACGGTTTAAAGTAGGTGCTTATATATTTGTTATATATATTAGTTTGTCTAGCAAAAATTTCTAAGAATTTTATTTAAAATGTGTTCTAAAAACAGCTGTAGACCAGGTAGTCCAGGCAATTGGACATTCAACCGTGCATTTTGGGTAGGGTTTGGAACACCCTAATATAATATATATATATATATATATATATATATATATATATATATATATATATATATATATATATATATATATATATATATATATACACTCCTGGACAAAATTAACGCAACAATATATTAAATCATACAAATCTCTATAATGAATTAATTTTAATAATTTTTTATGAACATTGGTTATACTAAAAGTTAGAAAAAACTTATTCGGATACTTTAAAAGTGAATTATCTACCAAATTTCTCTATAAGATTCGAATTAAAATTATTCTTAAGACCTAATAACAAAATCGTTGAAAAAATGTAATAATGAAAAAAATAAACTGGGACACTAGTAGCAAAATTAATGGTGTAACTGGGACACTAGTAGCGTGTGTTGCCTCCTCTACTTCGGATGACAGCGTTTATGCGCCTAGGCATGCTTCTAATTAAATTTCGGATAAAATCTTGAGGAATTTGCTCCCATTCTGTGATAACTGCATTTTCAAGTTTCCTCAGATTTCTAGGTGCAGGTATATGACGTTTCACATTTTTCTTAAGGTGATCCCATACATGTTCTATCGGATTCAGATCCGGGCTTTTTGGTGGCCATTGCATAATCGGTATATCCACTTGATTAAGATAATCGAGTACCTCCCTAGCCACGTGAGGCCGAGCGTTGTCTTGCATAAACAGGAAATTGGGCCCCACAAAATGACCGAAAGGCATCACATGTTCTATTACAATATTCTTAAGATAGTAGTCAGCATTCATGGATCTCGTACGGACAGGAACTAACTCTGTGCGAGCATCAAAGCAGATGCCACCCCAGAACATAACAGAGCCACCGCCGAATGGAATCCTTGCAGAGATATTGCAAGGAGCAAACCTCTCTCCTGGTCTTCGCCATACTCGCTCACGACCATCTGGATGTTTTAGACTAACCCTAGTTTCATCTGTGAAGACAACTTGTTTCCAATCATCCACAGACCAGTTTTCGTGATTTCGAGCGAAACGTAACCTGGCAACTCTGTTCTCTCTAGTAACCAAGGGCGCAGTGGCTGGTCTCCCACTGTTTAATCCAGCTTCATTTAACCGTCTTCTAACGGTTTTAGAAGAAATTGTGACATTGCGAACAGCTTCGAGTTCGTTTCTTATTATAGAACTAGTGACAGTCCTGTTTCTTAAAGCATATTGTCTTATAAAACGTTCATCTAGGTGGCTAGTGCATCGCCCTTGCCCTAGCCTTCTAGAATCAGTTCCTACTTCATTCAAGCGTCTTACCATACGACTTATTGTGGAACGATGTTTGCCTAACAAATAGGCGACATAACTCTGACAACATCCCTCATCCAATAAAACTGAGGCTCGCACTACCTCGTGTTCAGTTAAATTCCTTTTTCGATTCATTTTTCTAATTCTTCGGAGTCAAAAATAAAACAGTCTACCACAAAAACGTATTACTTTGAAAAAGGGAACAATTTATAAGCTTACTTTTAAAGAAAATCTATCGCATTATTACCGAAAATTGTTTATCTTCTAAAAAATTCTTTAAAACTGTAAATCTAAACGAATTGTTTTGATTTCTGTCATGAACAACGAAACAAAATATGCATAGCCTACTATTCAAATACTCGATAAACTTTAAAACTGACATAAGAAAAAGATAAATTAATTTTCAGATTGTTGCGTTAATTTTGTCCAGGAGTTTATACATATATATATATATATATATATATATATATATATATATATATATATATATATATATATATATATATATATATACAGGTGTACGAGTATGAAATGCGGATTTCAGGTAACAGATGATGCACCAATGCAGCTTGTGCTGTAAAGATTTGACATTGCGCCATTTTATTGTCATCAACAAGTGTCAGATGCGTACGAGTGATAAATTGAAAAAGTGTGTGCATAGTGTTGTGTTCAATATGTCGAAATTTATACCGAATAAAGAGCATTTGTGGACGACATTAATTTTTTGTTTTCATTTGAAGAAAACTGCTGCTGAATCATACCGATTACTTCGTGAAGTTTAAGGTGAACATGGTTTCGGCGTTTCAAAAGTGGTAACTTCGATGTTGCAGCCAAGGAACGTGGAGAACCGCCAAAAAAATACGAAGATGTGGATTTGCAAGCATTGTTGTACGAAGATGATTCGCAAACACAAAAACAACTCTCTGAGCAATTGTGCGTTAGTCAACAAGCTGTTTCCAATCGGCTACGAGAGATGGGAAAGATTCAGAAGACCAGTAGATGTATACTACATGAGTTGAACGACATGCAAATGGAAAAGCGCAAAAACACGTCATTTTGCTCGTTCGGTACAAAAGGAAGTCATTTTTGCATCGTATAGTTACGGGGGATGAAAAGTGGATTTATTTTGAGAATCCCAAGCGCAAAAAATCATGCGTAGACCCAGGCGCACCATCCACATCGACCGCAAGACCGAATCGCTTTGGCAGAAAGACGATACTCTGTGTTCGGTGGGACCGTAGGGGCGTGATCTATTATGAGCTGTTAAAACCTGGGGAAACGGTTAATACTAAACGTTACCAACCATAATTGACCGATTTGAACCGTTCGCTGCTGGAAAAAAGGCCAGAATACCGAAAGAGGCAATACAAAGTAATTTTTCTTCATGACAGTGCTCCATCACATACGGCAAAACCAGTTCACGACACGTTGGATGCACTCAGCTGGGAAGTTCTACCCCATGCGGCTTACTCACCAAACTTGGCTCCTTCCGATTACCACTTGTTTGCATCGATTGGTCATCACTTGCTGAGCAGCACCTTGGTTCGTACGAAGATGTGAAAAAATGGCTCGATGAATGGTTCGCAGCAAAACGGGAAGATTTTTACTGGCGTGATATTCACAAATTGCCCGAAAGGTGGGAAAAATGTATAACAAGCGATGGAGCAGACTTTGAACAAAGCACTTTTTATCATTCTTTCGAATTTGACATGTGTTTTTAGAAAAAAAATCCGCATTTCATACTTGTACACCTGGTATATATATATATATATATATATATATATATATATATATATATATATATATATATATACATATATATATATATATATATATATATATATATATATATATATATATATATATACCAGGTGTACAATTATGAAATGCGGATTTTTTTTCTAAAAAAACATGTCAAATTCGTTCGAAAGAATGATAAAAAGTGCTTTGTTCAAAGTATGCTCCATCGCTTGTTATACATTTTTCCCATCTTTCGGGCAATTTGTGAATATCACGCCAGTAAAAATCTTTCCGTTTTGCTGCGAACCATTCATCGAGCCATTTTTTCACATCTTCGTACGAACCAAGGTGCTGCTCAGCAAGTGATGACCAATCGATGCAAACAATATATATATATATATATATATATATATATATATATATATATATATATAACATATATATATATATATATATATATATATATATATATATATATATATATATATATATATATATATATATATATATATATGTGAAATCTGGACTGTTAAAACAATTTAACTATTGTAAGCGTATCGATTTTGTGTTTACTTAAATTACCACACAGAAAATACAAACATACTTATTTATGCATCTTATTCACACGGTTTAAAGTAGGTGCTTATATATTTGTTTTATATATATATATATGTATATATATATATATATATATATACATATATATATATATATATATATATATATATATATATATATATATATATATATAAATATATATATATATATATATATATATATATATATATATATATATATATATATATATATATATATATATATGCATATGCAACTTTTAATAGGGTGTAGTTTGTGTTGCAAAAATTTTATTTTATTTAAAAAGTGTTCTAAAAACAGCTGTAGACCAGGAAGTCCAGTCATTTTTGGTAGGATGCTATTTTTAGTGTTCCGTACGGAACACTTATAAGATCACTTCGGTGTCTGTCTGTCTGTCTGTCTGTCACACCCGATTTTCTCCGAATCTATTTGACATAGAAAGGTGAAATTTGGTAATAATATAGGAATTGATGGCCTCATCAGAGCCATGTAGTTTTGAGAATTAAATTTTGACTTAAGGGGTTAGTTTTGGGGGGTGAAGTCGGAAGCGAAAAAAAAATTTTTTTACTAGGTCATCGATTGTGGTGTCAAATGAAAGGTTGTGAAAACACGGGTAAAAAATATATATATAATATTATACTTGCGCGCACTTTTCTTTGTATTATTTTTAAAAATTCGCGAAAAAAAAAAAAAGATCGCTGTCCCGGGCTTTATCTCGAAAAGTACTTACCAAAAAATTTCGAAAAAATTTTGGAATATTCTCCTCGGGGTGTAGATTGAACGAAAATTATCACGAGTGCATTACCTTTAATAATTTATATGGTATATAAAAAAAAAACAAAAATTTCAAGGTCATCAGATTTCAGTAAAGATTGGAAACAAACTTTGTTGAAAACTCATTTGGGGTGTGTTTTGTGAAGTCACTGATCATTTTATACCACCGTAACATAAATTTTGACTTAAGGGATTCGTTTTGAGGGGTGAAATCGGAAGTGAAAAAAATTTTTTTTTACTAGGTCATCGAGTGTGATGTCCAATGAAAGCTTGTGAAAACACGAGTAAATATATATATGTATATATATATATATATATATATATATATATATATATATATATATATATATATATATATATATATATATATATATATATATATATATATATATATATATATATATATATATATATATATATATATATATATATATATATATATATATATATATATATATATATATATATATATATATATATATATATATATATATATATATATATATATATATATATATATATATATATATATATATATATATATATATGTATATATATATGTATATACTCGTATATAATGTAATACTTGCGAACACTTTTCTTCGTCTTACTTTTAAAAAATCGCTGTCCCCTACCTTACCTCGAAAACTACTGATCAAAAAATTTTGAAAAAATTCTGGAATATTCTCCACGGGATATAGATTGAACGAAAATTATCACCAGTGCATTACCTTTAATAATTTATTAAAAAACATAATTTCAAGGTCACCAGTTTTCAGTAAAGATTGGAAACAACCTTTGTTGAAAACTCCTTTGAGGTGTGTTTTGTGAAGTCACTGATCATTCTATATCACCCTAACAAAATTTTTTATTTTAAAAACAATCAACGTACGGAACACTAATTGTGCAAGTTCAACTTGCACTTGACCGGTTTTTTTATCATGTGAGGTGATCCAACGCAAGATTAAATTTGAGTTTTCGAGGTCGAGGGGCTCCCATTTGGCCGCCATATTGAAAATAGGAGTGTAAATTATTTTTTTTCATGTATATCGGTAACCGTAAATCTGAAAAAAAATTTGGAAAGAACTTTTTCGCAGACTATACAATAGTCTACAGCTTTTCTTAAAACTTCTTATTATTACTTAAATAATTAAGAAGTTAGGAATAAAATTAATGAAAATTAAGGAGATAACACCTATTATATATATATTATAAAGAATCGGTCAAGTGCAAGTTGAACTTGCACAATTAGTGTTCCGTACGTTGATTGTTTTTAAAATAAAAATTTTTGTTAGGGTGGTATAAAATGATCAGTGACTTCACAAAACACACCCCAAATGAGTTTTCAACAAAGTTTGTTTCCAATCTTTACTGAAAACTGGTGACCTTGAAATTTTGTTTTTTTTTATATACCAAATAAATGCACTCGTGATAATTTTCGTTCAACCCCATGGGGAATATTCCAGAATTTTTTCAAAATTTTTTGATCAGTACTTTTCGAGATAAGGTAGGGGACAGCGATGTTTTAAAAGTAATACGAAGAAAAGTGTGCGCAAGTATTACGTTATATATATATTTTTTACTCGTGTTTTCACAAGCTTTCATTTGACACCACACGCGATGACCTAGTAAAAAAAATTTTTTTTCACTTCCGATTTCACCCCTCAAAACGAACCCCTTAAGTCAAAATTTATGTTACGGTGGTATAAAATGATCAGTGACTTCACAAAACACACCCCAAATGAGTTTTCAACAAAGTTTGTTTCCAATCTTTATTGAAATCTGATGATCTTGAAATTTTTGTTTTTTTTATATACCATATAAATTATTAAAGGTAATGCACACGTGATAATTTTCGTTCAATCTACACCCCGTGGAGAATATTCCAGAATTTTTTCGAAATTTTTTGATAAGTACTTTTCGAGATAAGGCCCGGGACAGCGATTTTTCGCGAATTTTTAAAAATAATACAAAGAAAAGTGCGCGCAAGTATAATATTATATATATATTTTTTACTCGTGTTTTCACAAGCTTTCATTTGACACCACACTCGATGACCTAGTAAAAAATTTTTTTTTTCACTTCCGACTTCACCCCCCAAAACTAACCCCTTAAGTCAAAATTTAATTCTAAAAACTACATGGCTCTGATGAAGCCATCAATTCCTATATTATTACCAAATTTCACCTTTCTATGTCAAATAATTTCGGAGAAAATCGGGTGTGACAGACAGACAGACAGACAGACAGACAGATCGACAGACAGACAGACAGACAGACAGACAGACAGACACCGAAGTGATCTTATAAGTGTTCCGTACGGAACACTAAAAATGAATTATAGAAAATTTGACCTACTATTCTCCATGGTTTTGATTATTTTTAATAGTTTTTTAGTACTGCAAAAGTAGAAAAAATTATTGTTCCTTTATTTTTACATATATAATAACATTTTTTAATAATAATATTATTTTATTTTTAATTAATATAAATTTCATTTTTTTTTTAAATTTATAAACTTTTTTATCATTTATTATATATTACTCAGTATATGTCACCACTACACCAAACACTTTATTTTTGCACTCGACGCGCGCGTTTCGCTAACCAACCTTATCTTTGGGATTTTCTAAGATATTCCTCAGATTGCCTGATTTCTAATTGTGAGAAACGTGGAACTTATGAAATTAGTTGTAATGATTGTGACAAAAAGTATGTTGGGCAAACTAAAAGGCAATTAAAACACGATTTAAAGAACATTTAGCACACTTAAAATACAATAGAACAGAAAAGTCTAGCATTGTCGAACATGCCCTTGAAGCTGATCATACTGTAACATTAGATAACACTGGTCAACACAAGTCTTGTTTCCTTTATTTTTTTTTCTGTTATTGGGTATTTCTATTTCCCTGACTATGAAAAAAATACTGGGAGATTGCTAACAGCTTTACCTTTTGAAATATGTATACAGTTTTATTATTTTGCCAAAAAAATACAAAAAAATAATACATTATGTTAAAAAAATTTCTATTGAGCACTAGCAAATGATCTTTTATAAGATTTCCTTGAATGAATGACTTTAGGTAGATCTCGTTGCAAACTCCAGCAGTAGTCTGCCATCATATGTGACTCCCACCGCCCCTGATAACGCTCTTCCATTGTCCGAAGATCCTGATAAAATCTTTCACCCTGCTCCTCACTAAAATCACCCAGATTTTGTGGAAATCGGTCTAAATGCGAGTGCAGGAAGTAGATTTTTATGCTCATGTTGCACCCTAGCTCTTGCAAGTTCGATAGCATGCACTCAACAAGCTCGACATGGTCGTCAAATTTCTTTTTGCCTAGGAAGCTACTCATAACCAAAACAAATGAATTCCAAGCTTTGGATTCGACTTCAGTCATTGATTTGACAAAATTAGGATCTTTCACGAGTTGCCTAATCTGTGGCCCATCAAAAATACCAGCTTTCAATTTTTCTGAACTTAATCCTGGAAACTTGCGTGAAAGAAAATTAAAACATTCGCCACTTTTGTCAAGCGCCTTCACAAACTGTTTCATTATGCCGAGTTTAATATGAAGTGATGGAAGTATGATGCGGTCTCGGCTAACTAAAGGCACGTTTATAACATTTTTTTTTTACCAACTTTTAGCTCTTCCCGCACTGGCCAAATTTTTTGTGACCAATGGTGTTGTTTGTCACGACTATCCCAGAGACACATGAAACAAGGGAACTTTGTGTACCCCTCTTGTTGACCTAAAAGAAAGTTAACCATTTTCAGATCAACACAAATGACCCATTTGTGGTCTTGATACTTAATTTTTTCCATAACCTTAGAAACATTTACGTATTCTTCTTTTAAAGTCGTCGAATGTGCAATAGGTATAGATCCGTACTTGTTACCGTTATGAAGCAAAACACACTTTAAATTTCTTTTGTTGCTGTCTATGAAAAGACGCCAATCACTAGGTTAGTACTGTTTTAATCCCATCTGCTGCAAAATACCACCAACATCGTTATAAAAAACTAAATCCTTCTCTTGAGAAAAATACGGTAACAGATTTTTTTCTCGGGTACGATAAAATGTAATGTTGGTTTCCGGAGTAAGCAAATTTTTTTCTTTTAAACGAGATGCCAAAATTTCAGAAGCTTCTTTTGGTAAGTTCAGATCTCTTACTAAGTCATTTAGTTCTTTCTGATTAAATGGTTGAGGTTCTGAAAGGCTACATTTGTAGTCTGAATCAGAGTCTTCACTTGAAGTATTTCGTTCGGGTTCACAGAGATTTGGATCATCAAAAGATTTAGATGTGCTGGGTTGTACCTCTTGTGATTTTAATTGAGGTCGTTGAACAGAAGATAAGTTAGGATATGACCACTTCCTTCGATTTCCAGGGTTAATTCCGTTTATTTTCACAACGGAGAAGTAGCAATCGTCATGATGGTTTCGAGGTTCTCGCCAAATCATGGGTGTTACGAACATTATTGCATCTCTTTTTCCTCTGGACCATAACCGTAGACATACCACACATTTCTGGCATACAATATGAGGAACCCATGGCTTGTCCTGATAACACAATTTTATTTTAAAGTATTGATGATACGCAGTTTTCACAAAGTCTGATATAAGTTTTCGATATTTTGCAAATATATATTCACCACAAATATAGCAAAAACAATCGGGATTAAGCACACAACATCTTCTTGACGAAGCCATATCTAAAACAACAACAAAATATATTTTAGTGTCCAATAAAAAACGAAAATCTAAGTAAAAATAGTAAATGAGGGGAGTTAGCTATAACTCAAAAACAAAAGCTGTTAGAGAAAAATTGTTGCCATATTTAAAACATACGCGTCAATTTGATATAGAAACAAAAAAAAATCACAGGAGACAAGCAATTTTCTTTTTTTTGTTGACCAGTGTAATCTAAGATTAATAAAAAATGTATCTGATAGGAGATTGTTGAACGCATACGAAAGTATGGGAATTATAAAATGTAAAAGTAGTTTAAATAAAGACAGAGGGCCTATTCCTTATAGTCTCCTCCACTGGTTACTTGACCTAGGCGTTGCCTATGTCATTAGTTCCGCTTGAGTAATTCAAGGGTTAGGCTAAGTATAAATAGGGTAGATTTGTAGTTTTGCTTTAGCCAATCATCGCTCTTGATAAAACCAACATGGTTAGTGAAACGCGCGTCGAGTGCAAAAATAAAGTGTTTAGTCTAGTGGTGATATATACTGAGTAGTATCATTGTGCCAAAGATTCCACATTCCAAACTTAATTTATTATATATAATTATTAATTATATTTTTTATTGACATGTTATATTTACGTTGAATTCTTTTTCACACCTCCTGTGAGGTAGAGTTTTAGACGCTTCTTTTATGTGGTGCCCCTGTAGGCCTTATTCACAAATCTTTATTTAATTAGGTAAGTCTTGGTCTTTTAGAAGGTCCAGGTTCTGGGTTGAGGTCGTCTTTTTGGAAAATATCTATGCAAATTTCTGTGTCTGCGTCAGCGAAAATTTCTATTTCTTCATCGAAGGGACTCTTATCCAGGTACGATGGCAGCACCGAAGGGCAATTATCTTCAATTTTACGTGTTTCTCCACTGCAATACTGACAAATGGAAGAGCACTTTAAACTAGCCTTCTAGCATCCACAAGTTTCACGGCACTTAGTTTTACAGCTACAAAACATTGGGCTGTGTTTTTGCAACTTCATAGTTCAGGGTTTTTATATTGCCTTAGCCAAGTTTATATTTGAAGTTAATCTCTGAAGGTGTACATCCAAGCTGCATACTGTGTAGGTGGAAGAAAAAAAAAAGAAGAGATTAAATTTCGTTTTAGATACAGATTTTGCAAATGTAGAACACTTATTGATTGTTTACCACTATAAACTGCAATGAAAAATCGTCTACCGATCACACCGAGTAGATTGTGACCTACATATTCTTGTAGAAAAAGCTCTACACCAGAAGACAGTTCTGGAAGTTTTTCGAGGGTTTTAAGATATTTTATATTACTAACAATGACGTTTTATCGCAGCCAGATAAAGCATGAATAAATAAAATATTTTTAGCTACATTGTCACTATAGCTCAAGCGTGATGTAGAAAAGAAAACATTTGAACCATCTTGTTCCAGAGTAGTCAGCAAAACAAGAATATTAATATCTTCGCCATCGATTGTTACAAAATCAAAGTGTTCACTTTCCTGAAGAGCGGTATTTATGATTAATGAATCTGCGTCTTCTTTCTGCTTGATCTATAGTATAACATGATGTTAATAATTCTTCCTTAAGTAAATCTATAAAAGCTTCATGAAAAATAATGGTAACAGATAAACTATAGTGATTTTTGATAAGGCTCACGTATTTCTCACAAAAATTTCCAAAGATATATTATGATGGTCGATGATAAAATGTTTTCTTGGACAAATATCAATACGTGCATCGAGTGACGAAAATAATGTTGATTTTGTACCTTTTCTCATTCATTCTTCATCACATAATGACAAAAGAAAATGTGCAAACTCAAATTCAAAATATTTTTTTATATAACCGATTGATTTTTTTCTCACACTGGTTGAAAAATTAGCAGGGGTTTAACGAAAAGTCGACTTTTGTCTACTTTTGTCAATTGAACTTGAAAGTGCATTTAAGAGAAGCACTTTGTTTTTTTCTTTTAAACGTCAAATCCTGAAAGTTGGAATCAAGGATTTACAAATCATAGTTCGTCCAATTTCAGTTACACGATAACAGTTAATGTCATCTTGAGCAACAACACCAGACACAAAAGATATAAACTCTGATTGCTCTAGAAATGGATCATGTGATACAAACCAATGGTCTAATTTTTTAGCATCATCATTATCTCTGACTACTCCAAAATTCCTGTGAAATACGTGTTGATCAGAGTTTTCCATGGTAACGTCACAGAATACTCCTACTTACGCGCAAACGTCTTGTGAACATATCATTCCTAATGTCCAGAAAGCAAGGGTACTGTCTGTTATCTCACGTCCATGAGTTAATTCCTCAGTTATTTTCATCGGCCGCATTAATTTTTGCTCAATGGGTTCATCAGCCATTACTCCACACCAAAATTTATCCGTTTGTTTGATAGTAAATCGACCACTATATTCCTCAAATTCTTCCGGAAAGGTTCGCTTGTGGAGACATCGCCTGGTGAGCTGACTTTGCATATATGAAATGGCCACCAGAATAGAATACTGGTAGCAGTCTTTGTATTTTAATTGTATCCAGGAAGAGTGACCAGTGGCCTGAATGTCCGGCATTAATGAAATATTTTAGAAGCGTTATCATCTTAAAATATTGAATATAAAGTTCTACTACTGGACCTCTAGACTCCAACATTTGCTCAAACTGATCTGCAATGGTTTTAAATGAAACGATTTCCGCTGCTTCTAAAATTGTTGTTCTGTCAATTTCAGCTAAAACGTCATCCATTATCGGTCTTCATGAGCAAAATCGACAATATCTCGTATTTTTTTCACCAAGGTGTGAGCTCGCATAGCATGCATAGCCAGGTATAATATTATTAACACAATTTTCAGCGTAAATTTATTTTAATAAATTTTCTAATCTACTGCCAGACATGATGTATCCAATTGAGCCGATAATAGACATAAGAGAATGTATCCCTCCCATCAATAGTATTAACGTTAAAATTAGCATTGTCAAATACAACCTGCGAGAATGCATGTGATAAAATTTGTCATGCAAGGCGAACAACACAAGAGGTTTCAAACTGAGATACAGAAGTGTACTAAGCAAAAAAACTCAAGAAAGACAAAACATTAATAAAATCTTTTGAACTAAATTTTTTTGAAAGAAAAGCACCAACTTGAAGTAATAAAAGGCGAAATACAAGTAGAACGTCGTGTTGCCGCAATAATAGTATTCTTTTTAATTTCTTAGGTGATCCACGTTCTGATTTCCATATAATACTACTAAGTAATGTTGTTAAAATTTTAGGTACAACATCGTCTACACTTTGAAGAAAATCATCTTAGGGTGGATATTTTTCAGTTTCGTTCATTTTAGAACGTATATTTCCTAAAACAATTGTGCTAGCTTCACGAACTGATCGAGACGGAGAGTTCCCCAGTCTTCTTGATCTGTTTTTAACTACCAATCCGGAGATTTACACAGTCACCGTAAATCCACCGTTAGGTTCTTCCGACCATAAACTACTTTCGACATCGAGTATTCTACAAATCAGTGACAGAGAGGCGCCTAAACCGCGCAAGATTTGGCACTACAAGTCTGCTAAATGGGAAGATCTCATGGAATATTTTCGAACTTTCCCTTGGTCAGACGTTTGTTTTCGATCCGACGACCCATCTGACTGCGCCAGGGAGGTTTCCGATGTTATTTTGGCCGGTATGGAGGCTTACATCCCTTTTTCGAAGAAATGCCCTTCCAACGGCAAGCCTTGGTTTAACCGAAAATGCAAAGAAGCTGTTGCTTCTAAACACCTTGCATACCGACAATGGCGTAAAAATCCTAACACCATAAATCGTAACACATTTGTTCGTGCCAGGAACAGATGCAAAGAAATTATCGACGAAACCAAGAAGGTACACAATCAACGGATTAGAAACAAGCTTTTCGCTTGTCCCGACAATTCCAGGTCCTTTTGGTCGGTCGCTAAGGCAGTTAATCAAAATTTCACCAAATCCACCATACCACCACTCACACGGCCGGATAATTCTATTGCAACGACACCTGTTGAGAAAGCGAACTTATTGGCTGAACTCTTTGCTTCACATTCTACTGTCAATTTCCAAGGAAAAACACCACCTACTATTCCCATAGTGCAGTCAAGGATGCCCGATGTTGTCTTCAGACAGCGTATCATAAAGCGTATTCTGATGAAGCTAGACACCAAAAAGGCTTCTGGCGCTGACGGAATACCTGCCATAGTTCTTAAAAACTGTGCGAGGGAACTCACACCAGTTTTCTGTAGACTTTTCAACCTATCCTACAGAAAGGGAATATTTCCATCCTGCTGGAAATGTGCTACAGTTCAGCCGATACCTTAAAAAGGCAAGAAGACCTTGCCAAATAACTACCGACCAATCACACTGCTTTCAATAATATCGAAAGTCATGGCTATCAATCAGCATCTTCTAAAATATCTTGAAGGATTCAACATTATTAGCGATCACCAATATGGCTTTCGTAAAAATAGATCAACAGGAGATCTTCTGACTTATGTAACACATGTTTTCAACAACGCAATTGAACACTTTGGAGAATCTCGAGCGGTTGCTCTTGACATATCCAAGGCATTCGACCGTGTTTGGCACGATGGGCTGTTGGCTAAGCTACGTTCTTATGGTATGTCTGAAAAGTTCTGTTTGTGGCTCTCATGTTACCTCAGGGAGCGTTCTTTACGAGTGGCAGCCGACGGATTTCTTTCTAACACCTTCACTATCAACGCCGGTGTACCCCAAGGCTCCATACTGTCTCCTACTCTCTTTCTCATTTACATTAACGATCTGCTGGAAAAGACCGAGAATCCAATCTACAGCTTTGCAGATGACAGTAGACTTATCTCCTCATTCACTTTGAATGTTCGGACATCGGCTACTCAGACGAATATCCGCAGACAGCAGGAAGTCATTCAACTTAACAAAGACCTGGAAGAAATTCTATCTTGGGGTGACAGTAACCAAGTGGAATTTAACGCTACAAAAACCCAGGCGGCAGTGTTTTCTAAAAAAGTTAACGTTGCTGAACCCGACATAGCTATGTCGGGGCGCTCCATTCCTCTAACATCGTCACTCAATTTGTTGGGCATTAATTTGGGAGCAAAGATGTCCTGGCATGAACATGTTGCAGGCATAGCAAGGAGAGCTTCTCAAAAGTTGGGAATATTATTTCGAACCAGAAAGCTTTGAACTCCACAACTGTTAATTCTTTACAAAGCTCAAATTCGATCAACTATGGAATATTGCTCCCATGTTTGGAGCCCCGCTCCCAAACATACACTGCATTTGTTGGATTCTCTTCAGAGAAGAGCTGTTCGTCTGATTGGAGACCCGGAACTGACCGACGGCCTTGATTCGCTGGAACATCGAAGAACGGTTGGCGACTTGAGCCTATTCTATAAGTATTTTCATGGAAAGTGTTCGAAGGATGTGGCCCGCTTAATTCCTCCCAGAGCGGTGCATGTTAGAGGTACACGTCGCGCTAATTCCTCACATCCGTATGAGGTTCAGCTTGTTACTCCTCGTACAACGCTTTTCAAGTAGTCTTTTATATGGAGAACATCATCACTTTGGAATAATTTGCCCAGGCTGAATTGCTTTCTCCGCACACGTGTCGGTCCTGTAGCGCTTTAGGGACTTCCCTGCAGCACGTGTGCTAGACCCATAAAAAAAAAAGAACTACTCGTAATCTTTCTTCATGAGGATTGAGCTGTCTATTTTGATACCAGGAATTAGATGGAACCTTATATCTCAAAAACCAATTATTGTCTCTCGTGATAGTGTATCCCAAATCCAACTGTTATTTCCATATTTATCAGGAACGTAATTTTTTCTAACTTTTATTAAATTCAATAATTTAAATTGACGTTCGTCTAAATTCTCGCTAAGGTCTCTCTTTCTTTCTCTCTCTCTCTCTCAATCTTTTCATCCCAATGGGAGTTCGGTGATACTATGCAGTTGATGCCTCAACAATCATTCTCCAGGCAAGAGATTTTACTTGGTCGGACCATCTTGATGGAGACCGTCGCCTTGATCTTCTACCTTCTACCTTTCCCGTTATTATAAACTTTTCCATGGCATCCACTTGCCTCATAATGGACCAAAATATTTTAGGTACTGTCTATTAATTTTATTTGAAAGTCGGACATTTATACCAAGCTCTTCAAGAATAGATACATTAGTACGGAGATCGGTATATGATACTCTAAGGAGTCTTCGATATGCCCACATCTCAAACGCATCGATTCGTCTTTTGTCAGCTGGTTTGATGGTCCATGTTTCCAATACGTAAGTTGCTATAGGGAATATTAGGCTGGATAGCAATCTTAACTTTGTGTTTTTTTGTGACAGCTGGATCTTTTTAGACCTTGATGAGTTTGATCGTCTAGTTTATAGCAATAACTAAACGTCTGACTTCCACTTCAGAACCATCATTGCTAGTTATGAGGGATCTTAAATAGTTGAAATGGTCTACAACAGTGAAACCAGCAATTTTATTTATGTGTAACAGATCTTCAATGCGACTAAAAATCATTACCGTGGTTTTCGTTCCATTAATTGTCAATCAACAGTTTTTGGTAGTGATTTCAAGGCGCTCCATAATTGATTCTAGGTCTTGTACTGACGTTGCAAGTATCATCGGCATATCCAAGGTTACTTAACTTTTTTCCTCCGGTTGTTACACCCCCATTCCAGCCATCTAAAACAGACCTCATTATATGTTCACTATATATGTTAATAAGTAAGAGTGACAGAGTTCAGTCCTGCCTGATGCCGGTTCCTAAGTTAAAGGGATCGGAAAAAGAATTATTCAGTTTAATTCTGCCATTTGTGTTCTCATACACGGATCGGATAAGGTTTACAAGTGTTCTCACGCTAATTAGAATCGATCAGGGTTTGTTCCATTGTATAGAATTGAAAAAGCTTTAGCGTAGTCTATAAAACAGATATAGGATGTTATCGGGAATTCTCTGACATTTTCTATTATCTGGCGTATGTTGAAAATATATTTTGCAGTCCCTCTTCCTGGAATGAAGCCTGTTTGTTCGGTAGATATTTGCAGCAGCAGAAAAGTTTTGAGTTTTTCATTGACGATCCAAAGGAACACCTTAGCAGTGTGTGATACCAGAGCGAGTGTTCTATAGTATCATAAAGCGTATTCTGATGAAGCTAGACACCAAAAAGGCTTCTGGCACTGACGGAATACCTACCCTAGTTCTTAAAAATTGTGCGAGGGAACTAACACCAGTTTTCTGTAGACTTTTCAACCTATCCTACAGAAAGGGAATATTTCCTTCCTGCTGGAAATGTGCTACACTTCAGCCGATACATAAAAAAGGCAAGAATACCTTGCCAAATAACTACCGACCAATCGCACTGCTTTCAATAATATCGAAAGTCATGGAAAAGGCTTCTTCTAAAATATCTTGAAGGATTCAACATTATTAACGACTAATATGGCTTTCGTAAAAATAGATCAACAGGAGATCTTCTGACTTATATAACACATGTTTGGAACAATGCAATTGAACACTTTGGAGAGTCTCGAGCGGTTGCTCTTGACATATCCAAGGCATTCGACCGTGTTTGGCACGATGGGCTATTGGCTAAGCTACGTTCTTATGGTATGTCGGAAAAGTTCTGTTTGTGGCTCTCATGTTTCCTCAGAGAGCGTTCTTTACGAGTGGCAGTCGACGGATTTCTTTCTAACACCTTCACTATCAACGCCGGCGTACCCCAAGGCTTCATACTGTCTCCTACTCTCGTTCTCATTTACATTAACGATCTGCTGGAAAAGACCGAGAATCCAATCTACAGCTTTGCAGATGACAGTACACTTATCTCTTCATTCACTTTGAACGCTCGGACATCGACTACTCAGACGAATATCCGGAGGCAGCAGGAAGTCATTCAACTTAACAAAGACCTGGAAGAAATTATATTTTGGGGTGACAGTAACCAAGTGGAATTTAACGCTGTAAAAACCCAGGCGGCAGTTTTTTCTAAAAAAGTTAACGTTGCTGAACCCGACATAGTTATGTCGGGGCACTCCATTCCTGTAACATCGTCGCTCAATTTGTTGGGCGTTAATTTGGGAGCAAATATGTCCTGGCATGAACGTGTTGCAGGCATAGCAAGGAGAGCTTCTCAAAAGTTGGGAATATTGTTTCGAACCAGAAAGCTTTACACTCCACAAGAACTGGTAATTCTTTACAAAGCTCAAATTCGACCAACTATGGAATACTGCTCCCATGTTTGGAGCTCCGCTCTCAAACATACACTGCATTTGTTGGATTCTATTCAGAGAAGAGCTGTTCGTCTGATTGGAGACCCGGAACTGACCGTCGGCCTTGATTCGCTGGAACATCGAAGAAGGGTTGGCGACTTGAGCCTATTCTACAAGTACTTTCATGGAAAGTGTTCGAAGAATGTGGCCCGCTTAATTCCTCCCAGAGCGGTGCATGTTAGAAGTACATGTCGAGCTAATTCTTCACATCCGTATGAGGTTCAGCTTGTTACTCCTCGTACAACGCTTTTCAAATAGTCTTTTATATGGAGATCATCATCCCTTTGGAATAATTTGCCCAGGACTGTGTTTCCCACCGATTCAAGAAAAACGTGAATCGCTTTCTCCGCACACATGTCGCTCCTGTAGCGCTTTAGGGACTTCCCTGTAGCACATGTGCTCGACCCATAAAAAAAAATATAGTTGCTGGAATCCAAAGGGAATCCTTTCTTATGCAAGGGTATAAATGCAACTTCGCACCAGTCTTTCGGCCATCTTCCAGTCTTCCATACCACATTACACAGTTGATGTAGCATAGTCACGGAGATTTTTCCCATCATCTTTATTATTTCTGCAGTTATCTCGTCAGCATCTGGAGCTTCTCCGTTCTCTAACCTTTGAATAGCATTCCTACATTCCGATTTAAGAATACATGGTTCCTGTTCTTCTACGGCTTCGGTATCGACAATGCAATCGCCTACGAGTTGAGGCCCAAAGAGTTCTTTACAGTAATCTTTTCAAACTTCAATGATTCCAGGCATGTCGCTGATTGTTCTACCTTCCTTATCTCTAATTATTTATGTTTTAGGTTTGAATTCTTTCGATAGATCTTTAGCATGTTGTTCTAGCTCATCACATCTGATTCTTTCTTGACGGTCCAATGTGTATTTCTTATTGTTTCTATAAGCTTTAAGATATTGTCGGTCATCCAATGTTTTTGAGGGTGTTTTTGCATCTTTGCCGAGCATTATGTAGCAGCACTTGTTATTCACTCCTTAGTAAGGTACGGGTATACATATTTCATGGCTTGTTCAATCTGATGCTTTCTTTGCCCAGTGATTTGTTTAGATTTTATTTTCATCATATATAATCTTTCATGCGATTAAAAATTTGTATTACAAATTCATCAGTACGTTCACTTAATAAATTTAAAATAGAATTTTTTAAGTTGCTTTGGATACGACACAGATTTTTTCTTTTTCGAGTGTCTGATATATTAACTTCACATTTTAGTTCTTCAGCATAAATTAAACAGTTATTTATAAAATTAAAACTAGGTGGACGTATTTCAGGTAAAGGAAATGACGTTGAACTACTACTACGTTGACGTCGAACAACTTAGTTGGTTCTTTTATCGGAATAATATTTATACCACCTGGTATGAATAGTAACTTCGGAAACACTGCACAAAAATCGTTCATGGTCCTTTTGTCTCTCTGCAATGCTCGTTTCAAGTAGAGATTTCTCTCCTTTGCTCTCACTATAATAGATTTCTCTTTATTAAGAAGTGTTTTACAAATAAAACAGTTATTCATTTCCACGAACTGAATACGTCAACGCGCTGTGAGGAACAGAATACAACTGAACGTTAAATATTTTAGTCAGCTATAAAGTATCCAACTAGACAGCTATAAGTACTATACTAGCCAAGTGACGAAACTAGGAATAGTCTTTTATTTAGAATCCGGTTTTATTACAGCATGTTCCTAGGTACATTCTCATCACAAAGTTTTTATTTTTAGTAGTCTCTTCTGCAAAACACGATGTCGAACACGTAGATAGGCTGGAAAAGAATTTAATACAAAGAAAATATATCAGCATAAAATATATTAATATATTACTAAGGCCACCCAAATATGCAAAGCGCATATATTGCATATTTTGCATATTATATGCATTTTTCTAAATATTTGCATAAATGCTTTAAAAATAGCATATATGTGCATATTTGAAGGAATTTATAATAATGCAGGTCTTTGGCAGGTACTTTCATTCATTTTTCGGAATAAAGGTCAATGTTTTTGGGCCGCCGCCGCCGCGCCGGTGGTTTTCCCCAAATAAATTTTATTATTTTATGGTCAGTAAAAACCAGTCAGTAAACCCCAGACGGCCATCAGAGCATACTTGTATTATTAATTTATTAGATTTCATTTTTGGTTGTGCTTTTAAAGTGGTTACATCGATTTGTGCTTTTTACTTACGTATTTTACTACAGTGAAATGCCCAAAGTCAGTAGTGTGTCAGTGTGGATTAAACTATATAAAGAACTAAAAATAGATATGGGAAAAATCTACTGTTCTGCATATGTTAAAATTGTAAGTATAATTTTTGAGTACCTATTGAATATATGTTACAGGGTATTTCATTTTCGTTTAATATTTAAACATAACGAATTTTTGTCAGGATTTTGCCGTTGATGCTATTTTCAATGTTATTTAAGTTATTTTTCTTCCATTTAACGAACAAAATTTCTATTTAACGAAACCACGAAATAACATAGAAATACATACGTAAACGTATGTATTTCTAGGTAATCTAATAAAAAGGTATAAAGCAGAATTTTAATTTTTGCCTGCCCTAAGCACCTAGTTTTCTATTTAACGAAATTTCTATTTAACGAATTTTTTCCTTGGGATTTTAATTAAATTTTCTTGCTTGCTTGCCATATTGCCAAATTGAGTAAGACGAAACCTGGAGATAGGCCACAACACACATTAATGTAATGTTTCCAACGAACGTACAAAAATAAAGAGCTAAATGAACAAGACATCTTTAATCGAGATCTATGCCGTGCAATGATGACATCAAACATTTCGTTATCGAAGCTACGTAATCAAAACTTTACTTCCTTCCTCCAGAAATATTGCAAATTTAATATCCCAGGTGAAATAACAATACGGAGAAACGACGTAAGCTCCTTGTATTCACAGGTAATTGAGGAAATTAAAGGTAAAATTCGCAACGAACATTTTTATATATGTATTGATGAAACCACCGATTCAAGAGGACAGTATATTGCGCATTTATTGATTGAGTTCTTAGCGACGATATTTTGCCAAAATCTTATCTGATTGCTTCCAAACAGTTAGAAAAAAACCAATGCATTGACAGTGGCCAGATTTGTTCAAGAGAAACTATCGAAGTTTTTTCTTCCTACGCCTGTTCCAGGACATAATTTTTTGCTTATTTTGTCAGATGCAACACCGTACATGATAAAGGCCGGCCAAAATTTGAAATTTTTTTATCCAAACTTAATACATGTAACATGTCTCGCTCATGCTTTAAATAGGGTTGCTGAGGAAATTAGGAATCATTTTCCGCTTGTGAATAGCTTAATTTCTAACATGAAGAAAATCTTCCTTAAAGCGCCTTTAAGGATTCAGTTCTACAAAGAAAAACTACCAAACACTCCTCTTCCACCTCAGCCTGTTATTACAAGATGGGGCACTTAGTTGGAAGCAATATTTTTTTATTACGACAACTTCTGTCAACGAGATGGTCTAATTGCAGAATTATCAGACGAATCTTCCCAATCCGTTACAGAACTTAAACGATTATTCAAAAACAAGGAGATAAAACAACAACTTTCCTTTCTTGAAACAAATTATAGCTTTGTTTCTAAAACCATAACTCAAATGGAGGAATCTAATTTGCCATTAACCCGAAGTGTTCAACTAATAAAACAATGTGAGGTCGCTTTTGAAAATGTCGCAGGTAAAATTGGGAGCAAAATTTTTCAAAAATTTAGGAATGTTATGGAAAAAAATAGTGGGTTTCAATTTGTCAGCCAAGTAGCTAATGTTTTGAAGGGGGATTTTACTGATTCCATTGATTTAGTTCTTATGCTATTAAATAATTTAAAAAAACGCCCCTATTACATCAGTCGATGTGGAAAGGAGTTTCTCAATTTATAAATTTTTATACAACGATAGAAGACAAAACTTTTTAATGGAGAATTTTGAGAAATATTTAGTAGTTTATTGTTTTTTAACTAACGGCGACCCTGTCTTTTGCAATATTTGCATATTTCCGCTTACTTAGTTGCATCGCCCTGTACGTATCAAATTTAAAATGTATGTTTTATTATGCTGTTTACTACATATATAAAGATTTATAATATGTACCTACATTATTATTATATGTTCATCTTTAAGTAAAGTAATAAAATACATTATTATTTACGAGTATATTTATTTTTTACTTTGTATAATATTATATTTAGATCTAGTTCATTCGCCCTGCATGTTTTTTATTGCTACATTTGTATAGTACTCATAATGTGAAACAATAAATTTACATTTTTCAAGTCTATTTTTTTACTGCATATTTACAACATGAATGTGCATATTTTGAGAAAATTATTTGCATATTTATGCGCATATTTTAAAGTTTTTCACTTGCATATTTGGGTTTCCTTATACATTACTATAAAATATAATCATCAATTATATATTTTAATTATTATATATTAATATAAATTATAACAATATAAAATAATAAAAATGAAATATAGCAATAATAAAAAAAATATAAATTAATAAAAATTTAAATATATATTAATTAAAAATAAAATGATGTTATTATTAAAAATTGATAAAAGACATAAAATACAATAATATAAATAATATATATGTAAAAATAAGAGAACAACACTTTTTTTTACCTATATAGCTCACTTACCTTTGATCCTCCTCCGTTTGCAGCGCTAAAAACTCTTAAGAATAATCAAAATCATGAAGAGTAGTCGACTCTAATGCATTTTTTTAATAAAATTAATAGAAAAAAGTTATTAACAACAATAGTTTTTCATCCCCTAAATTTTCATTAGTTTTTTGTTTATAACTTCCTAATTATTGAAGTAACAATGGAAAGTTATTAAAAAAAAGTTCTAGACTATTTTATAGTCTACAAAAAAGTCCTTTACAAAATTTTTGTCAGACTTATGGTTACTGAGATATACGAAAAAAACATTTACACCCCTGTTTTCAATATCACCCCATTTTGCTTGGAGTTAACTTGGAAATAATTATATCTTGGTATCTTGTTGTATGTTGCATGCAAAGAAAATTTCTCAAAAGCTCAGGATGTTATTTAATGCCCAAAAGCTCTTAAACCTATATAAAGCTTAAACTGGTTGATGTTTTTTTATGAAACCTTTACTATCAACATTGGTATACCGAGAGCTCGATGTTGTCTCAAACTCACTTCATACTGGACATAATGATCTGATGAGAAGAATAAAAAATTGAATCTATAGCTTTGTTGAGGACACCTCTTTCGTTATTTATATTAAATGCTCGGGTTGGAGCTATTTATGCAAATATCTGTAGACAGTAGAAAGTTATACAACTTAATAAAAATCTGTAATAAATTTTGTCTTGAGGTAACCAAGTAGAATGTAAAAAATCCGGACAGAACTTAGTTTCAGAAAGGTTAAGTTTACAGCACTCGACATACTTATGTTACTAGAATTGTCGCTCAATTTGTTTGGCTTTAACTTGGAAACGAATATCTCTTTGTATGAATGATGAGTGGCATGTTGCTTGCCAAAAAAATTTCTCGAGCGCTCGGCATGTTATTTCAGACCAAAAAGCTCTTAAATCTATAGAAAGGGCAATTTTACCCATTAATGGATTACTGCTCTCTTGTTTGATGCTCTGTTCCAAAAAATAAACGATGTAAAAATGCATGTCAAATTACTTGGAAAATCAAGGAAACAATTAGCTTAATTTTCTATGTAATTATATATAAATATTTATTTCTACCGTAAAAAAATTTAAAACCCTGTATGTAATAAAGCAAACAGTAAAGTTGAATGTAATGTAAATATTACATACCATTATGGCATAACTTGCCATAATGGTATGTAATATTTATATTATCAGATATATAAATCAGCCGATAACCAATGTAAATGAATTATGCTTTGTATTCAGGTCTGCGCTGTTATTTGAAGCCGTAGACGATGGAAGGGTTTAGACTTGCTGGTGCTGTTGAGAGTTGAGTAATGGGGTGTCTCAAGATATTTAGACACCCCTACATGTATATTTGTTTTCATCATTAAATTTAAATTAACAGCTGTTCTTTATGTTTTTGTCTATGCACATAGTGGGACTATCATTTCATGAAAATATCTCTAAAGTTATTAGACAAGTTAAAGGTAGTTTTTCATATTTTTATTCTATTAATGTTACTAATTTCATTGTTTTAGAACGTACAGTTTGTAAACTTTAAAGACGATTTGGTTGAGTGCCAAGTATGATGGAAATAGATAAATTCTACTTAAGTTTGTGTGTGTCCTTCAAATTTTATGGTAATAAAGAACTTCTAGTCAATTTTGGTTTATATAATTTCCCCATTCCTTTGGTAGATTCTATAATAAAATACAATATGTATATTTTAAATTTAAAATATTCCTGAAATGGAATTTTACATAAATATATATATTTACCTTGTTTGGTGCTCTGTTCCAAAAAATAAACAATGTAAAAATGCATGTCAAATTACATGGAAAATCAAGGAAACAATTAGCTTAATTTTCTATGTAATTATATATAAATATTTATTTCTACCGTAAAAAATTTTAAAACCCCGTTTGTAATAAAGCAAACAGTAAAGTTGAATGTAATGTAAATATTACATACCATTATGGCATAACTTGCCATAATTGTATGTAATATTTATATTATCAGATATATAAATCAGCCGATAACCAATGTAAATGAATTATGCTTTGTATTCAGGTCTGCGCTGTTATTTGAAGCCGTAGACGATGGAAGGGTTTAGACTTGCTGGTGCTGTTGAGAGTTGAGTAATGGGGTGTCTCAAGATATTTAGACACCCATACATGTATATTTGTTTTCATCATTAAATATAAATTATAAGCTGTTCTTTATGTTTTTGTCTATGCACATAGTGGGACTATCATTTCATGAAAATATCTCTAAAGTTATTAGACAAGTTAAAGTTAGTTTTTCATATTTTTATCCTATTAATGTTGCTAATTTCATTGTTTTAGAACGTACAGTTTGTAAAATTCTATAATAAAATACAATATGTATATTTTAAATTTAAAATATTCCTGAAATGGAATTTTACATAAATATATGGAGTTCTTTACATATTTTATGGTAGTATATTCCATAGATCTACGTAATCTTCTTTACATAATTTATGGAAACTTATAATATTTACATAAAAGCTTAGACGGTTACACTTTTGTAAAATTCCATAAATGATTTATGGTTATCAATTGATCTAGAACTATCTATCTGAGAAGATCTGTTTATCTGATTGTGGATTTAAAATTTACAAGAAATCTTGATTAACTGGAACATTTAAGAAAAGTTAATATCTTGAATCTACCATATTAAAACTTTCGTTGGAAGTGTTTGATATATGTAGCCTGCTTGACATCCCCCAGAGTGATATAGGCTAGAAATACACACATCCGTATTGGATGCAACTTTTCACTTCCCTATCACCCTTTTCGAGAAGTCCTTTATATAGAGAACTGCGAGAGAGTGCGATGGTTTGCAATACACAGCCTAAACCACTAAATATGGAATAATATTATGTAGAAGAGAATATCTTTAATCTATAATCTATAATATATATATATATATATATATATATATATATATATATATATATATATATATATATATAATGCAATGTCTCTCTGTCTGTCTGTCTATTAGGGCGTTTTTCACGCGAGAACCATTTATCCGATTTACCTGTCTTTTTTAAATTCATACATATATTCTTTGGCCAAGTTATATAATATTGTAAAAAATAATATTGTGAATAATTCTGGGTAAACTTATGAGCATCGTTTTTTTTTTACGTAATTATACCCATGTAACGTCCCAAGCCTTCATGTAAGCTTCCATAAAGTTATGTAAACAACATTACATAGATTACACAGGGGAACAGTTGTTTTGGTGCCGAGGTTTTTTGAGCTGATTCTATATCAATTTGATGTCCTGAATTCAAATAACGTATTCATTTGTACCTAGGAGCTCAAATTTTTAAGATATACAATTTTAGAGAAATATAAGTTACATTATTGTAACTCAAATCCGTAAGTGTAGTAAACAAAAGTAGATACGAAATTTTTATTTTAGTTATACAAAATACAATATTATGTCGTACTTACAAACAAAAAAAAAAAAAAACATTGAAGAAATGAAATAGTCACTCAACACTTGGAAAGCTTCTTTTCCTCGACATTCTTGAATGTTTTTTTAAACAGTCCCTTTTTAAACTCCAGCAGTAATCTGCCATCATGTGCATGTCCCATCTTCCTTGGTAGCGGTCCTCCATAACTTTAATATCTTGGTGAAATCTTTCACCTTGTTTCTCACTCATGTCTCCTAAATTTTCTGGAAAACGGTCTAAGTGGCTGTGTAAATAGTGTATTTTAATACTCATATTGCATCCTAAGGATTTGAAACTATTAAGCATCTTGTTAACCATTTCAACATTGTTTTGAGCTTTATGTTTGCCTAGAAAATTTTCTACAACTGCAACAAATGATGTCCAAGCTTCTCGTTCAACTTGATTCATTGAATTTATGAAGGCAGGATCCTTAATTAATTGTCTTATGGGCCGTCAAATATCCCTGCTTTGAGTTTTTCTGTGCTCAACTGATGCATTTTTACCCCTATATATGCAAAACAAGACCCATTCTTATCAAGAGCCTTTACAAATTGCTTCATTAAGCCCAACTTTATATGTAACGGAGGAAGTATGATTTTTTCTCTTTCAACCAAAGCGTCGTTAATGACATTCTTTTCCCCAACGTCCATGTTTTCTCTCTGAGGCCAATCTTTTCTAACCCAGTGGTGTGTTTTGTCCCTACTATCCCAGAGGCACAAGAAACACGGATATTTCGTGTAACCACTTTGCTGCCCAAGAAGAAAGTTTACCATTTTTAAGTCTACACAAATCATCCATTGATGTTCGTAATACTTTATCTTCTGCAAGACCAAAGCTATGGTATTATATTCTTCTTTCAGTTTCGTTGAGTGAGCTAGTGGTATTGAACCATATTTATTCCCATTATGTAGAAGGACACATTTTAAACTTCGCTTTGAACTGTCAATAAATAGGCGCCAATCATCTGGAATATATTCAGAAAGTCCCATTTCTTTCATGAGTCCCCTAATTTCGTGACAAAATACAAGATTGTCTTCTTGAGAAAAGAATGGTAGCAGATCTTTTTCTCATGTACGGTAAAAGGTAATTTTGGTTCCTTGTTCCAGTAAATGTTTGTCGTTCAACCTAGAAGCCAGTACTTCAGAAGCTTTTTTCGATAAATTGAGATCCCTGGTGATGATCCCTGATCATTTAATTCATTTTGATTGAAGCGTTGAGGAACTGATGACGTCCCCTCATAGTCACTGTTAGTTTCATTAGCATCAGAACTTTTATTAGCATCAGAAGAGCGATCAGAGGGAAAATATTCGTCATCAGAGATATGTGGTAGCTGATGAAATGTTGGAATCGGTATTTCGGCTATAGGGCGTATTGCCGAGTCTAAATTGGGATAAGTCCACTTACTGCGGTTATTTCAATTGATTCCATTAGTATTTACTAAACAGAAATAACAATCATTGAAGTGGTTTTTTGGTTCTCTCCAAACCATTGGTACGCCGAATTTTAGACATTTTCTTTTCCCGGTAGTCCACTGCCGTAAAAGTTCTGTACAAGTTTTACATACGAGATGCGGGGCCCACGTTTTGTCCTGATCACCAAGCTTAACTCCAAAGTATCCAAGATACGCTCGCTTTACAAAGTCAGTAATAGTTTGTCTGTTTTGTTGAAACATGTATTCTCCGCATATATAGCAAAACACATCAGGTTGAATTACACAACTTCTTCTTGAACTGGAACCTGAACTCATTTTAATTCTGTTCAATAACACAAAAACACTCTTTTCTTAACATAAAATAACACGCCGAATTCGATCTACTCTCTACGCACAAACTGACGAGACTTACCCGAGTTAGGTGATTAAAAGGGTCAGTTCAGGTACCTGCTAGGCAATGGTTCCACTATTTATAGATTTACCTGGAATTTACTCAATTACAGACTGACAATAAAACCATTGTACCTACATTAATGAATATATAATAATTTTAGAACTCTCATAAATGAATATACTGAATAAAAACCACATTGGTAGATAAGTTGATGTATCTAAAAAAGTAGAGCTGATAGAGAAAAACGGATTGCATGTATAGATTTAGCGTCCCAAATATAGTTAAAATCAGCTCTAAAATCCCAGGCACCAAAACAAAAATATTTTTTTGTTGCCCTGTGTTATAGAATATACTAAAAAAATATTTAATGAAAAATGAATATTTTAGATTTAAAATATATAAATTACGTTTTATTATACGAATGGGAAAATTAAAATTAACCTTAAAAGACGGTGAAGTTCTTTATTTGTGTATAAAATTATACACAAAACTAAAAACAATCGCAAACTTATGTAAAACTTACTAATTCCAATAATAAATGTCATTCTACCAAATCTTCTTCAAACTTTTGAATCCGTACATTCTAAAGTAAAAATAAAAAATTTAGCGTTATTGAAAATATAAAAATGTGTGGACAGCCATCTTAATCAAATAACTTTGAAAATAGTTTCTCAGAAGCACAATCACTCTTGGCAGATATAACTACATATATTAATAATTGAAATTAAATAATAATTAGTATTCAATAAAAAAAAAGTAACCTTCTTAAGGCATAGATGTGTGTAAATAGTTTGAGACACCAACGTTCTTTAATTCCTAACGCCAGCAAAACTAAAGGGTCGTCAATGGTTTTAGACAACAGCGTCAATTGGATGACGCCGTCTAAGCGCCAAATTATACATTGTATATTAAATATTATGGAGAGTTACACAAATAATAATGCATATCATTAATTTATTCAATTTTAAGTAATGGACATATCTAACTTTACAATATAAATGCAAGTTGTTTAACTTTTTTTTGTAAAAATAAATATTTCTGTAAATGTCCATGGAAAATTGGGTTAATTTTTCTCATAATTTTCCTTACCTGTACTTCAATAATTCTTGTAATTTATTTAGTGGACTCTGATAAGAACTGACACGCCGCTATTATATAGTTACATGCATTAGTAAAAAGAAATATAAATAACGAATGATCCATTAAAAAAAAAACCTCCAGCTTTTAATTTTTTCTTTTTCAACTGAAACGATTTGACATCAAGAATTCGTAGTTGTTTATACATTTCTTGGTGCTCTCTACGAAGATATATTTGATCCATGATATTATAACAAATATGTACTGTTTTGTTTATCTCTCCTGATAGTTCTTCGCCGATCACTGCTAGAGATGTAACGTGAACCTAAAAATAAAATAACCGGTCAAGTGTAAGTTGGACTTGCGCAATTAGTGTTCCGTACGTTAATTGCTTTTAATATAAAAAAAATTTGTTACGGAGGTATAAAATGATCAATTACTTCACAATACACCTCCCAAATGAGTACTCAACAAAGTTTTTTTCCGATCTTCACTGAAAACTGATGACCGTAAAATTCTTGTATTTTTTTTAAATTTATATACCAAATAAATTATTAAACGTAATGCACTCGTGATAATTTTCGTTCAGTCTACACCTTATGGAGAATATTCCAGAAGTTTCTCAAAATCTTTTGATCAGTGCTTTTTGAGATAATGGGGGGACAGCGATTTTTCGCGATTTTTTAAAAAATAATACAAAGAAAAGTGTGCTCAAGTATTACATTACATATATTTTTGAACTTAGTAAAGTTTTTTCACTTCCGATTTTACCTTCCAAAACTCACTCCTTAAGTGAAAATTTAACTTCCAAAACTACACGGCTCTGATGAGCCCATCAGTTCCTATACTAGCGTCAAATTTCAACTTATAAATATATATATATATATATATATATATATATATATATATATATATATATATATGTATATATGTATATATATATATATATATATATATATATATATATATATATATATATATATATATATGTATATATATATGTATATATATATATATATATATATATATATATATATATATATATATATATATATATATATATATATATATATATATATATATATATATATATATATATATATATATATATATATATATATATATATATATATATATATATATATATATATATATATATATATATATATATATGTATATATATATATATATGTATATATATATATATGTATATATATATATATATATATATATATATATATATATATATATATATATATATATATATATATATATATATATATATATATATATATATATATATATATATATATATATATATATATATATATATATATATATATATATATATATATATATATATATATATATATATATATATATATATGTTATATATATATATATATATATATATATATATATATATATATATATATATATATATATATATATATTATATATATATATATATATATATATATATATATATATATATATATATATATATATATATATATATGATGAATGAATGTTACAAGAATATTTTTTACGACGCCACTGGGGAACCATACATCTCCATCTACAGTGTTGTCGGATTTAGCTGGACCTTTCCCAATAAACTTAATAAAAAAAAAATATATAAAAATATTTAATATTTTTATCTCGTAAAATTTTTTATCCGGAGTTGTTTAACCTGTTTATTGCGGAATAGTCTCTTATTGTAGGAATAACTACTATTACAAAATTATAATCTGTCAAAAAGAAGCCATAGGGGAATCTAATGCATCAAAATTTCTTATAACATAACTTCCAATTATTCAAGAAACTTAAAAAAAAAGGAAATGTAATTAAAAAAATACAAACATTTTTACCTTTTAAAATAATTACATCGTAACAACAACAAATTAATTACACAAATTTTGGAGAAACACTATGAAAAATCAAATTTTGTTGAACCGTCACCTGAAACGTAAAAATTTTAACACATGTAATACAGTAAAATTTAATTTCTTTATGCTTTGTTTGAGACAATAGCTTTTTCTTCTTCCCATGTCTTCTTCTAATGGAGGTTGGCGACCACTAAATGTTTCTCTGTCCCTCGTAATATGAAACAACTCCCCTACATTCATGTTGATCCATTCTCTGATGTTTCTCAGCCAAGACTGTTTCTTTCTTCTGACACCTTTTGTACCATCAGCTCTTCCCTGCATGATAGTTTGCAATAATAAATATTTGTCATTTCTGAGTACATGACCTAAGTTAGATGTTTTTCGTACTTTTATGATTGTCAAGAGTTTTCTGCCTTGGCCTATCCTTCGTAGAACTTCCTCATTATTGATCCTGGTTGAGCCACGTTTCAAATAATTTAGGTTCTTAGTAGTGTATTACTTTAACGTTTGTCTCGAATCCATACAAAAGTTAAGACCACATGTAGCATACCAGGAAACGTAATCTTAAAGTAAGGGATAAGTTTCTGTTGCAGAACATTTTCCGGAATTTTAAAAATGATTTTCTTGCTTCTCTATTGTTGTTTTAATTTCAGTCTCTTGGTCAATGTCGAATGTGATGTAGGTACCTAAATATTTGTACTTTTCTACATATTCTATTTGTTTTCCTTCGAGGGATAATTGGCAATTGTGAGTTTAATCTTTAGAAACGACTACAAATCTTGTTTTTTCCATGCTTATTGTCAGACCTACTTTCTCTATTCACGTTGTCAACCAATACTTGCAGGTTTTCTAATGTTTCTGCTAAGATCACTGTATCGTTGGCAAAGCTAATGGTGTTTCTCAGTTCACCCCCTATCCTGATTCCTTCACTACATTCCCATAATGCTTTCTTGAAGATGACTTGGGAATATAAGTTAAACAATACAGGTGACAGTACGCAGCCTTGCCGAACTCCTGGCTGAATCGGTATTTCATCTGTTACTATTTCATTTACTTGTACTATAGCAGTCTAATTCCAATATATGTGTCAATATAGCCAGTTTTTATGGTCAATTGACCCTCGGTAAAAAATAAAATATTCAAATATTTTTAATTAGGACATAAATTGAAATACCTTTTTTTAGCTATTCTGATTTGTTATTTAGCATCATTATTTTGAAGTTCTTCCGGACTATATTTTGGTAAGTTAGTATATGGTTTTTCGTATATTTTTAGTTGTTTTAACAGATGTTAAACGTATAATTTTGAGGAATAAATTTTATTTTTCCAATATAAACAAACTGTATTAACAGCTGACGGGCAAAAAGTCGAATGTCTTTCACGTGGAAAAGAAGTTGTTTCTCAGGGTGCATTCACGATGCTTATAAATTGGTCGTGTATGGTTGAATTACCATGCCAGATCGACCGGTTGTTTTTGATTTAGATGTAAGTAGTAAAACAACATGTGAGAAGCCTGCCTCGGTGGCTCTCTGGTGGTTCTAAGCTATTCCATTTTTTCGTACTGTTAATGATATTTATATATTTTATATTGACATTACCTACTGCAAGCATTACGTAGCGCAATGAGGTAAACCAAGTCTAGATCCATAGTTTTCTTGGCAATTAGTTAAATTTCAGATAGGTATCACCCAGCTGAGCTGAAGTAGACGACAAAATTCATCTATTGTAATAGAAATAGACTTTAAATTTTATTTTAAATAGTGTAATATACTTGATGTATAATAAGTAAAATTTTTCTAGAAAATGCAACTGTGTGGAGAGAGAGAATAAGTACGTTAGAGTATCATTCGTTCTATCATTAGTTTTCTCACCTCCCAACTACTTATATTTTTAAAATCCAATACTTTCGTAGTTTAATTCTTAAACAGACTCTACCATAATAGCGATACGAATAACAAACTTCAAAAGACCTTTTGGGCATTTGGGCTATTCGTTTCTTATTTTTTTTTTACTATTTTTATAAATATTTATTGTTTGCAGTTTAAATCATAACACAGGGGAACAGCTGTTTTGGTGTCGAGGTTTTTTGAGCTGATTCTATATCAATTTGATGTCCTGAATTCAAATAACGTATTCATTTGTACCTAGGAGCTCAAATTTTTAAGATATACAATTTTAGAGAAATATAAGTTACATTATTGTAACTCAAATCCGTAAGTGTAGTAAACAAAAGTAGATACGAAATTTTATTATGTCGTACTTACAAACAAAAAAAAAAAAACATTGAAGAAATGAAATAGTCACTCAACACTTGGAAAGCTTCTTTTCCGCGACATTCTTGAATGTTTTTTTAAACAGTCCTTTTTAAACTCCAGCAGTAATCTGCCATCATGTGCATGTCCCATCTTCCTTGGTAGCGGTCCTCCATAACTTTAATATCTTGGTGAAATCTTTCACCTTGTTCCTCACTCATGTCTCCTAAATTTTCTGGAAAACGGCTGTGTAAATAGTGTATTTTAATACTCATATTGCACCCTAAGGATTTGAAACTATTAAGCATCTTGTTAACATAATTTTGAGCTTTATGTTTGCCTAGAAAATTTTCTACAGCTGCAACAAATGATGTCCAAGCTTCTCGTTCAACTTGATTCATTGAATTTATGAAGGCAGGATCCTTAATTAATTGTCTTATTTGTGGGCCGTCAAATATCCCTGCTTTGAGTTTTTCTGTGCTCAACTGATGTATTTTTACCCCTATATATGCAAAACAAGACCCATTCTTATCAAGAGCCTTTACAAATTGCTTCATTAAGCCCAACTTTATATGTAACGGAGGAAGTATGATTTTTTCTCTTTCAACCAAAGCGTCGTTAATGACATTCTTTTCCCCAACGTCCATGTTTTCTCTCTGAGGCCAATCTTTTCTAACCCAGTGGTGGGTTTTGTCCCTACTATCCCAGAGGCACAAGAAACACGGATATTTCGTGTAACCACTTTGCTGCCCAAGAAGAAAGTTTACCATTTTTAAGTCTACACAAATCATCCATTGATGTTCGTAATACTTTATCTTCTGCAAGACCAAAGCTATGGTATTATATTCTTCTTTCAGTTTCGTTGAGTGAGCTAGTGGTATTGAACCATATTTATTCCCATTATGTAGAAGGACATATTTTAAACTTCGCTTTGAACTGTCAATAAATAGGCGCCAATCATCTGGAATATATTCAGAAAGTCCCATTTCTTTTATGAGGCCCCTAATTTCGTGACAAAATACAAGATTGTCTTCTTGAGAAAAGAATGGTAGCAGATCTTTTTCTCTTGTACGGTAAAAGGTAATTTTGGTTCCTTGTTCCAGTAAATTTTTGTCGTTCAACCTAGAAGCCAGTACTTCAGAAGCTTTTTTCGATAAATTGAGATCCCTGGTGAGATCATTTAATTCATTTTAATTGAAGCGTTGAGGAACTGATGACGTCCCCTCATAGTCACTGTTAGTTTCATTAGCATCAGAACTTTTATTCGCATCAGAAGAGCGATCAGAGGGAAAATATTCGTCATCAGAGATATGTGGTAGCTGATAAAATGTTGGAATCGGTATTTCATCTGAGTGTGGGATAGGGCGTATTGCCGAGTCTAAATTGGGATAAGTCCACTTACTGCGGTTATTTCGATTGATTCCATTAGTATTTACTAAACAGAAATAACAATCATTGAAGTGGTTTTTTGGTTCTCTCCAAACCACTGGTACGCCGAATTTTAGACATTTTCTTTTCCCGGTAGTCCACTGCCGTAAATGCTCTGTACAAGTTTTACATACGAGATGCGGGGCCCACGTTTTGTCCTGATCACCAAGCTTAACTCCAAAGTATCCAAGATACGCTCGCTTTACAAAGTCAGTAATAGTTTGTCTGTTTTGTTGAAACATGTATTCTCCGCATATATAGCAAAACACATCAGGTTGATTTACACAACTTCTTCTTGAACTGGAACCTGAACTCATTTTAATTCTGTTCAATAACACAAAAACACTCTTTTCTTAACATAAAATCAAACGCCGAATTCGATCTACTCTCATTAGTAAGAACGCACAAACTGGCGAGACTTACCCGAGTTAGGTGATTAAAAGGGACAGTTCAGGTACCTGATAGGCAATGGTTCCACTATTTATAGATTTACCTGGAATTTACTCAATTACAGACTGACAATAAAACCATTGTACCTACATTAATGAATATATAATAATTTTAGAACTGTCATAAATGAATATACTGAATAAAAACCACATTGGTAGATAAGTTGATGTATCTAAAAAAGTAGAGCTGATAGAGAAAAACGGATTGCATGTATAGATTTAGCGTCCCAAATATAGTTAAAATCAACTCTAAAATCCCAGGCACCAAAACAAAAATATTTTTTTGTCGCCCTGTGTAATCATTATCAAATAGATATTCTAAAAATGCCTATAAAGCAGAATCCACAAAAAATAGCTTTTCACCAAATGCCACTGTCAAAATTACTTAACTGTTGAGGTTTTATTATATAAAATTATAAATACATAGAGTGTGAATGTGTAAAAATTGCAATATAAAGTGGTGTTTAGTTCATTTAGTTATTATGTCACGCACGACATAGACAGTTGCCCATTTAAGTCACATCAAAATAAAATAGCTGACTTTATTTAAAGGTTAGAGTCACTTGTCAAGAGACAATTACTTCAAGAATCAAGGAATTTGCTTTCAATTCTGATTTTTTTTTTCAAATTTTCACTTGCAAAAATCTTCGTTTATTATTATATTGGTGAATAGTACATGACATGTTTCGTTTTATCCACTATCGGAACTGAGTAACATGGATTTTCACCAAGTAATGATTAAGTCAATTATGAACTTGCCTTCGCCTGTTATCAAGGAAATTCTTTTGATATAACACATAAGAAATTACGTGTGCGGTTTATTAGCTATTATTAGCTATGGTTCAGGGGCGTCGACATGCAGAGATCAGAATTTCAAAATGGATTTTTGCAACATGCGAGGTTTAAACACGAACATAAATTCCGTGCACCAACACCTGCAATCAAATAAACCTCATATATTCGCTCTCTGTGAAACTAAGGCCAGTTCATCGACCAGCACAGTAAACTATCTTTATCCTGGGTACGACTTATATTCCCGATTTAGGCGTAACTTTGGAATCTGTCCTTATGTCAGAAGCGACCTCTCTTGCCAACGAGAAAAGGCTCTGGAGCCCCCAAACTTTGATGTTATGTGGTTAAAAATAACGAGTCAACCAACCACAAGGTTCATCTGTATCCTGTATCGACAACCAAGTGATACTAACTTTAGAAGAGTTTTCGCTTCCCTTGCAGACTCCATCGATTATTTACAAATTAACTATCCATATGCCGAAATTGCCATCCTGGGCGACTTTAATGTCCACAACATTAACTGGCTTAAATATTCAAATACTACCGACGAACAAGGTCATGAAGCAGAATCATTTTCAATCAGTTGTGGCTTAACTCAGCTTATTGACGAACCAACACGGATCCCTGATCGAGACGGAGAGTTCACCAGTCTTCTTGGTCTGTTTTGAACCACCAGTCCAGAGATTTACTACTGTCGACATCGAGTATTCTACCAATCAATGACAGAGAGGCGCCTAAACCGCGCAAAATTTGGCACTACAAGTCTGCTAAATGGGAAGATCTCATAGAATATTTTCGAACTTTCCCTTGGTTAGACGTTTGTTTTCGATCTGACGACCAATCTGACTGCGCCAGGGAGGTTTCCTATGTTATCTTGGCCGGTATGGAGGCTTACATCCCTTTTTCGAAGAAATGCCCTTTCAACGATAAGCTTTCATTTGACCGAAAATGCAAAGAAGCTGTTGCTTCTAAACATCTTGCATACCGAGAATGGCGTGAAAATCTTAACACCATAAATCGTAACACATTTGTTCGTGCCAGGAACAGATGCAAAGAAATTATCGACGTAACCAAGGAGGTACACAATCAACGGATTAGAAACAAACTTCTCGCTTGTCCCGATAATTCCAGGTCCTTTTGGTCGGTCGCTAAGGCAGTTAGTCAAAATTTCACCAAATCCACCATACCACCCATAGTGCAGTCAAGGATGCCCGATATTGTCTTCAGACAGCGTATCATAAAGCGTATTCTGATGAAGCTAGACACCAAAAAGGCTTCTGGCGCTGACGGAATACCTGCCATAGTTCTTAAAAACCGTGCGCGGGAACTAACACCAATTTTCTGTAGACTTTTCAACCTATCCTACAGAAAGGGAATATTTCCTTCCTGCTGGAAATATGCCACAGTTCAGCCGATACCTAAAAAAGGCAAGAAGACCTTGCCAAATAACTACCGATCAATCGCACTGTTTTCAATAATATCAAAAGTCATGGAAAAGGCTATCAATCAGCATCTTGAGGATTTAACATTATTAGCGCTCACCAATATGGCTTTCGTAAAAATAGATCAACAGGAGATCTTCTGACTTATGTAACACATGTTTGGAACAACGCAGTTGAACACTTTGGAGAATCTCGAGCGGTTGCTCTTGACATATCCAAGGCATTCGACCGTGTTTGGCACGATGGGCTGTTGGCTAAGCTACGTTCTTATGGTATGTCTGAAAAGTTCTGTTTGTGGCTCTCATGTTTCCTCAGAGAGCGTTCTTTACGAGTGGCAGTCGACGGATTTCTTTCTAACACCTCCACTATCAACGCCGGTGTACCACAAGGCTCCATACTGTCTCCTACTCTCTTTCTCATTTACATTAACGATCTGCTGGAAAAGACCGAGAATCCAATCTATAGTTTTGCAGATGACAGTACACTTATCTCTTCATTCACTTTGAACGCTCGGACATCGGCTACTCAGACGAATATCCGCAGACAGCAGGAAGTCATCCAACTTAACAAAGACCTGGAAGAAATTCTATCTTGGGGTGACAGTAGCCAAGTGGAATTTAACGCTTCAAAAACCCAGGCGACAGTTATTTCTAAAAAAGTTAACGTTGCTGAACCCGACATAGTTATGTCGGGGCACTCTATTCCTCTAACATCGTCACTCAATTTGTTGGCCGTTAATTTGGGAGCAAATATGTTCTGGCATGAACATGTTGCAGGCATAGCAAAGAGAGCTTCTCAAAAGTTGAGAATATTATTTCGAACCAGAAAGCTTTACACTCCACAACAACTGCTAATTCTTTACAAAGCTCAAATTCGACCAACTATGGAATACTGCTCCCATGTTTGGAGCTCCGCTCCCAAACATACACTGCATTTGTTGGATTCTATTCAGAGAAGAGCTGTTCGTCTGATTGGAGACCCGGAACTGACCGTCGGCCTTGATTCGCTAGAACATCGAAGAACGGTTGGCGACTTGAACCTATTCTACAAGTACTTTCATGGAAAGTGTCCGAAGGATGTGGCCCGCTTATTTCCGCTCAGAGCGGTGCATGTTAGAAGTACACGCCGCGCTAATTCTTCACATCCGTATGAGGTTCAGCTTGTTACTTCTCGTACAACGCTTTGCAAGTAGTCTTTTATATGGCGAACATCATCCCTTTGGAATAATTCGCCCAGGACTGTGTTTCCCACCGAGTACAATCTACAGCGATTCAAGAACAACGTGAATCGCTTTCTCTGCACACGCGTCGCTCCTGTAGCACTTTAGGAACTTCCCTGTAGCACGTGTGCTAGACCCATAAACAAAAAAGGAAAGACTGACTGGATAATATCTGATCAGCTTATATCGAAAATTTGTTAAAAAAATCAGGAGGAATTCCAGTTCGTTTTAGAAGAATTTGCACTAAACCTACTAAAACTGTCCGCCAAAAAATTAAAAAAAGATATAATAATTAGACGATAACAATAGATTCACGTTAAGCCAATAAAAGGATTTTTTCAATTTTTTTTTTTCACGGGAAGTACAGGTAGTCGTGATACACCTGGCTAGTTCAGATTCTGGATACGCCGTTGAGTAGGAAGGAGAACCATGGGTAGACCCTAAAAAGGTAGAGTGACAACTTTACTAATGTAAGGTAGGCGAAGAGGGTATTAAATAGACAATTGTGCCTATACAATTAAGGAAAAAAATAAGAAGATAATATTTTATTCAGTAGTAAAAGAGATTTGTGAGAGTTTCCTAAACTTTCATTACACAATTTCTTTTTTTGTTTTCATTCAAGAAACATTCTAAAAATGTCAAGTTTTATAATCTCATAGAATGCAAGCGATAAATTTCTCTTAATTCTAGTTCCCTTCAAAATTTTTCCTGTAATAAAGATTAATACTTACTGCAAGGTAGAACAAACTTATCATTTCTCCATAGATATTTGTTCTGGAAATTACAGGTTGATAGAGTATAATTGGTACAGTACTAATAATAATCCAATTCATCCATAAGAATATAGATGCTGCAATGATGGAACCAAATATGTCGTTAATTACTTCAATTAACTCAAACATTTGA
Source organism: Pachyrhynchus sulphureomaculatus (assembly GCA_019049505.1). Lineage (NCBI taxonomy): Eukaryota > Metazoa > Arthropoda > Insecta > Coleoptera > Curculionidae > Pachyrhynchus > Pachyrhynchus sulphureomaculatus. The sequence goes on from CM032450.1 coordinate 5,290,210, forward strand.
ATATGCCAACGGTAATATTTAACAATATCACTTGAATTTCTTGAAAATCTTAACCTATCATTAGAAGTTTTCAAAAGAATTTTAGCAGCCAAGATGATTAAACAATATACAAGAACTATGGCTTTTTGTCTAAGATAGAGAAAACAGCTTAATGCGAATAAAGGATTTTGTATTAACGCAAACATCTCAAAAACTATAAATGTATATGTAGCTACTCCACTTAAAAACCATAACAGAATAATTAATTTTGAACTATTTTTCAGTGTTTTTTCCATGGATATATTATCTGCAAGCAATTCTAAACTTCTTATCATAGAACAGATTTGATTTCCTTTAAAACAAATTTTTGTTGATATAATAATATTAATGTATAATGTACAAATGTCGTCTAAAATGTACATCATTTTAAAGAACCAGGGGAGACTGTCAAATATTTTAAGTACAAAATTTAAATAAATAACATCTAGACTGCAAACAGTGATAAGAATTACTACATAAACCATGTATAACGATTTTAGTATTCTCGATTTACAGTAATCTGGTGGACATATCGCCAATACAATACTTATTATCACAAATATTTGGAAATTCATTTTGCAGCTTAAGGAATAAAACAGTATCAAGTGAATATTAACGATGTTAATATTATACTGACCGTTATAAATAAATATAGTTAAGTAAACTGCAATAAATGTATATGAAGATTAATTTATTATTTATTTATAATTTCAAAGCCATTTGTTTAAAACTAATGATATTGTTCGTGATAGTAAATTGATTGCTATAAAATACCCGAAGCAAAACCATATTATATTAACTCATGTAGATCATTGAGCATACTTTTAGGTATAATATAAAAGGCCTTTTAGATTCAGGGATCCGTTAGAAGTATCCAAAAAATATCAAGAGGGTTTTCATAAAATAAGCTATAAGCAGATTAGAAGAATTTTTTTAATTTTTAAAAATTTTTTATAAGGTGTAGTGTTTGCAGATTGTATCGTTGTACTGACATATTTCGGTTCTAATCTAAATATAAATTATACTGCATGCTCTACATATGTCTATAATTAATTGTTTTTGAGATATCGGTATTAAATTGCTAGTTCTTTAGACTGTAACAGGCTACAATTTCTAAATAGTAATTTAAAGAACATAATGTTAGTTTTTTATTTACTATCCGAAAATATCAACTTCTGGCATAACAGAAAGTATAAATTATTAAACAATTTTTATCGTTATCTTGGAACCTGTACCTCTTAAATTGAACTGAAATGAGGCATATGGATATACAAATAACCTGCTGAATTATGTTTTCAATATATTTATTATTTTCGAATTAGAGGATTTTAGGAAGAAGCTTAGTTAAGACCAATTTTTGGTGTTCGGTACGGAATACTTATGGGATCAGTTCGGTGTCTGTCGTCTGTTTGTCTGTTACACTGGATTTTCCTCGAAACTATTTGATATAGACAGTTGAAATTTGTCACAAATATAGGAATTGAGGGTTCATTTACAGCCATGAAGATCTAAAAATTAAATTTTACCTTAAGGGATTAGTTTTAGGGAGTGAAATCGGAAGTGAAAAAAATTTTTTCAAATGAAAGCTTGTGAATACAAGTTCAAAGATATATATGATGTAATACATGCGCAAACTTTCTTTATATTATTTTTGAAAAATTACCAAAAATCATTGCCCTAACCTTAGTTTTAAGAGTAATAAGCAAAAAATGTCGAAAAGATTCTGAAATATTCTCCACAGGGTGTAGATTGAATGAAAGTTGTGCAATAACTTTCATATGTGGATATATATATATATATATATATATATATATATATATATATATATATATATATATATATATTATAGAAGATTATAGATAACCTAGCCAGAGAACAAATGTATGAATTAAAAAAAAACATGTATGTCGGATAAGTGGTTCTCAAGTTTCCTCAGAGAGCGTTCTTTACGAGTGGCAGTCGACGGATTTCTTTCTAACACCTTCACTAGCGGACAGACAGAGAAAACAGAGAGATGTCGCATATATTAAGTTCTTTGCTACATGTTATTGTTCCATATTTAATGGTTTAGGCAGTGCATTGCAAGAGAACGCGCTAGCGGCAGACTTTTTCCGACTTAATTCACTATTATCGACACTGCTTATTCCTTATGTTACCGAACGTAATAAAATATGTCCTATAACCTGGCCAGAGAACATACGTATGTGTTAAAAAAGCACGTAAATCGGACAAGTGGTTCTCGAGTGATCAGCGCACTAACGGACAGACAGAGATATAGATAATAGAAGATATGTTCAGAGAACAAATGTATGAATTAAAAAAAAAACACATAGATTGGATAAGTGGTTCTCCTCGGTAAACGAGAACGCGCTAGCCGCAAACTTTTTTTCCGATTTGATTCACTGTTATCGTCACTGCTTATTCTTTATGTTACGTAACGTAATAAAATATAGCCTATAACCTGGCCAGAGAACATATGTATATTTAAAAAAAAAAGCACGTAAATCCCATAAGTGGTTCTCCAGTGATAAGCACACTAACGGACAAATAGACAGACAGACAGAGAGACGTGGCATTATATATATATATATATATATATATATATATATATATATATATATACATATATATATATATATATGTATATATGTATATATATGTATACATGTATATATATATATATATATATATATATATATATATATATATATATATATATATATATATATATATATATATATATATATATATATATATGTATATATGTGTATGTATATATATATATATATATATATATATATATATATATATATATATATATATATATATATATACATATATATATATATATATATATATATATATATATATATATATATATATATATATATATATATATATATGTATATATGTGTATGTATATATATATATATATATATATATATATATATATATATATATATATATATATATAATAGAAGATTATAGATAACTCAGCCAGAGAACAAATATATGAAATAAGTGGTCCTCAAGTCATAAGGGCACTAACGGACAGACAGACAAACAGAGAGATGTTGCATATATTATGTTCTTTGCTACATGCTATTATTCCATATTTAATGGTTTAGGTAGTGTATTGCAAGAGAACGCGTTAGCGGCAGCCTTTTTCCGACTTAATTCACTTTTGTCAACACTGCTTATTCCTTATGTTACCTAACGTAATAAAATGTATGCTATAACCTGGCCAGAAAACATACGTACGTTTTAAAAAAAAATCACGTAAATCGGATAAGTGGTTCTCCAGTACTAAGCACACTAACGGACAGGCAGACAGAGAGTATGTATGTATGTATATATTATAAAAGATTATAGATAACCTGGCTAGAGAACAAATCTATGAATTTAAAAAAAAACACGTAAATCGGATAAGTGGTTCTCGAGTGATAAGCATATTAACTGACAGACAGACAGAGAGACGTTGCATTCTATATATATTATACAGTCCCTGGCCAAATTATTAGACGCACTGCAAGATTTCATGTAAAATATTAATTACCGAGTGATATTGTACCGTTTTATTATTTTAAATTGATTTGTTTTTTATTTTTATATTATCCAATCAATTACCTATTTATTTGACATAAATAAAACAGCATTAATTTAGAAAAGCATATGTTTATTAAGTTTTAAAGAAAAGTGAAATTAATGTTAGTAAAAGTCAATATTTAGTTGAGCCACCTTTAGCCGCTATCAAAGCTTTAATTCTGCGCGGCATGCTATCAATGCAAGATTGTACTGTCTCCTGCATTTGAGGATGATGATTCCACACATGAATAATCTTTTCTAGGAGCTGGGTTTTGTTGGTAATCACATCTTTAGCCACTTCTCTTTTCATCAGCTCCCACGGGGTTCATTTCAGGGCTATTACCCGGCCAATCCAACAGAGGGATATTTTTTTCTGCCAAAAAAGCTTTAACAGGCCGAGCAGTGTGGCAGGGAGCTCCATCTTGCATGAAAGTGAATGGTTCCCCATTTGGAAACCATTCTCTGAGCTGCGGAATCAACCGATTTTGTAATACTTCTTTGTACTGATCTTGCCTCATTATTCCTTTGACGACCTACAGACGTCCAGTGTCCTTGCCGCTGATGACTGACCAAATCATCACTTTGGTGGGATGTTTAACCGTCGGGACGACACAATCAGGATGAAACTTTTCTCCATGACGACGACGCACATACTGAGCTTTATTCTGCAAAATTTCGAATGTGCTTTCGTCACTGAAGCAGACCTGTCAAAAATAGGAAAAATATATAAACTTCCATGTTTATTTGCTTTATTTAATTGAAAATGATAATAATGCATCAATTATTGATTAAATTGCTGTATCTTACCGATCTCCAGAAGTCCACGTGTTTGTCTTGCCATTGTTTGGCCCACTTCAGGCGCTTTGCTTTCATTGCAGCTGTTAACTTGGGCTTCCTGGCGGGGCGACAGGCCTTAAAATCTAGGAGTTGTGATTTTATTACCTTTGTGGCAGCAAATCTGTTTTCTACACAAATTTTCTTCAAACATCTCTCTGACCGTGGAGTGAAAATTGGTTTTCTACCGCATATTTTCTTTCTTTTCGGGCTTAATTCCTTCCCTGACTCAATTTTCTTTTTTATGCGTCATACACTAGCTTCAGAAACCTCCAATCTTCGTGATATTTCTCGGTTTGTAAATGTTTTCGCAATCACAAGGGCCTTCACTTCAGCTTTTTTACGTGGTGAAAGATCGCCTTTTCTACCCATAATGAAAATAGTCCAGTTACTTTTTTTAAAACACTGCATACAAAATAAACTAATAACTGAGTAGTATAAAACTGTTAAACAAACAATCACAGTCCATAAAGCCACAGAAACACGTCCGTACCTGACTCGATTCCGATCGCGACTGATACAGGTTTGTACTTATTTACGTTCATGTATCACTTTGTCAACACAGTGTTGCCATGTGTTAACAATAAATACAAATATGTAGTCTACAACAATTCTTTTAAATAAAAATCAATAATATTGTAGTTTAAATATACCATTATTGCATAAAAACTCTTAAGAAACATAAAATTACTAAAAAAAATACAGTGCATCTAATAATTTGGCCAGGGACTGTAGATCGTAGATATTCTTTGCTACATGATATTTAATGGTTTAGGCAGTGTATTGCATGAGAACGCGCTAACGGCAAACTTTTTTTCCGACTTGATTCACTATTATCGTCACTGCTTGTTCCTTATGTTACCTAACGTAATAAAATATAGCCTATAACCTGGCCAGAGAATGTATGTATGTTTCTAAAAAAAAAGCACGTAAATCGGATAAGTGGTTCTCCAGTGACAAGCGCACTAACGGACAGACAGACAGAGAGACGTTGCATTTTGTATGTATTATAGAAGATTATAGATAACCTGACCAGAGAACAAATGTATGAATTTATAAAAAAAATCTGATAAATGGTTCTTGACTTGCCTGTTTCAACGAAATCTTCTTTTAAATTTTCAAACTGTACTTTCAAAAATTAAAACAAAAAAATTTACAACATTAATAATATATACGAGGATGGATTGATAAATCTGGCAAATTTCTACGAAATGGCGAGAAATTTAGTTAAGCGGCATGACTATTGTGCACCGTGATTTTTGTAACGGTTGTGCTCAAAGTTGCAAACAGATGCAATGCGCAGTTGTTTGTTGGCAGCTATCGTAAGTAATCAGTGTTATACGTTTCGTAAAATTAGATAAAACCGGGTATCGTTAAAAAATGGACTGCGGCTATATAGAAGCTGAACTGAAAAAGTTCATGGGGACTCTGCTCTAGCACTCAAGACAATTTATTACTGGATAAATGAATTTAAACGATTCCGTAAGAGCACAGCAGGTGCTGCACGTTCAGGATGCCAAACTGAGGGTTCTGCTGAAGAAACGATCGATAAAATTTATGATATCGTGATGAAAGATCGTCACATTAAGCTACGTGGAATTGCTGAGATGGTAGGTATCTAATATGCATGAAGTTCTAAAAATTAAAATGCTGAGTACGGAATGGATACCGCGTTTGTTGACTCGAGACCAAAAACGAACAAGGAAAGACATTTCAAAATCGTGTTTGGAAAAGTTGTCACATAAACCCAAGAACTTCTGGCGTGAGTTTGTGACTGTAAATGAAACGTGGATCTACCATTATACCCCGAAGACAAAACATTATTTAAAAGAGTGAAAGTGAAGGTGAAAATGCATCGAAAAAGCGAAAACAGTTTAATCCGCGGGAAAACTGATGGTAACTGTTTTTTGAAATTCACAGGGTATCATCAGGATTGCCTACTTAGAAAAACGTAAAACAGTGACGGATCACGCAAACAATATTAGACCGTTTATATAGTGAGTTGAAGCAGAAGGGACCAAGATTAGCGCACAAAAAAGTACTCCTTCGCCAGGGCAGTGCGAGTGCTTATACATCAACTGGTGCAATGGCAAAAAGTGCACGAGCTGGACTTCAAAATAATTTCCTACCCAACTTATTCCCCAGATTTGGCCTCAAATGACTCTTTTTGTTTCCGAACCTCTAAAATTGGCTTGAATGAAGAAATCTCCATTGAATAAATAGGTGCTCTGTGCTGTATGTAGTATTAGGAATAGTTCAAAATATTTTTTTATTCTGAGGGGATCAAAAAATTGAAATTAAGCTGGATCAAGTTTATTGAGCTCAATGGAGATTACGTTGAGAAATAAATTTTTATTTTTGCAAGCAATACATTATTTATCTTATTTTTACTAATCCTTTTTATCCATCCTCATAATTAGGGACATTTCACGTAAATTTAAAAGATCGCTTTAGAAATATGTTTCTTGGGATAATATCCCATCATTCATGTAGAATTCAGCTAATAATTTTAACGAGATAGTGATTGGTAAGAAACAAAAAGGAACCGACCTTCCTAAAGTGTAAATGTGTCTGTGTGCGTACACAAATGTTGAGATAGTATCACTAGTCAACTCCTAACAACTTAAGTTGACAGTTTTAAACAGGAGTGGGAAGACAAGACGGCACAGTCCAGTGGTGAGTACGACGTGCGCTGCATTTGCTTACATTACTAACTGATTTGTGCATTTTAGATTGTAAATATTACACACAATTAACTCCAAAGATTTTATCTCTGTTAATAGATATAAGTAAGGAAACCCAAATATGCAAGTGAAAAACTTTAAAATATGCGCATAAATATGCAAATAATTTTCTCAAAATATGCACGTACATGTTGTAAATATGCAGTAAAAAAAAATCGAAATAGAATTGAAAAATGTAAATATACTACTATACAAATGTAGCAATAAAAAATCCATTTTAAATTTTCAACATACAGGGCGAATGAACTAAATCTAAATATAATATTATACAAAGTAAAAAATAAATATATATAATAATGTATTTTATTACTTTACTTAAAGATGATGATATAATAATATTATTGTAGGTACACATTATAAAAATTTATATACGTAATAAACAGCATAATAAAACATACATTTTAAATTTGATACATACAGGGCGATGCAACTAAGTAAGCGGAAATATGCAAATATTGCAAAAGACAGGGTCGCCGTTAGTTATAAAAACAATAAACTACTAAATGTTTCTCAAAATTCCCCATTAAAAGTTTTGTCTTCTATCGTTGTATAAAAATTTATAAATTGAGAAACTCCTTTCCACATCTACTGATGTAGTAGGGGCGTTTTTAAAATTATTTAATAGCATAGGATCTAAATCAATGGAATCAGTAAAATCCCCCTTTAAAACATTGGCTGACAAATTGAAACCCATTATTTTTTTCCATAACATTCGGCAATTTTTGAAAAATTTTGCTCCCAATTTTACTTGCTACATTTTCAAAAGGGACCTCACATTGTTTTATTAGTTGAATACTTCGGGTTAATGGCAAATTAGATTCCTCCATTTGAGTTATGGGTTAAGAAACAAAGCTATAATTTGTTTTAAGAAAGGAAAGTTGTTGTTTTATCTCCTTGTTTTTGAATAATCGTTTAAGTTCTGTAAGGGATTGGGAAGATTCGTGTGATAATTCTGCAATGAGACCATCTAGTTGACAGAAGTTGTCGCAATAAAAAAATGTTGCTTCCAACCAAGTGCCCCATCTTTTTAATAACAGGCTGAGGTGGAAGAGGAGTGTTTGGTAGTTTTTCTTTGTAGAACTGAATCCTTAAAGGCGCTTTAAGGAAGATTTTCTTTATGTTAGAAATTAAGCTATTCACAAGCGGAAAATGATTCCTAATTTCCTCAGCAATCCTATTTAAAGCATGAGCGAGACATGTTACATGTATTAAGTTTGGATAAAAAATTTTCAAATTTTGCCCGGCCTTTATAATGTACGGTGCTGTATCTGACAAAATAAGCAAAAAATTATCTCCTGAAACAGGCGTAGGAAGAAAAAACTTCGATAGTTCCTCTTGAACAAATCTGTCCACTGTCAATGCATTTGTTTTTTCTAACTGTTTGGAAGCAATCAGATAAGATTTTAGCAAAATATCGTCGCTAAGAAGTCCAATCAATAAATACGCAATATACCGTCCTCTTGAATCGGTGGTTTCATCAATACATATGTAAAAATGTTCGTTGCGAATTTTACCTTTAATTTCCTCAATTATCTGTGAATACGGAGCTTACATCGTTTCTCCGTATTGTTGTTTCACCTGGGATATTAAATTTGCAATACTTCTGAAGGAAGGAAGTAAAGTTTTGATTACGTAGCTTCGATAACGGAATGTTTGATGTCATCATTGCACGGCATAGATCTCGGTTAAAGATGTCTTGTTCATTTAGCTCTTTATTTTTGTACGTTGGTTGGAAACATTGCATTAATGTGTGTTGTGGCCTATCTCCAGGTTTCGTCTTACTCAATTTGGCAATATGGCAAACAGTTTTCACGTGTTGCTCTAGTTGAAATTTTTTATCGCATGGTATCTCTAATAAAAAAAGAAAATTTAATTAAAATCCCAAGGAAAAAATTCGTTAAATAGAAATTTCGTTAAATAGAAAACTAGGTGCTTAGGGCAGGTAAAAATTAAAATTCTGCTTTGTACCTTTTTTATTAATTATTAGATTACCTAGAAATATATACGTTTACGTATGTATTTCTATTTCGTGGTTTCGTTAAATAGAAATTTTGTTCGATGGAACAAAAATAACTTAAATAACATTGAAAATAGCGTCAATGGCAAAATCCTGACAAAAATTTCGTTATGTTTAAATATTAAACGAAAATGAAATACCCTGTATATTCAAAAATTATACTTACAATTTTAACACATGCAGAACAGTAGATTTTTCCCATATCTATTCTTAGTTCGTTGTATGGTTTAATCCACACTGACACACTACTGGCTTTGGGCATTTCACTGTAGTAAAATACGACTCACAAGATAAAAAGCACAAATCAACGTAACCACTTTAAAAGCACAACTAAAAATGAAATCTAATAAATTAATAACACAAGTATGCTCTGATGGATGTCTGGGGTTTACTGACTGGTTTTTACTGACCATAAAATAATAAAATTTATTTGGGGAAAACCAACATTGACCCTTATTCCGAAAAATGAATGAAAACGCCTGCCAAAGACCTACATTATTATAAATTCCTTCAAATATGCACATATATGCTATTTTTAAAGCATTTATGCAAATATTTAGAAAAATGCATATAATATGCAAAATATGCAATATATGCGCTTTGCATATTTGGGTGTCCTTAGATATAAGCATTTGTTAAATAAACACCGTACTATCACTTCAAGTTTATAATAACGGAATTAAAAGTTATTCTATCATACAAACGATAAAAATATTGAAGCTTGTTCAAAGTACACTCAAGTTTCAAAACAAATTTGTTTTAATAACTTATCTGAAATATAAAAAAACACAATAAACGGCCTCAACAAAAACTTACGATATCCAAAAAATGGAAGCGCGATTGGCAATGATAAAGATTCATTTAATAAATTTTTTAGGTTAATTTATAACGTTAATGATCTGTGTTGTAGCATAATTGGAATATTAATGTTTTATGTATATGCTTGATTATTCAACCTTGAGTCTAACAATTGAAGGCATTTTTTTTTTAATAATAATTAAATATTTTATTTTACTGTCATAGATGACCATTTACAAGACAATGCCATTAAAGCTACTTATTCAAAATAGTCAGGGCGACAATAATTAACTTCTTACTTACAAATTAATAAAGATGTATGATTTATATAAGTTATATTCTATGAATGTGCATAATTGCATTTGGCATGGATTTTCTTGATCTAAATATAGAACTGCAAACAAGACAAGATAACTTTATATATGGGTAAAAATACCAAAGCAGTTCAGTTCTATCTGTCCTAAATAAAGTTTTTTAAAAATTCAAATTCTTAAGGGAAGAATTTAACTGGAGCAGTCGGTAGCATTTTTGACAGAGCGTGCGTCGAGCATAAACATCTAGTTCGTCTCTACGGTTTACAAAAGCGAAAAAAAACGAAAAAAACGAGTTTAGGGCAGATCCAACTCCAGACCAGGGTAACCCAAGTTCCTAGTGGTTCGTACTCGAGAGACAGACATCGCTCAAGAAACCATAACTAACAATCCAGGCCAGAAACAAACTCAGTCATCCTATTGGAAGTAGGCTTAAGAAAATCCAAAGAAATGAAACCACAACTCCTCTTACTATGTACCAACATTTTCGCAACCCTCTACATCCACGTAAGCAATGTAACTGGGTAATTATTAAGTTTCACGAACTTAATAATTACCCAGGAATACTACCCTACAAGAAAGGAACCGCAAAAATCATAATAAATTATTGGACATTTGTTCAAGAATGTGACATACAACCCTGAATAGTAAAATTTAAATCCCTACAAGATTAACCCAATTATATATTAGCAATACTAAAAAATAAAAGTGACTACCAAAAAGAATATCATAATTCTCTAATAACTGTAAATGACATCGAAAACCTAATAAATAAACTATTAACTCAAATAATACCCTATATTAAATTACAAAGAATTAATTACATATTTAACCCCCTTGGGCACATTTATAAAGAGCATTACCAGTAAAATGGGTCAAAATGATGCGGAAATGGTAAATAAAAAAATCGAAGCCTTAGAGGCGCAAGGAAATGAATTAAAAATCGATGCAATAAATCGAATTACTTTCCTAAATAAAACAATTAGTAACTTTCAAAATTTAATGTCGAATTCAACGCATAATCAAATGTTACTAAAGTCTAGAATTATGTAGGTAGAACAAACATTCAAAGATATGACATTAAAGAAAATTAACGATCGGCAATAGAATAGAATACATATACATATATCTAAATCAGCTATTTAAGTTATTTCAAGTAATATATAAATAGAAATTGCCATTACATTTTCAAAATTAAATATACTACATAATTCAATAGTAGATCCAGACGAACTACTAATAGAAATAAAAAAATTCAAAAGGTCAACTAATAAATGACAAATTACCATTTGACAATAATATACAAACTATTTTATTTTTAAAAAATATCAAAAATAAAAAGTTATGTTAATAAAAATAAGATAATATTTTTGATGTAAATATCGCTGGTAGATGACGAAATATATCAATATTTTCACTTATATCCCGATCGATACAATAATACCTTTATGATTAACATACCTATTAAACCCTACCTTGCATTAAGCAATAGTAAATACCAATATCAAGAAAAGAAATTTGGTGAAATCCAGACCAATGAGTACGTTTGCAATGAAAACGATGATCAATCGACAGACGAAGAACTACCCTGTACCGTTCAGTTGTTGAGACACCAGAAAACTATCATGCAATGTTACCTCTTTAAAATCAAAATAGAGGGAAATCAAGTAAACACAAATCTCTAACGATAAATGGCTAATAACAACTTCGAAAGAAGAAATTTTAAAAATAACCTGTAAGAAATTAGAAAATCCATTAAATGGATCATACTTGGCCAAAATTCAGCCTAATTGTCAAATCCAAATAAACTAAATAATCCTGAAAATATATGAAGAAATAAGAATGAAAAACGAAGAAATCCAAGTAACAAAAGTAAACTGGGAGAAGAAGCACAACTCTATTTCAACCCTCATGCTTTAGATTTAGATTCAATAAATCTAAAAATCAACGACGAAATCAACCAAGACTACCAGACTAACCGTTACTAATTGGAAAACAGCTACAAGGTTATCTTTCTAACTGTTTCGTGAAAAGTTATATTCTAGGAATATGCATAATTGCATTTATCATGGATTTTCTTGATTTAAATATAGAACTGCAAATAAGATAAAACAAATTTATATGTAGGTAAAAATACCAGAGCTGCTCAGTTCAATCTCAGTCTTAAATAAATTCCCAAGGGATTAATTTAACTCATTTAACTACTTTTGCTTTATTCGATGAATCAAGATCGAGATGTCATACCTGAAATCAAGCAAAGTAATTGAGACACTAATTTGTCTAAAACGTTTAATTTTAATATTAGAGTAATTTAACACATTGAAATATTCATTATAAAATTATTTTAAAATGATAAACCATCAACTATTTATTTTTATTGAACAATTATTATCATTGTCAGACAGTTTTTATTATTGTCAAACTATTGTTAATATCATCAGAGAATTATTATTTTTGTCGTCATTGTAGCAATTATTATTACTATCACAATTAGACAACTCTGCTTTTCCATATCTTTTCGCTAATTAGAGAATTAATAAAGTGTGCTTGACTATGTATTTTTATTAATTAGAAAACTAACCAACTGTGCTTGACTATGTCGTTTCATTAACTGAAAAATTAGGCAACTGTGCTTGATTATGATGCATTTTTATTTAATAGAGAATTAATCAATTGTGCTTGACTATGCCATTTTATTAATTGGAAACTTAATCAGCTCTGTGTGACTATGTTATTACTATTCCTATATATATATATATATATATATATATATATATATATATATATATATATATATATATGGTATACATATATATATATATATATATATATATATATATATATATATATATATATATATATATATATATATATATATATATATATATATAATATATATATATATATATATATATATATATATATATATATATATATATATGGTATACATATATATATATATATATATATATATATAGATTTTTTTTTTTTTTTTTATGAGTCTAGCACACGTGCTGCAGGGAAGTCCCTAAAGCGCTCCAGGAGCGGCACGAGTGCGGAAAAAGCGATTCACGCTGTTCTTGAATCGCTGTAAATTGTACTCTGTGGGAAACACAGCGCTGGGTAAATTATTCCAAATGGATGACGTTCTCCATATAAAAGACTGCTTGAAAAGCGTTGTACGCGGAATAACAAGCTGAACCTCATACGGATGTGAAGTACCAGCGCGACGTGTATTTCTAACATGCACCGCTTTGGGAGGAATTAAGCGGGCTACATCCTTCGAATACTTTCCATGAAAATACTTGTAGAACAGACTCAACTCGCCAACCGTTCTTCGATGTTCCAGCGAATCAAGGCCGCCGGTCAATTCCGGGTCCCCCAATCAGACGGACCGCTCTTCTCTGAACAGAATCCAACAAATGCAGTGTATGTTTGGGAGCGGAGCCCCAAACGTGGGAGCAGTATTCCATAGTTGGTCGAATTTGGGCTTTGTAAAGGATTAACAGTTGCTGTGGGGTGTAAAGCTTTCTGGTTCTAAATAATATTCCCAACTTTTGAGAAGCTCTCCTTGCTATGCCTGCAACATGTTCATGCCAAGACATATTTACTCCCAAACTAACGCCCAACAAATTGAGCGACGATGCTAGGGGAATGGAGTGCCCCGACATAACTATGTCGGGTTCAGCAACGTTAACTTTTTTAGAAAAAACTGCCGCTTGGGTTTTTGTAGCGTTAAACTCCACTTGGTTACTGTCACCCCAAGATAGAATTTCTTCCAGGTCCCTGTTAAGTTGAACGACCTCCTGCTGTCTGCGGATATTCGCCTGAGCAGCCGATGTCCGAACGTTCAAGGTGAATGAAGAGACAAGCGTACTGTCATCTGCAAAGCTATAGATTGGATTCCCGGTCTTTTCCAGCAGATCGTTAATGTAAATGAGAAAGAGAATAGGAGACAGTATGGAGCCCTGGGGCACACCGGCGTTGATAGTGAGGGTGTTAGAAAGAAATCCGTCGACCGCCACTCGTAAAGAACGCTCTCTGAGGAAACATGAGAGCCACAAACAGAACCTTTCAGACATACCATAAGAGCGTAACTTAGCCAACAGTCCATCGTGCCAAACACGGTCGAATGCCTTGGATATGTCAAGAGCAACCGCTCGAGATTCTCCAAAGTGTTCAATTGCGTTGTTCCAAACATGCGTTACATAAGTCAGAAGATCTCCTGTTGATCTATGTTTACGAAAACCATATTGGTGATCGCTAATAATATTGAATCGTTCAAGATATTTTAGAAGATGCGCATTGATAACCTTTTCCATGACTTTCGATATTATTGAAAGCAGTGCGACTGGTCGGTAGTTATTTGGCAAGGTCTTCTTACCTTTTTTAGGTATCGGCTGAACCGTGGCACATTTCCAGCAGGACGGAAATATTCCTTTTCTGTAGGATAGGTTAAAAAGTCTACAGAAAACTGGTGTTAGTTCCCTTGCACAGTTTTTGAGAATTATGGCAGGTATTCCGTCAGCGCCAGAAGCCTTCTTGGTGTCTAGCTTCATGAGAATACGCTTTATGATGCGCTGTCTGAAGACAACATCGGGCATCCTTGACTGCAATATGGGAATAGTAGGTGGTGTTTTTCCTTGGAAATCGACAGTAGAATGTGAAGCGAAGAGTTCAGCCAACAAGTTCGCTCTCTCAACAGGTGTGGTTGCAATGGAATTATCTGGCCGTGTGAGTGGTGGATTTGGTAAAATTTTGACTAACTGCCTTAGCGACTGCCCAAAAGGACCTGGAATTGTTGGAACAAGCGAGAAGTTTGTTTCTAATTCGTTGATTGTGTGCCTCCTTGGTTTCGTCGATAATACCCTTGCATCTGTTCCGGGCATGAACAAAGATGTTATGATTTACGGTGTTGATGTTGATGGATTTTCACGCCATTGTCGATAGGCAATATGTTTAGAAGCAACAGCTTCTTTGCATTTTCGGTCGAACCAAGGCTTGCCGTTGGAGGAGCATCTCTTCGAAAAAGGAATGTAAGCTTCCATACCAGCCAAAATAACATCGGAGACCTCCCTGGCGCAGTCAGATGGGTTATCGGATCGAAAACAAATGTCCATCCAAGGGAAAGTTCGAAAGTATTCCATAAGATCTTCCCATTTAGCAGATTTGTAGTGCCAAATCTTGCGCGGCCTAGGCGCCTCTCTGTCACTGATTGGCAGGATACTCGATGTCGAAAGCAGTCTATGGTCGGAAGAACCCAACGGCGGATTTACGGTGACCGTGTAAATCTCCGGATTGGTGGTTAAAAACAGATCAAGAAGACTGGCGAACTCCCCGTCTCGATCAGGGATCCGTGTTGGTTCGTCAATAAGCTGAGTTAAGCCATAACTGATTGAGAATGATTCAGCTTCACGACCTTGTTCGTCGGTAGTATTTGAATATTTAAGCCAGTTAATATTGTGGACATTAAAGTCGCCCAGGACGGCAATCTCGGCACTTGGATAGTTACTTTGTAAATGGTCGATGGTGTCTGCAAGAGAAGCGAAAAGTGTTCGAAAATTGGTATCACTTGGTGGTCGATACAGGATACAGATGAACCTTGTGGTTTGTTGAGTCGTTATTTTTAACCACATAACATCAAAGTTTGGGGGCTCCAGAGCTTCTTCTCGTTGACAAGAGAGGTCGCTTCTGACAAAAAGACAGATTCCAAAGTTACGCCTAAATCGGGAATAGAAGTCGTACCCAGGATAAAGATAGCTGACCGTGCTGGTCGATGGACTGACCTTGGTTTCACATAGAGCGAGTACATGAGGTTTATTTGATTGCAGGTGTTGATGCACTGAATTTATGTTCGAGTTTATACCTCGTATGTTGCAAAAATCTATTTTAAAATTATGATGTCTGCAAGTCGACGCCCTCGAACCAACCCCCACCTGGAGATCCGAACGGGGGGCCATTCTACCGCCGGAACTTCTTGCATCCAGGCGCCTCATCATGCTCTTTGGTCCCACAGTAGTTAATGTGGAATTTTCCTGTTCTGTCACATGTTTATCTTTGCCTTCTTTGGCTTTGATCCAGGGGGTGTTATATTGGGTAGTTTGGGTTCTGACCAGATACTTTTCCAATGATCTGTGAGTTCTTGTTTGTTTGGTGGTTCGGTCACTGCTCTCTGTTTGCTGTGCACAGTTTTCCGGTAGAACTGTGTTTGGCTTCTTCGGAAGAGGTTGTTGGTATCTTTCCTCTCGTTTGGTTCTTTGTATCTACGGAGTCTTGCGGCATATACGGATAATTTTTGTTTCAGAGTATCCAGGATTTCTGGCAGTGTTCTGTTGGGAGACCCGGACCTGATCTTGTTTATACTCTGTGTGACTCGTTTGGACACGTTCCCGCTGATAAACTGGGTAAGGTGTCCTAGATATCTCCTAATGTTGTTGATTTTGTTTTCTATTCTTATTTGCCGTTTGAATTTTGGTTTTGTGCTGTTGGGATTTCTTTGTCGTTGCGGGAGTTTTTGATTAAATACTTCGTCGGTTGCGTTTGGGATTGATGGTGGTGGGTCTAGGCGGCGAGTGATTCGCTTCTCAGTGGTTTCTTTGTCAGGACTTGCGCTTTTATCAAAGCAACGCATGGTGTGTTCGTTTGTTCCTGTAGTATAACTCATGCGTTGCCTAGATTTTCCCGCCTTGGTGGGTGTCGGCTTACTCGCCGTCACAACACTTTCGGCAGGTCCATTGT
>CM032450.1:5312254-5349754 GCA_019049505.1 Pachyrhynchus sulphureomaculatus
TCTATTTAAGTTCACTTTATCTAAACACGGTCCATACATAATATCACAATAATTAAAGTGACTTAAAACAAGGGAATCTGCCAATTTTACCTTGAGAGATTCTTCCAAAAGATGTCGATGTGGGTAAAGGATTTTCAGTGACATATAGGCTCTCTGTATAATATGCCCTACGTGTTCTTTGAAATGCAACTCTGTATCTATTATAACACCTAAATTTTTTGAACTATTTTGCAATTCCAAACGTTGACCAGCAATGTTTACACTGATATCACGCTGCAAACGGTCTCTATGTTTACCAAAAATCATGACAGATGATTTATCACGGTTAATTAGCAAACCATGGCGTTCCGAAAACTCCACCAAAGCATTATTTACCATTGCTTCAGCCATTCTCCAATCACTAGACAAAAAGGGGAAACAGCAGTTGAGTGTCACTGGCATAGAGATATGACTTGACATGCTTCAAACAAGAAACAAAATAATCCGTATAAATTGCAAAAAGTAGAGGTCCCAATATGGAGCCCTGTGGCACGCCACACTTCCCCAACTCCCTCGATGTCTGTCCCATGGACGTTTGAACCTATTGAAGCCTTTTGCTCAAATAATTTCCAACAAACCCAATAGCACCATTCGAAAAACTAACAAAATTTAGAATAGCTAACAGTAAGTCATGGCACACCATATCAAACGCCTTGGAATAACCCGAAAGCCCCAATATCGACGATTTCCCCACGTCCAAGGTTCTAAATATATCATCCGTCAGACCAAATAAAGTTGTTGTACAGCTGTACTCCTTTCTGAAACCCGACTGATTCATGAGTAAAACAGAGTTATTTTATAAGAAAATTCTTATTTGCTTATCCATTATTTTTTCCAAAATTTTTGATAGAGAAGGTAGGATACTTATAGGACGTAGTTTATTAAAAGATTTAATATCATTATTTTTTGGTAAAGCGAGCTATTTTTCACGTATCTGGAAATATCCCCTCCAAAATACAACAATTCATTATATTAGTGAGGAAAGGTAAAATCCTGGGACAACATAAGCAAAACATTTCCAAACCTATAGAGTCCGAACTTGTAGCTAGTGATTTTATACTAAGTAATTGAGATTTTACTTCATTTGTAGTGACAGTAAAAAACTTAAATTTTTGTCCTATGTTTGTTTTCATGTTATTTAAATAATGTTCTATCAAATTTGAATCCGTCTGTCGGCCATTTCTTGAGAATTGCAAAAAATGATCGTTAATATCAGAAAGTATATTTAAGGCATTTGGAAGATGCTTACATTAGTGAGGAAAGGTAAAATCCTGGGACAACATAAGCAAAACATTTCCAAATCTATAGAGTCCGAACCTGTAGCTAGTGATTTTATACCAAGTAATTGAGATTTTACTTCATTTGTAGTGACAGTAAAAAACTTAAATTTTTGTAATATGTTTGTTTTCATGTTATTTAAATAATATTCTATCAAATTTGGATCCGTCTGTCGGCCATTTCTTGAGAATTGCAAAAAATGATCGTTAATATCAGAAGGTATACTTAAGGCATTCGGAAGATGCTTAGCTGTAGGTTTATTCACAATATCCAAGTTTCTCAGTCTTTGCCACAATATTCTGCTGTTACCGTTATCCGAGAAAATTCTAAATATTTCCTTTTTTCAGTTCTTATAGGGATGTTAGTTTGATTACGTAACTGTTTATAATATTTCAAATGTTCTTGATTTGTTGTTCTATCGTATTCATGAAACCCTCTATCTTTCAATCTAATCATAGTTTGTACAGTGTCTGTAAGCCAAACCGGTTTTTGATTCTTTATTACAACGGGTTTTAAAGAAGCCAGAACATCAAAAATATTTAATATGAGAGTGTTCAAATATGAAAGTTTGTCATTAATGTCAACACAATGTCCTCAAATGGGGCATTTTCTAAAAGTTCTTAATAAGTCCCGATCGATACGTTTTAATTTTCCTATTATACAATGCTTTTTACTTTCCGCTACTAAATTAATATTAAGGCAGCAATCCACAAGTGCATGATCGGAAACCAGAGGGAAATTTTTCGTTGAGGTAGTATATACTTTTTCATCTTTAGATATCAAAATTAAATCTATCAAACTATTCGTTTTATTCGTAACTCTAGTGGGTATGTTTATAATTTGTTGCAAGTTAAAAGTTTCTATACAAAAAATAAAATCCTGAACACTTTTTTTACACAAATCTAAAAAATTATATTATATATATATATATATATATATATATATATATATACATATATATATATATATATATATATATATATATATATATGTATATACATATATATATATATATATATATATAAATATATAAATATATAAATATATATATATATATATATATATATATATATATATATATATATATATATATATATATATATATATATATATATATATATATATATATATATATACATATATACATATATATATATATATATATATATATATATATATATATATATATATATATACATATATACATATATATATATATATATATATATATATATATATATATATATATATATATATATATATACATATACATATATATATATATATATATATATATATATATATATATATATATATATATATATATATATATATATATATATATATATATATATATATATATATATATATATATATATATATATATATATATATATATATGGTATATATATACATATATATATATATATATATATATATATATATATATATATATATATATATATATATATATACATATATATATATATATATATATATATATATATATATATATATATATATATATATATATGGTATATATACATATATATATATATATATATATATATATATATATATATATATATATATATATATATATATATACATACATATATATATATATATATATATATATATATATATATATATATATATATATATATTTATATATATATATATACATATATATATATATATATATATATATATATATATATATATATATATATATATATATTGTAACATTCATTTTTTCCTAGATTTTAAGACCATGTAATGTTACTGATTTTTCCATTTCAAATTGTACTTATTTTCATTTTTGTATCGAACGGTATATTAAACAGAGATTCCAAGACGTTCGGTATAAACTGTGTTGTGCGGGTTCCTGACCGAACCTCTCGCTACGGCCGCGATTGGTGAAATGTTTGATCCGCAGTTTTGATTGGAGCGTCGCGAGATTACCGGCAAAAGTCGCACGGTTTATTTAAGGCTCCGCAGAGCTCGAATCGAGGCTGTTTTCCATCGAGCCGCAGTCAGGCTGTTTTCCATCTAGCCGCAGCCAGGCAGTACCGTCTAGCCGAGAGGCTATTTTCCATCTAGCCGAAGTAGGCTAATTTTCATCAGAGCCGCTAAGTAAAAGTACCAGTTTCTTAAATAGAAGCCGTAGTGGGCTTTCTAAGTGTTTGCTAAGAAAAAGTGTGAAATCGGGCGTAGTCCATCAAAACAGGAATAAGAACAGTAAGTCAACAAAACTTCCTTCAATAGACTTATCCCGGAGTAGTGCCTTAACTACAATTTAAAACAGACTAAAAAGTGAAGTGTAAAGCACGACTTTTCGTCTTCGGGGGTTATAATAGTTTAAAATTTAAATGTAACAACTACTAGATAGGCTAGAATTTTTTTTGGTAAAACTGCAAACGTTAGAACTTTTTAATTTAAAAAAAATACATGAATAAATTCTCTTTTTTTGTTGATAAAAGCTAGTGTCTCACTGAATACCTATCCTACTTTTCAGGGCAAGAACGGCTGTACCAAACTGATTTTTTTTGTTTACCAACAATACTTTCCTTCAGCATTTTTCCATTTTTTTAGCTGAAGTTAGATCCTTTCTATTTTAAAATGGATGGTGCCCAAAAATTTGGTACAGCTAAAGCCTTTTAAAAAAATAGAAATTAATTCCAAAAAGACGTAAGAAAATTATCTCTTACCCATATCTCTCTACCAAGGAAAACTGAGCTAGTGTGTGTTTAATTTCTTTAGTTCTTTTAAAATCAGGGTTCACTCAATTCAGTATCAGAAATTAAAGCGGGTAAGTTCAAAGGTTACAAAATTGCGCTCAAGCGTGGGACAAACAACTTCTCACAGGGTACAAAAAAAGATGCCTCAAACTGAGAACACTTTTTCACAGCTTACAAAATGACGCAGTGTACGTGGGGCGCAATAGAACACCTTTTCATAAGTTACAATATATATATATATATATATATATATATATATATATATATATATGGTATATATATATATATATATATATATATGGTATATATATATATATATATATATATATATATATATATATATATATATATTATATATATATATATATATATATGGTATATATATATATATATATATATATATATATATATATATATATATATATATATATATATATATGGTATGTATATATATATATATATATATATATATATATATATATATATATATATATATATATATATATATATATATACATATATATATATATATATATATATATATATATGTATATATATATATATATATATATATATATATATATATATATATATATATATATATATATATATACATATATATATATATATATATATATATATATATATATATATATGTATATATATATATATATATATATATATATATATATATATATATATATATATATATATATAAGTTATGAAACTGGTTGGGGAACTCGGCAAAAAGGGGCATCAACAGATGTTCATAC
Organism: Pachyrhynchus sulphureomaculatus; assembly: GCA_019049505.1. Classification (NCBI taxonomy): domain Eukaryota; kingdom Metazoa; phylum Arthropoda; class Insecta; order Coleoptera; family Curculionidae; genus Pachyrhynchus; species Pachyrhynchus sulphureomaculatus. Next base: position 5,317,086 of record CM032450.1, read on the forward strand.
TATATTCATTTAGCCAATATTTCGGTCCTAGGTTGGGACCTTCATCAGGGCACAAACTGAAAAAGAGATAACGGAGCACCAATAAAGAAAATTAGCCATGAGAAATTGTGTTGTTAAGTCAAGTTTTTTAATTTTTAATTATTACTTTCAGTTATTAATTTTTAATTTGCAATTCTTGTTTTCAATCCTACGATTATTAATATGGAACTATTGTAATTTAAAAGTACTATTATTCTAAACAATCATAAATTATTATTATTATTATTATGAAGAAATGTCAAAAAACAAAATTCGAGTAACTCACATGTAGCATGCAATTTAATCTAACAAGAATGACCATCATCATGCCGAGTTCCCCAACTAGTTTCATAACTTAGGATTTTGTTAGATACGGCAACTTTTGCTTTCTCTCTCTTTATTTTATATATATATATATATATATATATATATATATATATATATATATATATATACGAGGCATGTTTTTTAAGTAAGTACCGTTTTGCGATTCCGCCGCCGCAGCGATACGGTCGGCGTTCCGCGCATGCGCGCTGGTAACCTACATCTCATGTCTACGCACTGACGCCATTACATTCATTCATTCATTGTATACGTTGTTTACTGAGTGTTTAAGACGCCTCCGACAATCGTGAGTCCCGCCGATTGTGAAGTACGGGCTGTTATACGATTTCTTAGTGCTAAAGGCGTAAAACCGATCGATATTCATCGTGAGATCTGTGAAGTTTACGGACAAAACATTATGAGTGATGGAATGGTAAGGAAATGGGTGAGAGCATTTAAAGATGGCCGCACAAATGTGCATGATGAAGAACGGAGTGGGCGTCCTTCGGTCGTTAATGAAGATTTGGTGCAGAAAGTGGACGAAAAGGTGAGAGAAAACAGACGCTTTACAATTTCATCATTGTGCGACTGCTTTCCTCAATATTCTCGTAGTGTTTTGTATCGCATTGTGACCGAGAACTTGAATTACCGGAAATTGTGTTCACGTTGGGTTCCAAAAATATTGACGGATTTGCACAAAACCCAACGTTTAGGCAGTGCATTGACTTTCCTTGAGCGGTACCACAATGAAGGTGAACATTTTTTTAGACCAAATTGTTACTGGTGACGAAACATGGGTGGCCTACGTCACACCAGAATCGAAACAACAATCCATGGAATGGCGACATTCATCATCACCCAAAAAAGTGAAGTTTAAGCAAACAATTTCTGCCCGCAAAATCATGTGCACAGTTTTTTGGACAGAAAAGGAGTATTGCTAGTGGAGTTTCTGCCTCGTAATGAGACAATCAATGCAGCGTCTTATTGTGAGACATTGAACAATCTGCGTCGTGCAATCCAGAACAAAAGACGTGGCAAGTTGAGTAAGGGTATCGTTTTGCTGCATGACAATGCCCGTCCACATGTGGCTAATCGGACCAAAGATCTCATCAAATCTTTTAAATGGGAAACTCTAGATCATCCTCCATACAGCCCTGATCTGGCGCCCAGCGACTACCATTTGTTCCTGCACTTGAAGAAGCACCTGGGTGGTCAGCGTCTTCAAGACGATAACGAAGTCAAAACATTTGTGATACAGTGGTTAACAAGTCAGGCGGCAGAATTTTATGAGGAGGGTATTCAAAAACTGGTGCCACGTTATGACAAGTGCCTCAATATTCACGGAAATTATGTAGAAAAGTAGATTAAGGTACAGGCTTTCATGTAAAAATAAAATTATAGCGATATCTTTGCACGTCTTTTTTTAATTCCAAAACGGTACTTACTTAAAAAACATGCCTCGTATATATATATATATATATATATATATATATATATATATATATATATATATATATATATATACATATACGAGGCTGATTTGAAAAGTCCGTGCAAAAATAAAAACTACCTATGTGTTTGGGGTAAACCTTTTTTATTTTTCGACATAGTCTCCTTTTAGGCTTATACACTTCGTCCAACGATGTTCTAGTTTGTTGATCCCTTCCGAATAATAGGATTTGTCCAAGTCTGCAAAATATCCATTAGTGTCTGCAATCACCTCCTCGTTTGAATAAAATCTTTGTCCCGCAGCTGGGCGGTCTTAACGCTCAGACGGCACATACACTGAATATATAGATGATACTCTAAAGCATCTTATGAAGATTCACTTTCCAGGCTTCAGTGGGGACATTAGAGCCCCGAACAGATGTAATGGGATTTACAAACCTAAAGCCTCGGTGCTTGCTGCAAAAGTAGTAAGCAGTGAAGGGTTGGAATGGGCTATAAAGTCTTTCGAACCCTATAAGTAGCCAGGCTTAGATGGCATATATCCTGCTCTTTTGCAGGAGGGGATAGATGGGCTCAAAGGCTCCTAATTAACATCTATAGGGCAAGCATAGCCCTAAGACATGTACCTGTTACTTGGGGTGAAACGAGAATGGTTTTTATTCTCAAGCCAGGAAGAAACGGACACATCTTGGCGAAGGACTTTAGGCCGATCAGCCTCAGTTCCTTTCTGATGAAGACCCTGGAGAGGTTGGTTGATGGATATTTGAAGTCAGGTCCCTTGATTAAACACCCTATAGCCTCTAATCAATACGCCTACATGGAGGGTAGGTCGACTGAAACGTCCCTACACCATCTGGTAGGCGGCACAGAGGTTCAATTGGCGTATAAGGGATACGCTCTAGGCGTCTTCCTTGACATAGAGGGAGCTTTTGATAGCACGTCATACTCAGTTATCAGAGACTCAATGACCAATCATGGCTCACTCAGTGCACTGATGGATTGGGTAGGAAGAATGCTAAACAGCAGGATTCTGACGGTTAGCTATGATCGAACAGATATTAGGGGGTACCCTGCCAAGGGAGGTGTTTTATCACCTCTACTGTGGTGCATGGTGGTGGATGATCTACTAAGAACCTTACAGGAAGAAGGCATCTCCGCTTATGGCTACGCTGACGATTAGCAATAGTGGTTAGAGGCAACTTCCTACAACCCCTCAAGGAGATAATGCAGAGAGCCCTGAGGATCACTCAAAGATGGTGCATGGCAAAGGGACTAACGGTCAATCCAACAAAAATCAACGCCATGATCTTTACCAGGAAATACAAACCCCAAGAAATTGCATTACTTAGTTTCTGGGACAATGAAATGGTCTATTCGAGGTCGGTGAAATACCTTCGGGTTCTCCTGGATCCAAAACTAAACTGGAAACAACACCTCAACGAAAAGAGGAACAAATTCTACACGTCCCTTTGGGCTTGTAAGAAAGCTCTAGGCAAAACTTGGTGTATGCAACCCAAGGTCGCACTGTGGATATACAGGGCGGTGCTATTGCCTAGATTAACGTACGCGGCAGTGATTTGGTGGCTCAGAGTGGACACGGTGGAGTCAAAGAACCTATTGCGCAGCCTACCATAGGGCGGCAGTGGGGGCTATGAGAACGACACCAACGGAGGCACTAGAAGTGGCACTCTGTGTCCCACCACTGAATCAGTTCATCATTTACACGGCGAGATTAGCAGCATATAGACTGAAATGCCAAGGCGAATGGGGACCGAGGACACTCAGGAGGAAATTCCTCCAGAAACGCCCATTCGTCTTAAAACAAGACAGAATCACGAAAACAAAACAAGTGCATATCCCTGAGAGGAAGGACATGCAAATGTTCCTGAAGAGACCGAAGCTGGAATCTTTTGCCATAAATTAAACCACAGGGAAAGTATACCCATGGACAATATAGCCACGGTTTTTCAAGCTGAGGTGTTAGTCATCCTTAGATGTGTAAAATTACAAATCTCAAGGGACAAAAAATATGAAAATCTTAATCTGCTGCGACAGTAAAACAGCAATACAAGCTCTTGCCAAATCCACACGGACAGCTTGCTGATCAATATATGTGTACAAAAACTAAACACATTAGAAGCTAACAATGAATCTACCCTAATATGGATACCAGGTCACCAAGGCATATCTGGAAATAAAATAGCGGACGAACTCCCCAAAAGAGGCATCTTGGAGGACTCACCTGAATAGGTTGTAGGAGTTCCATTCGCTTTCGGTAAAAGCAAAATCAGAGAATGGTTGGATAAAGAACACCAGCTCTCTTGGAGTACAGGAGCGGGGTGTCGTCAAGTCAAACTCCTTATAAAACAAACTTCGACGGGCCCATGGGCAATATGGCAACAGTTTTTCAGGCCGAGGTGTTAGCCATCCTCAGATGTGCGAAAATACAAATCTCGAAAGGAACAAACAACAAGAAAATTTTAATCTGCTGCGACAGTAAGGCAGCTATACAATCTCTTGCCAAATACACCACGGACAGCTTGCTGATCAGGGAATGTGTACAAGGACTAAACACATTAGGAGGTAACAACGAAGTTATCCTAATGTGGGTACCAGGCCACTAAGGCATATCTGGAAATCAAATAGCGGAGGAACTCGCCAAAAGAGGCACCTTAGAGGACCCACCTGAACAGGTTGTAGGAGTTCCATTCGCTTTCGGTAAAAACAAGATCAAGGAATGGTTGGACCAGGAATATCAACGCTCTTGGACTGCAGGAGCGGCGTATCGTCAAGCCAAACTTCTTATGAAACAAACTACGACAGGCAGAACAAAGGAACTCCTGTCGATGTCAAAGCAAAAGCTACGCCTGAGTATAGGACTCCTTATGGGACATGTGGCATTAAAAGCCTATTTATGTAACCTCAATCTGGCTGGGCGGAAAACATGTCGGCTGTGCGAAGGAGAAAGCGAGGACAGCATTCACATTTCGTGCGAATGTCCTGCATTAATGGTTAAAAGATACAGATACTGGGGTCAACTACTCTGTGAACCTAAAGATCTACAAGAGGTCAGGGATGAGTAGCCTATGTCTTTTGGCAGAAAATGCCGGACTAGGACTGCGACCCTGATTCGACAGTGGGGAGTCACAGAAAAACTTTTAGATCTAGGTGACATTAGGGACTCAATGTACCACCCACTCTTCTTACTACTACTACTACTACTACTACTACTAATGAGGAAATGTTATTAAACTTCAATGAACTTCAAAAGAGAGTCACCAAAGGAAAGTTACTTGGAGCCAGGTTTAAGGAAGGAAAGGATTTTTTTATCCATAGATCCTACAACTTGGCAGTTAAAATTCCCGTTAACGTTCAAAAAGAGAAATTTGACCGGAAAAAAATGAAACGTTCGAATTACAGTTCCGCAGGTCAAGTTAAGTGCCCCACTGCCATGGGGCATTTACTTTGTCAACTTACTTTATATATTTAAAGAAATATATTATTTTTTAGCTTTTTCCTGAATGGTAAGGCTTCAAAATTAAAATAAAGTTTAAAAAAGGTAAATATTCAAAAAAATTTGATATTCCAATAAAACTTTAACTATTTAACTGATTTACCATAAAAACATAATACAACTTAATGGTAAGTAACCATACGAGGCTGGTTTGAAAAGTCCGTGCAAAGTCCCAGAAATGGCACCACCGGCGCGTATCGAGGTCATGTTTAGTTAGTAGCATCTCTTGAATGAACGCACACCAAGTTTCAGCCATATTGGTCTATTTCTTTGTGTTTGGCATTCGTGTGAATCAAGGAAGTCGAGTGATTTTCAAGAAATGGACGAAAAAGAATTTCGTGTGGTGATTAAACATTACTTTATGACAGGCAAAACGCCTCAGGAGACTAAAGAGAAGCTTGATAAACATTATGGTGACTCTGCACCTTCGATTAGAACAGTTTATAAGTGGTTTCAAAATTTTCGGATTGGCCATATGGGCACAAGTGACGCTGAACGTTCTGGACGGCCTGTGGAGGTTACGACTCCAGAAATCATTGATCAAATCCATGATATGGTGATGGATGACAGAAGAGTTAAGGTGCGTGAGATTGCTAGCGCTGTGGGCATCTCGACTGAACGGGTACATAATATTTTGCATAAACATTTGGACATGAGAAAGCTATCCGCAAGATGGGTGCCGCGATTGCTCACGCTTGACCAAAAACGGAATCGTGTGAAGTGTTGCAAGGATGGTTTGCAGCTGTTCCAGAAGAATCCGGAGGACTTTAAACGTCGTTTCGTCACTGTGGATGAAACATGGATACATTACTATACTCCTGAGACCAAACAACAATCTAAACAATGGGTTACCAAGGGGGAATCTGCACCAAAAAAGGCGAAGACCGTTCCTTCGGCCGGAAAGGTTATGGCGACTGTCTTTTGGGATTGGCAAGGAATAATCCTCATCGACTATCTGGAAACGGGTAAAACTATTACAGGTGAATATTATTCATCGTTATTGGACCGTTTGAAAACCGAGCTGCAAGAAAAACGCCCGCGATTGGCCCACAAGAAAGTCCTTTTCCATCACGACACACGCACCAGCATACACCTCAGCAGTTGTGGTCGCAAAATTAATGGAAATAGGATTCCAACTCGTTTTACATCCCTCCTATTCTCCAGACTTGGCTCCCTCGGACTACTATTTGTTCCCCAATTTGAAGAAATGGCTGGCGGGACAAAGATTTTATTCAAACGAGGAGGTGATTGCAGACACTAATGGATATTTTGCAGACTTGGACAAATCCTATTATTCGGAAAGGATCAACAAACTAGAACATCGTTGGACGAAGTGTATAAGCCTAAAAGGAGACTATGTCGAAAAATAAAAAAGGTTTACCCCAAACACATAAGTAGTTTTTATTTTTGCACGGACTTTTCAAACCAGCCTCGTAATTTAATAAAATAGGCCATTTCTATCGAGTTCGCCCACAGCCAAGTTTTGAGCTAGTTTTTCTCCAAACTGTAGTTTGTCGAGTTCGCCCTTGTTGTACGGATGACCTCATACAGGAGACACCGATCTTAATCTACTCATCACTTGCAGTGAGACAGATCTAGAGACACTTAATACCCAAACTCATACACAATGCTGTAGACACAAAATTCATCAGTGAAAAGATTTATAATCAATAGGGCAGATCAAGGAAGATGTTTCATTGTTTTAAAAAACATGAATAATAACCAGGTCGATAAACTTAAAACGAGAAAGTATTTCGTTAAAAAACTCGTACTAACCTAATATATAATACTCACATACAACACTCTGCACTCATGCCGTTCCTGGAACGCTTTAGGGACTTCCCTGCAGCACGTGTGCTAGACCCATAAAAAAAAGAAATAAAGCTATAATACTCACTGGTACATCAGGCATCCCCCTGAAAATCACAAACCAAACATATAACCCTCAAGAATATATCGACAGCACGGACGAAAAAGAATTAAAGTGAAAACAGAAACACAGAGACCATCGGTCTCAAAAACACATACAGTCCCTGGCCAAATTATTAGACGCACTGCAAGATTTCATGTAAAATATTAATTACCGAGTGATATTGTACCGTTTTATTATTTTAAATTAATTTGTTTTTTATTTTTATATTATCCAATCAATTACCTATTTATTTGACATAAATAAAACAGCATTAATTTCGAACAGCATAAGTTTATTAAGTTTTAAAGAAAAGTGAAATTAATGTTAGTAAAAGTCAATATTTAGTTGAGCCACCTTTAGCCGCTATCAAAGCTTTAATTCTGCGCGGCATGCTATCAATGCAAGATTGTACTGTCTCCTGCATTTGAGGATGATGATTCCACACATGAATAATCTTTTCTAGGAGCTGGGTTTTGTTGGTAATCACATCTTTAGTCACTTCTCTTTTCATCAGCTCCCACACATTTTCAATGGGCTATTACTCGGCCAATCCAACAGAGGGATATTTTTTCTGCCAAAAAAGCTTTAACAGACCGAGCAGTGTGGCAGGGAGCTCCATCTTGCATGAAAGTGAATGGTTCCTCATTTGGAAACCATTCTCTGAGCTGCGGAATCAACCGATTTTGTAATACTTCTTTGTACTGATCTTGCCTCATTATTCCTTTGACGACGTACAGACGTCCAGTGCCCTTGCCGCTGATGACTGACCAAATCATCACTTTGGTGGGATGTTTAACCGTCGGGACGACACAATCAGGATGAAACTTTTTTCCATGACGACGACGCACATACTGAGCTTTATTCTGCAAAATTTCGAATGTGCTTTCACCATTGAAGCAGACCTGTCAAAAATAGGAAAAATATATAAACTTCCATGTTTATTTGCTTTATTTAACTGAAAATGATAATAATGTATCAATTATTGATTAAATTGCTGTATCTTACCGATCTCCAGAAGTCCACATCTTTGTCTTGCCATTATTTGGCCCACTTCAGGCGCCTTGCTTTCACTGCAGCTGTTAACTTGGGCTTCCTGGCGGGGCAACAACAGGCCTTAAAATCTAATTCTTTCAATTTTCTTCGAACAGTGCGCTCAGAAGCATTTACGCTAGCATCCTGGAGTTGTGATTTTTATTACCTTTGTGGTAGCAAATCTGTTTTCTATACAAATTTTCTTCAAACATCTCTCTGACCGTGGAGTGAAAATTGGTTTTCTACCGCATCTTTTCTTTCTTTTCGGGCTTAATTCCTTCCCTGACTCAATTTTCTTTTTTATGCGTCGTACACTAGCTTCAGAAACCTCCAATCTTCGTGACATTTCTCGGTTTGTAAATGTTTTCGCAATCACAAGGGCCTTCACTTCAGCTTTTTTACGTGGTGAAAGATCGCCTTTTCTACCCATAATGAAAATAGTCCATTTACTTTTTTAAAACACTGCATACAAAATAAACTAATAACTGAGTAGTATAAAACTGTTAAATAAACAATCACAGTCCATAAAGCCACAGAAACACGTCCGTACCTGACTCGATTCCGATCGCGACTGATACAGGTTTGTACTTATTTACGTTCATGTATCACTTTGTCAACACAGTGTTGCCATATGTTAAAAATAAATACAAATATGTAGCCTACAACAATTCTTTTAAATAAAAATCAATAATATTGTAGTTTAAATATACCATTATTGCATAAAAACTCTTAAGAAACATAAAATTACTAAAAAAAAATACAGTGCGTCTAATAATTTGGCCAGGGACTGTAGGTAAACAAGGAAAGGAAATACAGTGAAATCTCTCTTGGGCGGATACCAAAGGGACCGACCGAAAGTATCCGTCAAGAGGGGTGTCCGCATAAAAGAAATACAAAAAAAAATCGTTTTTTTAATGAAAACTGCAATTAAAGAATTTGGGACATTTAAAACGTATTCTTATATATGTACATATTTTTAAAATAAACGAAAAACTTAAAACTTAAGGAAAAAACAAAGATACATATAAAATATATTAGGATAGAACTACACATACGAAATGAAAGGTCACTTTAATGCCGCAAAAATTCATATATTGTTGTTTGTCTCATCTTTTTCTTTAAAATGACGTCCACAAATCATATTTCTAATTTGGAAAGAAGCTCTAAAGACTCTGCATGTCCGTGATCTTCGGCAAAACTTTTAAGCTGCTTGGTTAGGGTAATAGCTTCATCATAATTTGGGATAGCATCTGTTGGTACTGGAACCTCATCGACATCAGAATCTTCGGAAAGTCCTTGTATTTCAACTGGATTTTCAATTTCTTGTTCTGAATCTGGATTTTCAACATACAAATTTTCATCTATGTTCAAAAAATCATTAAGGTTTTCATTATCGGTCAACTCAAACAAATTCTTATTTTTGAGGATATCTGCAAGTACCTTAAGTGATAAGTCATCTTCTGGATCAGATGTAGCAGCCTCAGTTAACTGGTCTTCACTTTACATATTTTCATGCTTAAATCCCGCTTTATGGAAGCAATTTTTAACTATTTTCTTGGTTACTTGTTCCCAAGCGGTTTTTGCAAAGTAAACTGCATCCAGTGGTGTAATTTTCTTAATTAACTCAAAAGCTGTACCAGCAGTTTCATTAGTTACTATCAGGTGTTTTAGTATTAGACTTCCATAATAAATTTTAAAATTTTTTATAAATCCCTGGTCAAGTAGTTGATAAGCTGCTGTACACTTAGGGAGCAGAAATAAGATTTTTATATTTTTTTAAGCGGACGTCTTTTGGATGAGATCCTGCAGTGCCTAAAAATAACAAAATGTTTCTTTTTTCTTCTGTCATCTTCCAGTCAAGATCTTGCAACCAGTCTGTCATAATTTCTCCTGTCATCCAAGCTTTCTTATCATATTTCCAAGTTACAGGCCGGTTGTTTATGCTAATATTTTTAAATGCTCCGGGTTTAGCTGCCTTACCAATGACTAAGAGTTTTTCTTTTTCTCCCGCCACAATGCAAAATTGTAAACCTCTCTTTGGGATATTTACCACCAATACATTTTTCTTTTTTTAGTGTAAGCGTTTTGTTGGGTTGAGCCCTAAAATACAGGCCTGTCTCATCGGCATTATAGATGTCTCTCGGTGAGTATCCCTTAATTAAAGTAGGTCATTTTTCCCAGAATTAGGAAACATCTTCAGCAATAACCGAAGTTCCTTCTTCTGAAATCGCGTTAAAACTTATGTTGTGGCGGATTATAAATTTATTAAGCCAACCAGAAGAAACACTGAATGTAGAATATCTCAGAGACTGGGCTATTTCTTTTGCTTTGCATCGTATTAGCTGGCCTGAAAAAAATATTAACAATAAATTTTTTGCATTTTTGTCACGACAAGCCTATTGATACTCTCGCTCCTTTTATTCATTCTTTGAATTGATCTGAAAAGTAAATCAACACACTATTCCAGAAAACCTTATCTAAAAAAATAATTCATGTGCATACCTCGCCTTATGGCGAGCTGCTATAAACCAGTTGTAACACAACTTGTCAATTTTGGTACCATCACCTGTCAAAAAGCTTCTTTTTCATTCCAATTGCTGTTCGACATCCACTTGTTTAGAAAGATTTCTTTATGTTTAATTATATCAGTAGCTTGTGTTTTTCCGATATTAAAACGCTTGGATAAGTCCCTTATACTTAACTTTTCCTTCTTGTGAACTTCAACAATCTCAATTTTTTGTTTAAGCCTGAGAATTTTTCTATTTGGAGCCATTTCTACAATGAATGTGTCGTCCACTGTGTCTCTTTTTTTGTATAGGCGTCAGACTAATATTAAATTCCTGCGTGTACCGAAAAATTGAGATCGGTAAATACCCGGTTTACTCGAGGAAGTCCCTCAGTGAAGGCAGGTAGCGACGTTGGCGCGCGATGCGATTGGGAAACGCAATGGCAATTATTTTTTATTGTTTTTTGTCCGAGTAAGAGAACATTTTTTTGTGTCCACGTCCGTTCAAGAGAATGTCCGTCCAAGATGGAGTTAACACAATGCCAATTATATGAGAGTCGGTCGGGACCATGAGAAATTGTCCGTTTAAGGGAGATGTCCGTGTAAGGGGGGTGTCCGCGAAGGGGAATTTCACTGTATATACAGTGAGACCGAGAAATGCATGGCAGAGATTCAAGATTAAACAATAAGTACAAAGTACTACAATAAACATATCATCAAAAATCCCACCACACTAAAAGATAAATGCAGGTTATGTGGACAACAGACATAAACAATAGATCACATAACAGAAGTATGTAACACTCACTCAAATACAGACTATATCAGAAGACATGATAATATAACATAGAATAAGAATTAGATGTAAAGGATAAACTATTAGGCATGTACGCCGAACTTTAACTACCAGCCTATTTATTAAAGAACGAAGGTACAAAGCTATATTGGAACAGAGATATTATCACATACAGGATAATATCAAATAAAAAACCATATATTACACTTATACGTGTACATAAACCCACTAGAACCATTCTCTCCATCCCAAATTCAGTAAATATACAGAAAATACATATTACTGGCAGAATAAATTAAACAAACAATTATACCCGCTTGGATCTTGTAAAATAGCATATAATTGCACGGATAGATAATGACTTTCAGAAAGATTGGGAAGAAAAATTAATACATGGCAAATATTTCAGCTCCATAAACCAACCCACAATAAAATTGATAAAACCACATCATTAAAAAAGAAACAGCGACTGGAGTATGTCGTAAATGCAATTGTTCAGGAGAAATAATAGAATATATAACGTGGTTGGTTGAAAATTTTCCACCTTTCTATAAGTATTTCTTGGAAGCTGTCATGGAATCAGGAAGTGCTTTGTGATAGAGCTTTATTCACAGATTGAATTTAAACGACCAGACCTACTTCTAATCGACAAGATTGAATGAACGGCCACTATAATAGTTATCGCTTGTCCCCTCACGAATAATATTACTCAAACCAAGTGTGAAAAGGTGAATAAATACCAGAATCTCGCTTATCCCAATAATTCCAGGCCCTTTTCGTCAGTGGCTAAGGCAGTTGGTCAAAATTTCACCAAATCCACCATACCACCACTCACACGGCCAGATAGTTCTATTGCAACAAGACCTGTTGAGAAAGCGAACTTGTTGGCTGAACTGTTTGCTTCATATTCTACTGCCGATTTCCAAGGAAAAACACCACCTACTATTCCCATAGTGCAGTCAAGGATGTCCGATATTGTCTTCAGACAGCGTATCATAAAACTTATTTTAATGGAGCTAGACACCAAAAAAAGCTTCTGGCGCTGACAGAATACCTGCCATAGTTCTCAAAAACTGTGCGAGAGAACTAACACCAGTTTTCTGTAGACTTTTCAACCTATCCTACAGAAGGGGAATATTTCCTTCCGGCTGGAAATGTGCCACAGTACAGCCGATACCTAAAAAAAGGCAAGAAGACCTTGCCAAATAACTATCAACCAGTCGCACTGCTTTCAATAATATCGAAAGTCATGGAAAAGGCTGTCAATCAGCACCTTCTAAAATACAAAACGCAACTGAATATTTTGGAGAATCTCGTGCGGTTCCTCTTGACATATCCAAGGCATTCGACCGTATTTGGCACGATAGACTGTTGGCTAAGCTACGCTCTTATGGTAGGTCTGAAAAGTTCTGTTTGTGGCTCTCATGTTTCCTCAGAAAGCGTTCTTTACGAGTTGCAGTCGACTGATTTCTTTCTAACATCTTTACTATCAACGCCGGTGTGCCCCAAGGCTCCATACTGTGTCCTACTCTCTTTCTCATTTACATTAACGTTCTGCTGAGAAGGCCGGGAATCCAATCTACAGTTTTGCAGATGACAGTACGCTTATCTCTTCATTCCCTTTGAACGCTCGGACATCGGCTACTCAGGCGAATATCCGCAGACAGCAGGAAGTCTTTCAACTTAACAAAGACCTGGAAGAAATTCTATCTTGGGGTGACAGGAACCATAGTGCAGTCAAGCCTGCCATAGTTTAGTATAGTATAGAATTTAACGCTACAAAAACTCAGGCGGCAGTTTTTTCTAAAAAAGTTAACGTTGCTGAACCCGACATAGTTATGTCGGGGCACTCCATTCCCCTAGCATCGTCATTCAATTTGTTGGGCGTTAATTTGGGAGAAAATATGTCCTGGCATGAACATGTTACAGGTATAGCAAGGAGAGGTTCTCAAAAGTTGGGAATATTATTTCGAACCAGAAAGCTTTACACTCCACAACAACTGTTAATTGTTTACAAAGCTCAAATTCGACCAACTATGGAATACTGCTCTCATGTTTGGGACTGTGCTCCTAAACATACACTGCATTTGTTCGATTCTGTTCAGAGAAGGGCTGTTCGTCTGACTGGAGACCCAGAACTGACCGGCGGCCTTGATTCGCTAGAACATCGAAGAACGGTTGGCGACTTGAGTCTATTCTATAAGTATTTTTATGAAGAGTGTTCGAAGGATGTCGCCCGCTTAATTCCTCCCAGAGCGGTGCATGTTAGAAGTACACGTCGCGTTGATACTTCACATCCGTATGAGGTTCAGCTTGTTACTCCTCGTACAACGCTTTTCAAGCAGTCTTTTATATGGAGAACATCATCCCTTTGGAATAATTTGCCCAGGACTGTATTTCCCACCGAGTACAATTTACAACGATTCAAGAACAATGCGAAGTTTTAATATCCATAGAAGGAGTCCTGTCAAGCAAGTTTTGCTCTTGCCTAGAGTTCCTACAAATTCCCGAATTACTGAGGATCATGTAGAAAACCAGCATTCTACAAACATGCCATATTGTGTGCAAGTTTCTAAACTTTTCCTAGGTCCAGATGAAGTTCTTTCCTAGAAAACTCAGAAACCGCGAGAATATGCAATAAAAATAATAAGAATATTATTAATACTTTATCGTGATATACATTCATCGCACATTGTCAACATCCCCAAGGACAATTATAATGTAATAAAAAAGAATAATAATTAGATATAATTACAAATAGAAACAGATAAATCACTTAAACTAACTAAGCTTTAACGTATATAATATCACAAGTATAACAAGAAAAAAGTGCTCTATCATCAAGACATTGCACCGTGTCACAATCAGTGGTTACAATTTCAAAATTACATGAATTGAAGTTCGAATTGCTTCCACAGTATTCTTCAGATTTGTTCCCCAGCGACTATTATCTATTCACAGACCTCGAAAAAATGCTCACGGGAAAGGGATTTGGCTCCAATGAAAAAGTTTTCGCCGCAACTGAGGCCTATTTTGAAGGCACAGACAAATCCTTCTACAAGAAAGGTATAGAAATGTTAGAATCGCGTTGGACTGATTGTATCGCTCTTGAAGGAGACTATGTTGGTAAATAAAATCGAATTTGGCAAAAAATATGTTTTAAGTAGCTAGACCAAAAACTTTTCAGCCTACATGTTATATTACCATGAGCAAATTACACAGGTCTGCAAAAAAAAAAATTGAGAGCTGTTTTGTTTTTTTTTTGCGTAATTCTTATGTTTTTGGGTGTACTGAATCCAAAAATGACTTTCATTTTGTCATAGAACGTCACGTTTTCTGACAATGTAGGTATCTATGTTAAACAAGTTATCATCTTAAAATAAAAGATAAAAGACTAAAAATTTTTTTAATTTATAATTGCGTAACAAAACTTATTTTTTTATCTAAAATACATTCATTAGTAAGCACTAAACACATTTTTTTTTCCCAGTGAGACTCCTTTTGGTACATTTTCGCTTGTAGGAAGCATCTGGAAGGTCTCTCTGAAGCGTCCAACAGTAGTCTGCCATCATTGAGACGCTCCATCCTCCCTGGTATCTTTTTTCCATCTTATTAATATCTTGGTGAAATCGTTCACCTTGCTCTTCACTCAGATCTCCTAAATTTTCTGGAAAGTAGTCGAGGTGGGAATGAAGAAAATGTACTTTTAAACTCGTTAGGCAACCTAAAGCTTGAAATGCTTTTAACATTCTCTTGACGATTTGTTTGCAGTTAGGGTTTTTATTATTGCCTAAAGCCATAAGCCGTCTAATATCGGGTCCAACGAAAACACCTTCCTTCAACTTTGCCTCCGAGAGGCCTGGAAACTTTGATATTAAGTATTTGAAGCAATTTCCATCTCTTGGAAGTGACTTTACAAATTGCTTCATCAATCCCAGCTTTATGTGAAGCGGTGGTAGAAGAACTTTATGAGGAGGCACCAAAGCTTCATGCAGGACGTTCTTTTCGTCAACTTTAAGCTCCCTCGGAAGCCAACACTTTTTGGTCCAGTGATTTGCTCGATCTCTACTATCCCATAGACACAAAAAGCAAGGGAATTTGGTAAACCCAGATTGTTGTCCGAGCAACATGCCAAGATTTTTAAATCACCACACACTTGCCAACCGTGGTCTTTATATTTTAATTTGCAAAGAACCAATTCCAAGTTCTTGTAGGTTTCCTTGAGGTATACGGAATGACCGACAGGAATGGAAGCATAGAAACCGCCATTGTAAAGCAGAACTGCTTTAAGGCTTCTTTTTGAAGAATCTATGAAAATACGCCACTGTGCTGGGTCATCAAAACCTTCAATATTGGTACAATAAACCAACTCGTCCTCTTGGGCAAAGTAGGAAGTGAACTGCTTCTCACGATATCTAAACCAGGAGGAAGACACTCCCGGCAAAAGTAAGTTCCTGCTTTTGAGCTTTGATCCAAGCAACTCAGCAGCGTTTTTGGGAAGATTCAAGTCTCTTACCAAATCATTTAGCTCGCCCTGGGAAAACAATTTCGTACTGCTGTCATCTTCAAATTGAAAACTTGACTTGTCATCTGGTTCAGGTACAGCACCATCTTCGTCAGAACTTGGAATCTCTTCCAAGGTAGCAGGGGCCTTGGGCACTGGCATTTCGGTCCCATGAGGGATGGGACGAATAGCTGATTGCAGATTGGGGTATGAAATGGACTGCTTCCATTTTGAATTATACCCTTTCACATTACACGAACAAAAGTAACAATCATCACTATGGTTCTTTTGCTCGCGCCATACCATAGGAATCGCATATCGGAGAAAGCTTTTTTCTTGCCCTTAAACCAATTTGGAAGGTCTTCAACACATTGTTTGCAGACTTTATGAGGTACCCAAACTTTATCCTGTTCTCCAAGTTTTAAGCCAAAATACGTGAAGTATACTTTTTTTTACAAAGTCCGTTATATTAAGTTGTTGCTTTAATACCATATATTCGCCACAAATATAACAGAAACTGTCAGACGAATTCACACACTTCCGCACAGATGACATTGCACTATATTGAACCAAGATCTATAAAACAATGACGAGTTAACACGTAATTGTACTGCGCCACTTTCTACACTATCGGAGCGCGCACGTTCTGGTTACAACGTTTATGTTTGTTAATTTAGCTCACACAGGGCGTTCTTTATTTAGAAAGTAATGATAGTTATGGCCTGTATACATTTAAAAACAGCAATCAAAATAAAATTGTACCTATTTATTTATCAAGTTAGCCCAAAAAAACCCTTTTTTATAATAAAATTTTGCGTTTTGCAAAATAACCTGACGTTCTGGAATTTTTTGAGTATTTTTTTAGTTTTCAGAACACCTAAATACATAGAAGTCAGTTGAAATCATCCAGACAGCATTTTTGTTGCAGACCTGTGTTATCTATATTTCAATGTATGTACACAGTAAAAAGTTCATCGCCCAAAAGAGTATTATTTAGAAAACAGAGACCTTCTTCATCTTCCAACCAAAATTAAAAAAAAAAAAATAATAACCGGTCAAGTGCAAGTTGAACTTGCGCAATTAGTGTTCCGTACATTGATTGCTTTTAATATAAAAAATGTCGTAACGGAAGTATAAAATGATCAGTGACTTCACAAAACACACCCCAAATGAGTTTTTAACAAAGTTTATTTCCAATCTTTACTGAAAATTGATGATCTTGAAATTTCTGTTTTTTTATATACCAGATAAATTATTACAGGTAATGCACTCGTGATAATTTTCGTTCAATCTACACCCCGTGGAGAATATTCCAGAATTTTTTCTAAAGTTTTTGATAAGTACTTTTCGAGATAAGGCTGGTGGACAGCGATTTTTCGCGATTTTTTAAAAATAATACAAAGAAAAGTGCGCGCAAGTATTACATTACATATATATTTTTTACTCGTGCTTTCACAAGCTTTTATTTGACACCACACTCGATTACCTAGAAAAAAAAATGTTTTTTCACTTCCGATTTCACCCCCCAAAACTAACCCCTTAAGTCAAAATTTAACTTTCAAAACTACATGGCTCTGATGAGGCCATCAATTCCTATATTATTAACAAATTTCAATTTTCTATGACAAATAGTTTCGGAGAAAAATCGGGTGTGACAGACGGACAGACAGACAGACAGACAGACGGACAGACGGACAGACGGACAGACGGACACAGACGGACAGACGGATAGACGGACAGACGGACAGACAGACACCGAAGCGATCTTATAAGTGTTCCGTACGGAACAATAAAAATAAGTCACTCTTAACTTCCATGAATTCCATGACTAAATACTAAATAATTGATTAAAAAAGTGATACCTGCACATCACATATAATTTATTGTTAATAAGAAACCTCTTCACTTTGCCCTTAAAAAGACCTAGGGTTTTAATACTTCTCAGATGTTCTAGAAATGCATTAAATTATTTTTTACAACTAATTAAAGGTCATTTTGGAATAAGGAGGTGTAATCAAGTGGTTCAGCCCAGTTATTCCCACCTTCGTGCTGTAATGTTATCAGAGATATCTCTGTTTCAAAAGAGAAGGCTGTGGTTCGTTTACACAAAGACTCAACAGACATATAGGAACAAGGAAAGTTTTTCAAAAAGATATAGTAAAGAAATGTAAGGTCGCTCCACTTTTACGATCTCTCGGCCAAAACATTTATTCTAGTCATTCAGAAACCAAGTCAGGCTTTTACAAAAATGTAATTCCCCGTACCGAATCTGCCATATTAACGACGGTAGGTTCGCTTTGCATAGGGTTATGTGGGTTTGGGAGCTTGTGATGGTGATGAAAAATGTATGAACTTGCATTGCGTAGGGTTATGTTGATTAGAGATATTGTAGTGTCGTAGATTGTTTATTAATTTTTAATAAAGGATTTAACTTGTCGTATATAGTGTCAGGTAGGTGTAAGAGCTAGTGATTATGATAAAAGATATATTAAACTTGCTTTACATAGGGTTGTGTGGGTTTGGGAGCTTATTTTGTGTCTAATAAACAAATAGGAAAGTTAATGTGTCGAAGGATTGTATTTATTCGATTCCTTTGATTTTCCAAATATCGAGAAATAAATCGAAATACTTAATGTCAACATACGATTTCTCAAAGATGAAAAAAGTTATCTGGACAAATCTAGATGCGTTTTGAATAGAAAGAGTATTTCTTTCGGACCCCATTAATGGTTTGATTACATCTTTCGATGTAACATAACCTCAAATATGTCGAAAAAACGTGATTTTCCCTTTTAGGTAAGAATATCTCGAACCTCGGATTCGAATTTAGCGCGTCAAAAACCTTCGTAAATCTATATTTTGATTTCTGGGCAAAAGATTTGGCTAAATTTTGTCGGCCTGTATTATTAATGATATAATAATTTTCATTCAATCTACACCCTGTGGAGAATATTCCAGAATTTTTCAAAATATTTTGATAACTAATTTTTGATGATTTAATACAAAGAAAAGCGTGTATGTACATTATATATATTTTTGAACTCGTGTTCTTACAGGCTTCCATTTGACACCTCGCTCGATGAAATGGTAACACTTTTTTTTTCACTTCCGATTTCACCCCCCAAAACTAACCCCTTGAGTCGAAATTTAACTTTCGAAACTGCACGACTCTAATGAGGTCATCAATTTCTATATTAGTGCCAGATTTCAACTTTCTACGTCAAATAGTTTCGGAGAAATTTGGGTGCGGACAGACAGACGGATACACAGATACCGAAATGATCTAGTAAGTGTTCCGTAAGGAATAATAAAAATAAAAAACACAAGAATCTTTTTATAAATTATTCCGAGGCTATATCTTTTTAGCAGATACAGCATTCAAGACTTTGTAGGTTAAAAATAGTACCAATTTCCACTCAGGTACAGTAATCGGCCATAGTAATCCTGTGCAAAATTAAATAAAACTGGTATTTATGCCGGTTTGCTTCCAAACCCGCTCGATCCAAACAACTTCAGCGTACTTGCAAAGACAAATTTGGTTGTTTATAATTTACAATTTGATAAGCATCCTACAGTGCTTCAAAAAATACAAAAAAAAATGCTTCGAAAGTGAATATTTTGATATTGGGACTTCTTTATGTTTCCCGTAAAATTTATAAAAATGGATCGAAAGGGTTTTGAAATTAAACGCCTCAATTATGTTTTATGTAATGTTAATTGTTAAATAAAACAAACCAAATTTAAAAACTTAACCACCTATTTGAGGAAGTATGTAGTCTTACAAATTTTCATATGGGTTAGATGAAACAAAAGTTAGATACATTTAAGCTAGACATAAACAAACAAATTAAGTACTAGTTACTAGAGAAGTATATAACCGACCCTTCTGCAGGAGGGTATAGATGTGCTGAAAGGTCCCTAATTAACATTTATAGGGCAAGTATAGCCCTAAGACATGTTTCTGTAACTTGGGGCGAGACGAGAGTGGTGTTTATTCCCAAGCCAGGTAGAAATGGACACATCTTGGCGAAGGACTTCAGGCCGATCAGCCTCGGCTCTTTTCTGATGAAGACTTTGGAGAGATTGTTTGATGGGTATCTGAATTCAGGTCCCTTGAATGAATACCCTATAGCCTCTAATCAATACGCCTATACGGAGGGCAGGTCGACTGAAACGGCATGGCGAAAAAGGGATACGTTTTAGGCGTCTGGAAACAACACCTCAACGAAAAGAGGAACAAATCCTACACGTCCCTTTGGGTCTCTAGGAAAGCTCTAGGTAAAACTTGGGGTATGCAACCCAAGGTCATACTGTGGATATACAAGGCGGTGTTATTGAGTGGGCACCGTGGAGTTAAAGAACCTACTGCGCTGCCTACAGGAGAATTACCTTGGAGCGGCAATGAGAACGACAACAAGAAAAAATCACGAAAACAATGCAAGTCTTTTTCTGTCCATATCCTTGAAAGAAAGGACATGCAAAAGCTCCTGAATAGGCCGAATACCGACATTTGGTATACTGACGGTTCGGGAGCTAATGGGGCGGGAATTTTTTGCCATAAATTAAACCACAGGGAAAGTATACCCATGGGCAAAATGGCTACGGTTTTTCAAGCAGAGGTGTTAGCCATCCTCAAATGTGTAAAACTACAAATTTCGAAAGGAACAAATAATATGAAAATTTTGATCTGCTGCGACAGTAAAGCAGCTATACAAGCTCTTACCAAATCCACCACGGACAGCTTGCTGATCAGGGAATGTGTACAAGGACTAAACACATTAGGAGGTAACAACTAAGTTATCCTAATGTGGGTACCAGGCCACTAAGGCATATCTGGAAATCAAATAGCGGAGGAACTCGCCAAAAGAGGCACCTTGAAGGACCCACCTGAATAGGTTCTAGAAGTTCCATTCGCTTTTGATAAAAACAGAATCAGGGAATGGTTGGATAAAGAACACCAACTCTCTTGGAGTACAGGAGCGGGGTGTCGCCAAGCCAAACTCTTTATGAGACAAACCACGCAAACAAAGGAAATATTGTCGGTGTCAAAACAAAGGTTACGTCTGAGCATAGGATTCCTTACGGGACATGTGGCACTACCGGCCCATCTATATAACCTCAAACTGGCTGAGCGGAAAACATGTCGGCTCTGCGAGGGAGAAAGCGAGGACAGTATACACATTCTGTGCGAATGTCCTGCGCTAATGGTCAAGAGACATAGATACTGGGGTCAACTATTCTGTGAACCCAAAGATCTACAAGAGGTCAGGTCTCTTGGCAGAAAATGCCTGACTAGAGCTGCGACCCTGACTTAACTCAGTGGGGAGTCACAGAAGAACTGTTAGATCTAGGTGACACCAGAGACTCAATATACCACCCACTCACTTTACTGCTACGACTACTACTACTAGAGAAGTAAATTATACCTACACTTTAATTATTAGGTCACATACACAAATTACACGGTTAAACCCAACAAAAGTTATTAAATTAAATACTAATAGGCAATAAAAATCAACAAATGTCATTCGCAGCACATCCTAGTTGTCATCAACATGGTCAAAAATAAGTAGTAAGTACATTGTGATGTAAAAATATTAATTATTCACCTGTGAGTAAACGAGATCTTTTTTCTTCATATACATTGTCAGCCTCTGAGAAGAGTCTTTCTGTGTATACACTGCTTTCTGGTGCTGACAGAAATTTCACAGCAAGTTTTGATAAAGTGTATGGAAACTGTGCCTTGTTTACGGCCCACCACGAATAGGGGTTCGACAGTCGAGAGATACATTTCATTTTTAAATAAATATCGAATTTAACAGCACTCGTGTTTTTCCAATTGCCATCACACTTCCTGTACGTTTTACTATTTTATAGTAACATTCCCAAAAAGAAATGTGTGCATTTTCATCGGAATCCTCTCCTTCAGTTCTTTTTCTCTTTATAGGAGTTGATTTATTATTTTCATCGCTGTTAGCATCAAATGCCGAAATTAATGATTCAAGTAAAATATATTGCCTTGTCATTTTAGTTTGTAGTTGTTCAAAGAAAGAATTTTCTTCCATAATGTTTTCAAAGTTATCATTTAGTCCCTGTTCCATGGCAATTCTGACATCGCTTACCTTAGAAGTGACTTTGGCAGTATACTATTTACTACAACAATTCCATGATTTTTTTTAAATTTTTTGGTTTTCCTTGAGTGATTACCTGTGGAATAGTTTCGGACAAGCATGATAGTTCGAAGCTCACAATTTTTGTTAGTTTTTCAAAAAGTTGGAGTAACTTAATAAGTTGCTGTAAAATCGCTCATTGTTCGGTAGTCAAATTGGCAATATTGCTGCAGCTGTCAAGTACAACAAAATGGCTTTTTTCTGCTCTAGAAAACTATTCGACATATAATAAGTAGAGTTCCACTTGGTACTGATATCTTGCACCAGTTAATGTTGAGGTAAATTTAAATCATTTTGAATTTTTTGGAGTTTTTCCTGTGGCACACCCGAGAAATTCACATGAAGTTACAATGCGTTGTCCTACAGAAATCATTTCAAGTGTCCCCCGTTGAACTTTCGGGGCATTATTAATTATCAATTGAATTGGGTGAACGAGGCAGCATATCGACTGAAGTTTGGCATCACTTTGCCTTTACGATATTACGTTTGTTGTCATGAACTATTGTACGAATTGTGTATTTTCGATCTCCCAAACATTTGAAATTTCTAGTCAAGCACGAGCAATGTCTTGTCCAGAATGTTATCCTTCAAAATTTTTGACGCTTGAAACAACGTGCTTCAGTTGAAACTCAAAAAACTGGACTGTGTTTTCGCATGTCCACATATCAGATTTAATTGTAATATAGTAAGCAGATAATATCATTTTCTGAATTCTTGCAATAACCTTGTAGTCCATCATTCTGGTGAAACCAGATCTGTCGACTATGCTAAACGCTTCGTTATCTAAAGCTAACATCTCACCGATCAGATAATGAACTTTTATAGCCTTGGTATCGTTTATGTCCCAGCTTTTCTGGTTAGCACACTCGTGATAGTTTAAGTGTCTGGTTTTACTTAAATGATCTGCGTGTAGTATACACCTCTTGGGCAGTGAAAGATGTACAAGTTCAAATTCGTCAAGATGTTTATTTTTCAAGTGGTTTAGCTACCTGAGGTCGCGGCTTATTTACCGGTGCCACTAAGAGAAATCTTCACATTATACAAATTACACTTCACCAATAGCGGATTCATATCGTCGTCGGTAATGCGTGCACTTATAATTAAAAAATGAAAAAGCAGTAAACAGTAAACATGTCACCGATTCCTTTACTTAGAGTGAACTGTCAACAAAAGACGGACCGCAATGCGAAACAAAAGAACAGATTGAAACTTGTTTACGCTAGTTGAACTTATTCGCGTAATATTCGGGTAAAGAAAAGCTGAATATTCGGTATTCGGCTCAATTTACTAGTCGTGACATGTCTAAGTAAATCTTATTTAGGAGGGGAGGTGATCGATAAAAAAACCGCTTGTTTCTCTCTCTTGGTGACGGTCATAAGGAAACTTGCCTGGAATTTTAGTATTAGTAAAAAATAAAATAAATATTATATATATTTATACTTTGATCAAAGATTATGAAGGTTTTAACTTTGTAAACATAATGAAGTTCGAAATTACAGTCAGTGCTGTACAATAAATCTGATTTATCACTACTATACCAAATATTTTATTTTGATACTCAACGTGAGTTTCATTAACAATGTTAGTATCATCAGAAGCGATGATATATTAAGCTTAAGAGCAAAAACTAGACTATTTATACTAAACTTGCAATTTAGCCGAACGGAACCGACTAATTATACACGGAGCATTAGTTCCCGTGAAGTAAACCGTACGAACAACTGTGAGGAATGAGTCCTCGGCCCTTATTTATACTATTTTTGCATTTTATTGCTTTAATAACTTCGTATTTTTTTTATAGGTCTAGCACACGTGCTACAGGGAAGTCCCTAAAGCGCTACAGGAGCGACACGTGTGCGGAGAAAGCGATTCACGTTGTTCTTAAATCGCTGTAAATTGTACTCGGTGGGAAACACAGTCCTGGGCAAATTATTCCAAAGGGATGATGTTCTCCATATAAATGACTGCTTGAAAAGCGTTGTACGAGGAGTAACAAGCTGAACCCCATACGGATGTCTTAGCGTGACGTGTACTTCTAACATGCACCGCTCTGGAAGAAATTAAACGGGCCACATCCTTCGAACACTTTCCATGAAAATACTTGTAGAATAGGCCCAAGTCGCCAACCGTTTTTCGATGTTCCAGCGAATCAAGGCCTCCTGTCAGTTCCGGGTCTCCAATCAGACGAACAGCTCTTCTCTGAATAGAATCCAACAAATGCAATGTATGTTTGGGAGCGGATCCCCAAACATGGGAGCAGTATTCCATAGTTGGTCGAATTTGAGCTATGTAAAGAATTAACAAAAAATAAAAAAAAAAAATTAAAAAAAAAAAAAAAAATTAAAAAAAAAAAAAAAAAAAAAAAAAAAAAAACAAGTTGTTGTGAAGTGTAAAGCTTTCTGGTTCGAAATAATATTCCCAACTTCTGAGAAGCTCTCCTTGCTATGCCTGCAACATGTTCATGCCAGGACATATTTGCTCCCAAATTTACGCCCAACAATTTGAGTGACGATGTTAGGGGAATGGAGTGCCCCCACATAACCATGTCGGGTTCAGCAACGTTAACTTTTTTAGAAAAAACTGCCGCCTGGGTTTTTGTAGCGTTAAATTCCACTTGGTTACTATCACCCCAAGATAGAATTTCTTCCAGGTCTTCGTTAAGTTGAATGACTTCCTGCTGTCTGCGGATATTCGTCTGAGTAGCCGATGTCCGAGCGTTCAAAGTGAATAAAGAGATAAGTGTACTGTCATCTGCAAAGCTGTATATTGGATTCTCGGTCTTTTCCAGCAGATCGTTAATATAAATGAGAAAGAGAGTAGGAGACAGTATGGAGCCTTGGGGTACACCGGCGTTGATAGTGAAGGTGTTAGAAAGAAATCCGTCGACTGCCACTCGCAAAGAACGCTCTCTGAGGAAACATGAGAGCCACAAACAGAACCTTTCAGACATACCATAAGAACGTAGCTTAGCCAACAGCCCATCGTGCCAAACACGGTCGAATGCCTTGGATATGTCAAGAGCAACCGCTCGAGATTCTCCAAAGTGTTCAATTGCGTTGTTCCAAACATGTGTTACATAAGTCAGGAGATCTCCTGTTGATCTATTTTTACGAAAGCCATAATGGTGATCGCTAATAATGTTGAATCCTTCAAGATATTTTAGAAGATGCTGATTGATAGCCTTTTCCATGACTTTCGATATTATTGAAAGCAGTGCGATTGGTCGGTAGTTATTTGGCAAGGTCTTCTTGCCTTTTTTATGTATTGGCTGAACTGTGGCACATTTCCAACAGGAAGGAAATATTCCCTTTCTGGTGTTAGTTCCCTCGCACAGTTTTTGAGAACTATGGCAGGTATTCCGTCAGCGCCAGAAGCCTTTTTGGTGTCTAGCTTCATCAAAATACGTTTTATGATACGCTGCCTGAAGACAATATCGGGCATCCTGACTGCACTATGGGAATATTAGGTGGTGTTTTTCCTTGGAAATCGACAGTAGAATGTGAAGCAAAGAGTTCAGCCAACAAGTTCGCTTTCTCAACAGGTGTCTTTGCAATAGAATTATCTGGCCGTGTGAGTGGTGGTATGCCAGATGTTTAGAAGCAACAGCTTCTTTGCATTTTCGGTCAAACCAAGGCTTGCCGTTGGAAGGGCATTTCTTCGAAAAAGGGATGTGCCTCCATACCGGCCAAAATAACATCGGAAACCTCCTTGGCGCAGTCAGGTCATCGGATCGAAACAAACGTCTAACCAAGGGAAAGTTTGAAAATATTCCATGAGATCTTCCCATTTAGCAGATTTGTAGTGCCAAATCTTGCGCGGTTTAGGAGCGTCTCTGTCACTGATTGGTAGGATATTCGATGTCGATAATAGCTTATGGTCGGAAGAACCTAATGGCGGATTTACGCTGACCGTGTAAATCTCTCGGATTGGTGGCTAAAAACAGATCAAGAAGACTGGCGAACTCCCTGTCTCGATCAGGGGTCCGTGTTGGTTCGTCAATAAGCTGAGTTAAGCCACAACTGATCGAAAATGATTCGGCTTCACGACCTTGTTCATCGGTAGTATTGGAATATTTAAGCCAGTTGATGTTGTGGACATTAAAGTCGCCCAGGATGGCAATTTCGGCATTTGGATAGTTAATTTGTAAATGATCGATGGTGTCTGCAAGAGAAGCGAAAAGTGCTCTAAAGTTAGTATCGCTTGGTGGTCGATACAGGATACAGATGAACCTTGTGGTTGGTTGAGTCGTTATTTTTAACCACATAACGTCAAAGTTTGGGGGCTCCAGAGCCTCTTCTCGTTGGCAAGAGAGGTCGCTTCTGGCGAAAAGACAGATTCTAAAGTTACGCCTAAATCGGGAATACTCGTAGTAGTCGTATCCAGGATAAAGATAGTTGACTGTGCTGGTCGATGAACTGACCTTGGTTTCACAGAGAGCGAGTACATGAGGTTTATTTGATTGCAGGTGTTGGTGCACTGAATTTATGTTCGAGTTTAAACCTCGTATGTTACAAAAATCCATTTTAAAATTCTGATCTCTACATGTCGACGCACCTGAACCAGCCCCCACCTGGAGATTCGAACGGGGGGCTATTTTACCTCCGGAATTTTTTGTATCCAGGTGCCTCATCATGCTATTTGGTCCCACAGTCCGGGATATCGGCACAGCCACGAAACGTTAAGCAACTTCACGCAGCCTATGCATTTAATAATTTCCGATTACACGCATTAATTAAATTATCTAAAGTTACTGTATGATTAGATTCAAAAGCATATTCGGAAATGCTTGATCTTTTTCATTCCGTACCATAAATCAGCTTAAGAGAATATTACACTTTCTAGGTCGAAAATTTTTATAATTTTTATGGGACTGAAAAATTAATAAAAAAACATTTTTCGAGCCCGTAATGTATTTTGAGTCTTCAAATACAAGAAAAAGGATTTTTACATAATTTTTTAAATGATTTTTTATGAGTTTTTTTGCGTGCACGTGTACGATTGCGGCTCACGGAAACGTCTGAATAAAAAATATATTCTTAGGAAAAGTATAATTATGGCCCCAATAGCGACGACAATTATTTTGTTTGAGTACAAAATGGTGGACTCCCAAAGTTGATAGTCTCAAAAATAGCATTTCCTTTTCGTAAAAAAATATATTAAAAATTGATGAAAACATTAACCAATCTTTTTTAGTCTAGTTCGACTGGGGCTATTGTTGTGTAGAAGAATATATTAATATTTCGGACCAATCGGTTAAATGGTTTTTAAGTTATCGTGCACGCCGATTACAAAAACGTTATCTTGAGAAAGACGTGTTTTAAGTTTTGACAAACAAGTTTTCACATATAAAATCTACTTACGTTCGATCAGCTATGCCTGCTGTATACAAAATTCCTTCCGACTCCTCATACGCCTCGTTCTCAAGTGTTCTTTCGTCTCTTTTGTTGCAAAGTTGTAATAACTAAAAATTGTACTAAGCAATAACTAAAAGTCGGATCACTGCTTGGATTCAGATCAGAAGTTTTACAATTTTTTTCTGCAGATATACTGGCAAAATTAGAATTACATTTATCTGAAAATCGACTACCATAAAACTGTCTTTTACGTGGTCTGCACCCTGGTTTCGAACTAAATTTTTATTTTCTATCCATTTTGCACAATATTAGCCGAGACGTTTATTGGGTGATGTTAGCCCTTCAAGCGATATTTTCGAACTGCCAGCGTACCGCTTGCTTGGGAGCTACAGTTTTGCCTTAAACTGAACAGATATTATACCCATTATAGTAAACTCTCCTTTTACCTGCTTTCTTAGTAGTAGTAGTAGTAAAGTGAGTGGGTGGTACATTGAGTCCCTAGATCTAAAAATTCTTTTGTGACTCCCCACTTAGTCGAGTCAGAGTCGCAGCCCTAGTCCGGCATTTTCTGTCAAGAGACATAGGCTACTCACCCTGACCTCTTGTAGATATTTGGGTTCACAGAATAGTTGACCCCAGATCTCTTGATCATTAGTGCAGGACATTAGCACAGAATGTGTATACTGTTCTCGCTTTCTCCCTCGCACATCCGACAGTTTGAGGTTATATAGATGGGCCTGTAGTGCCACATGTCCCGTAAAGAGTCCTATGCTCAGACGTAACCATTGTTCTGACATCGACAAGAGTTCCTTTGTTCTGCCTGTCGTAGTTTGTTTCATAAGGAGTTTGGCTTGACGACACTCCGCTCCTGTACTCCAAGAGAGTTGGTGTTCTTTATCCAACCATTCCCTGATTTTGTTTTTACTGAAAGCGAATGGAACTCCTACAATCTGTTCAGGTGGGTCCTCCAAGGTGCTTCTTTTGGCGAGCTTGTCCGCTATTTTATTTCCAGATATGTTACCAAGGCCTGATACCCACATTAGGGTAACTGTGTTGTGAACTTCCAATGTGTTTAGTTCTTGTACACATTCTCTGATCAGCAAGTTGTCCGTGGTGGATTTGACAAGAGCTTGTATAGCTGCTTTACTGTTGCAGCAGATTAAGATTTTCATATTATTTGTCCCTTTCGAGATTTTTAGCTTTATACATCTGAGGGTGGCTAACACCTCAGCTTTAAAAAACCATGGCCATATTGTCCATGGGTATACTTTCCCTGTGGTTTAATTTATGATAAAAGATTCCCGCCCCAAAGCGGCCATTAGCTCCCGAACCGTCGGTATATCAAATGTCGGTGTTCCGTCTGTTCAGGAGCATTTGCGTGTCCTTCCTCTGGATATGGATATGGACTGGTTCAGTGGTGGGACACAGACTGCTACTTCTAGCACCTCCGTTGGTGTCGTTCTCCTAGCCCCTACTGTCGTCCTAAGGTAATTCCCCCGTAGGCTGCGCAGTAGGTTCTATAACTCCACCGTTCCCACTCTGGGCTACCAAATCACTGCTGCGTAAGTTAATCTAGACAATAGCACAGCCCTGCATATCCACAGTGCAACCCTGGGTTGCATACCCCAAGTGTTGTCCAGAGCTTTCCTACAGGCCCAAAGGGGCGTGTAGAATTTGTTCCTCTTTTCGTTGAGGTGTTGTTTCCAGTTTAGTTTTAGGTCCAGACGAACTCCAAGGTATTTCACCGAGCTCGTGTAAACCAGCTCATTGGCTCTGAAACTAAGTGGTGCAATTTCTTGAGGTTCGTATTTCCTGGTACAGATCATGGCATTTGTTTTTGATGGATTGACCGTTAGTCCCTTTGCCATGGATCATCTTTGAGTAATCCTAGGTACCCTCTGCATGATCTCCTTGAGAGGTTGTAGGAAGTTGCCTCTAAACACTATTGACACATCATGGGCCTAGCCATTAGCGGAGATGCCTTCTTCCTGTATGCTTCTTAGGCGGTCATCCACCACTATGCACTACAGTGGGTGACAAAACCCCTCCCTGCGGGCATCACTACCCCCTAATATCTGTTCCAGCATAGCTAACTGTTAGAATCCTGCTGGTTAGCATGCTTCCTACCCAATCTACCAGTGCACTGGGTGAACCGTATGGTCATTGAGTCCCTGATGATTGAATATGAGATGCTGTCAAAAGCTCCCTCTTCAAGGAAGACGCCTAGACCGTATCCTTTATTCGCCTCTATGCCGCCTACCAGATGGTGCAGGGCCGATTCAGTTCACCTGCCCTCCGTAAAAGCGTATTGAATAGATTCAATAGGGTGTTCAATCAAGGGACCTGACTTCAGATACCCATCAACCAATGTCTCCAAAGTCTTCATCAGAAAGGAACCAAGGCTGATCGGCCTGAAGTCCTTCGTCAAGATGTGTCCATTTCTTTCTGGCTTGGGAATAAACACCACTCTTGTCTCGCCCCAAGTTACAGAAACATGTCTTAGGGCTATACCTGCTTTCTTAGAATCATACAAATAGCAGCAGTTGTTCGACATAGATAGAGCAATACCTTTGTAAACGCCCGGAAGGTAAGTCGGCACGCCGCGTGGTCTCTTTGGCCTGCCTTACACTTGGCGCTATAATCGTCTATAACTTCGAAATTATTTGAAATTTTCCTCTGAAATTTTCAGAGAACATTATTGAAATTTAATACTTTCCAACAGAACCCATTTTCTTGCTTGCTCAAAGTATTTCTTGTTAGAATAATTAGAACTTATCGGAAAATCCTTAAAACCTAAACCTAAAATTTTGGTACAAATATATTGAACCTATTGGGTCCAATTAAGTTTGTTATGTAAAATTTGAATTGCCCATCATTTTAAGCCATTTGGATCAAAATGGAGCTATTTTTTTTCAAAATTTAGATCGCTATGCCGGCTTTCCGGTGCTATTAAAAAAATGTTTGAATACATTTTAACATTTCGAAGAAATGCCCCTCCAACGGCAAGGCTTGGTTTGACAGAAAATGCAAAGAAGCTGTTACTTCTAAACAGCCTACCGACAATGGCGTGAAAATCCTAACACCATAAATCGTAACACCTTTGTTCGTGCCCGGAACAGATGGGCACACAATCAACGAATTAGAAACAAACTTCTCGCTTGTCCCAACAATCCCAGGTCCTATTGGGCAGTCGCTAAGGCAGTTAGTCAAAATTTCACCAAATCCACCATACCACACGGCCAAATAATTCCATTGCTACCACACCTGTTAAGAGAGCGAACTTGTTAGCTGAACTCTTTGCTTCACATTCTACTGTCGATTTCCAAGGAAAAGCACCACCTACAATTCCCATATTGCAGTCAAAGATGCCCGATGTTGTCTTTAGACAGCGTATCATAAAGCGTATTTTAATGACGCTAGACACCAAAAAGGCTTCTGGCGCTGACGGAATACCTGCCATAGTTCTCAAAAACTGTGCAAGGACACTAACACCAGTTTTCTGTAGACTTTTCAACCTATCCTACAGAAAGGATATGTTTCCGTCCTGCTGTAAATATGCCACGGTTCAACCGATACCTAAAAAAGGCAAGAAGACCTTGCCAAATAACTACCGACCAGTCGCACTGCTTTCAATAATATCGAAAGTTATGGAAAAGGCTATCAATCAGCATCTTCTAGAATATCTTGAAGGATTCAACATTATTAGCGATCACCAATATGGCTTTCGTAAACATAGATCAACAGGAGATCTTCTGACTTATGTAACACATGTTTGGAACAACTCAATTGAACGCTTTGGAGAATCTCGAGGGGTTACTCTCGACATATCCATTCGACCGTGTTTGTCACGATGGACTGTTGGCTAAGCTATGCTCTTGTGGTATCTCTGAAAAGTTCTGTTGGTGGCTCTCATGTTTCCTCAGAGAGCGTTCTTTACGAGTGGTGGTCGACGGACTTCTTTCTTACACTTTCACAATCAACGCCGGTGTGCCACAAGGCTCCATACTGTCTCCTACTTTCTTTCTCATTTACATTAACGATCCGCAGACGACAGTACGCTTATTTCTTCATTCACTTTGAACGCTCGGACATTGGCTGCTCAGGCGAATATCCGCAGACAGCAGGAGGTCGTTCAACTTAACAAAGACCTGGAAGAAATTCAATCTTGGGGTGACAATAACCAAGTGGAACTTAACGCTACAAAAACCCAGGCGGCAGTTTTTTCTAAAAAAGTTAACTTTCCTGAACCCGACATGGTTATGTCGGGGCACTCCATTCCCCTAGCACCGTCGCTCAATTTGTTGGGCGTTAGTTTGGGAGCAAATATGTCCTGGCATGAACATGTTGCAGGCTTAGCAAGTTAGGAATATTATTTCGAACCAGAAAGCTTTACACTCCACAACAACTGTTAATTCTTTACAAAGCTCAAATTCGACCAACTATGGAATACTGCTCCCATGTTTGGGACTCCGCTCCCAAACATATACTGCATTTGTTGGATTCTGTTCAGAGAAGAGCTGTTCGTCTGATTGGAGATCCGGAACTGACCGGCGGCCTTGATTGGCTGGAACATCGAAGAACGGTTGGCAACTTAAGTCTGTTCTACAAGTATTTTCATGGAAAGTGTTCTATGGATGTAGTCCGCTTAATTTCTCCCAGAGCGGTGCATGTTAGAAATACACGTCGCTCTAATACTTCACATCCGTATGAGGTTCAGCTTGTTACTCGGCGTACAACACTTTTCAAACAGTCTTTTATATGGAGGACATCATCCCTTTGGATTAATTTGCCTAGCGCTGTGTTTCCCAGCGAATACAATTTACAGCTATTCAAGAACAACGTGAATCACTTTTTCCGCACACATGCCGCTCCTGGAGCGCTTTAGGAACTTTCCTGCAGCACGTGTGCCAGACCCATAAAAAAAGTGTTTCTCTTTAGATTTATTTATTAATCAAATAACAACAAATGGTTTTTTTTTCGGACATTTTGAAAAAGAAAAATTTAAAACATTTTATCTTGTTATTTGATTCATAAACAAATGTAAAGAAAACCGTTAAAATGACTCCAAATGGCATCGGAAAGTTGTCGCC
>CM032450.1:5357254-5479754 GCA_019049505.1 Pachyrhynchus sulphureomaculatus
GATCTGTGTTTTCTATGAGTTTGTATGTTGTGGCTAGTGCTTGGTGAACCACTTTGGCAGCTGAATCATGCCTGGCTGTGTACTCTGCTCCGGCCAGTATTTTACATCCGCTCGTTAGGTGTTCGATCGTTTCTTTCTGCTGGTGGCATTTCCTACATCTGTCCTCTGCAATAGTCGGGTCTTTGATGATATGCTTTTGGTAGTTTCTGGTTAATATGACTTTATCCTGGATGGCAAGAAAGAAGCCTTCTGTTTCAGGGAATAGCTGCCCATCCTATAACCAGGTGTATGATTGTTTTTTATTTATGTGGTCTTGTTCTATGTGGTATCTGTGTTTTCCGTGGAGTGTTTTCTCTGACCACGTTTTCATCTTTTCCTGTTGTAATTGGGTGTGACTGTGTGTGTCTGCTGAGTGGTCTGCCGGGATAAGTCGAGAGGTGTGTAGTTTTTGTCTGCTTTCACTGTCGCTGTGTGGAGGCTGGTTTGCTTGCTGTGAAAGAATTTCCTAAGTGCTTGTATTTGTTTTGTGTGTAATGATCTGATGTCTATAATTCCTCTTCCTCCTGCCGTCCTCTCGATGGTAAGTCTTTCTTTGCATGCGTTGGGGTGTAATTTCCTGTATTTGGTGAATTGAGATCGTATAAGGATGTGAATATTTTTCTATGTCTGTTTGTGACCATTTGATGATACCAAATGAATATGTGAGTATAGGTATAGCGAACGTGTTGATGGCTTTATTGAGATTCTTAGAGTTGAGTTTTGTTTGCAAGAGTTTCGTCAGTCTGTTTTTGAATTCGGTTCTGAGCTCTGTTTTGATGTGAGTCTGGTTGAGTTTGGTGCTTTGTTGGAAGCCTAGATATTTGTATGTTTCTTTGTCGAACATGTTATCGAGTGTTTCATTGTTGATGGTTTCTGTCTCATGGTGACACTTCCACTGGCCTTTGTTTATGTGGAGCACTTTGCATTTACTTATACCAAATTCCATATTGACATCTAAGGTGAATATTTCTGCGATTTTGAGGAGTTCTTTCAGGTGTGTTTGTGTGGCAGCGTAGAGTTTTATGTCGTCCATATATAGGAGGTGGTTTATTTTATGTTGATTCACTTTTTGGTGTCTGATATTGAAGCCATGCTCTGTTTTGTTTAGTATATTTGAAAGTGGATTGAGGCAGAGGCAAAACCATAGAGCGCTGGTCGAGTCTCCCTGAAATATACCCCGTCTGATGTACAGCTCTTCTATTTGGATGCGTTCGGTTTGTGTTTCTAGGCGTAATTTGGTTTTCCATGTTTTCATAATTTGCGCGAGAAACTGCCTGAGGTGTTGGTTGATTGTATAGATTTCTAGGGCTCTAATTAACCAGCTGTGGAGTATGGAATCGAAGGCTTTTTTATAGTCTATGTAACCGATGTGAAGGTTTCTGTGTTATTTTCTGGTTTGTCCCATAATCACACTATCTATAATCAGCTGCTCTTTGCATCCTCGACTATTTTTCCTGCATCCCTTCTGCTCTTCTGTGAGAATATTGTTGTCTGTTAGGTGTTGTTCTATTTTCTTCGAAATTGTGGCTGTGATGATCTTGTATAGGGTTGGAAGACAGGTGATAGGTCGATAGTTTGACGGGTTTGTGGTGTCTGAGCTTTTGGGTTTAACGTATGTTATTCCTTGTGTAAGGAAAGTGGGAAATGTGTGTGGTTGTAGAATGGCTTTGTTGATTTGGTGTGCAAGTGCTTTGTGTGTGGTGGTAAACTGTTTGTACCAGAAGTTTTGTATATTGTCTATTCCAGGACATTTCCAGTTGTGTTTGTGTTTGATAGTTTCTGTAATTTCTTGTGTATTTAATGTGGGATTCTCTTGTTCTGTCACATGTTTATGTTTGTCTTCTTCGGCTTTAATCCAGGGGGTGTTATTATTGTGTAGTTTGGGTTCTGACCAGATACTTTTCCAATAAACTCTGAGTTCTTGCTTGTTTGGTGGTTCAGTCACTGCTATCTGTTTGTTATACATAGTTTTCCGGTAGAAACTGTGTTTCGCTTCTTTGGAAGAGGTTGTTGGTGTCTTTCCTCTCATTTGATTCTTTGTATCTACGGAGTCTTGCGGCATATACAGATAGTTTTTGTTTCAAGGTATCGAGGATTTCTGGCAGTGTTCTGTTGGGAGACTTAGATTTGATCTTGTTTGCCCCCTGTGTGACACGTTTGGGCCCGTTCCCACTTATAAACTGGGTAAGATGTCCTAGATCTCTCCTGATGTTGTTGATTTTGTTTTCTATTCTTATTTGCCATTTGAATTTTGTTTTTGTCCTGTTGGGGTTTCCTTGTCGTTGAGGGAGTTTTTGATTATTTTCTGTTAGAGTGGTGATTGCTGCTGCGTATATTATTGTGTGAATGTCTTCGATTGTGCTTAAGTCTGTTATATATTGAGGTATTATATGCTTGTTTAGTGTGTTGAGGATTGGTTGCGTGCTCTGTTTGAAGATTAAACGAGGGATGGGATTTCTTGTTGTGGGGTTGGTGCCTGACCATCGAGCTAGATGTGACTCCATTTTTGCTTTAAGTGTTTGTATAAGAGGTGATTCGGGGTGATGTTGTGTGGATGTTGTTGCGGGTGGCGAGTGAGTCATGTTGTTTTCTGTGACATGGTGTTGCGCAGTACTCGCAATATTATCTTGCGTTATGCTCCTCCTGGGTGGTGGGTCTTGTTGTGTTCGACTGGGTGGTTGTGTGTGTGAGGCTGGTTCGGAATCTGCTTTATTGTTTCTATTGTTTGGTTGGTCTGTGTTCAGTTCAACAGCCACTGTGTCCTTGATTGTTTGCAGTTCGAGAGGTGTGAGACGATTGTTCTTGGTAATAACTCTTTTTTGGTCTATCACTCTCTGTTCTGAAACAAGTAATTGCAGATGTGGATATTCGGTCAAGAAAAGTCTGTGCAGTTCCGGACTGTAGCTCGATGTTATTGTTTCGAGTTTGGTGGCGGTGTAGTAACAGCGCATCACCGTCCTATTCATCTCATCCGTCCACTTTAACCGCTGTCTTGGTTTGCCAGCCTTGGTAGTTGCGTGTTGTTCTTGCAAAACATACGGGCCCTGGCCTGGCTTTGGTGGTTGTGTTTGTCCCGCTTCTACGTCGGTTGCGCTTGGGATTGGTGTTGATGGATCCAAGCGGCGAGTGATTCTCTTCTCAGTGATTTCTTTGTCAGGTTTTGTGTTTTCATTACGGCAACGCATGGCGTGTTCGTTGATTCCTGTGGTGCAACTCATGCGCTGCTGTGATTTTCCCGCCTTGGTGGATGTCGGCTTAGTCGCCGACACAACACTTTTGGCAGGTCCATTTTCGGTTGCCTGGTCTTCATCGTTTTGGTCGAGCTGCCATTTCCCGCGACGTCCTCGACCGTTACGTCGCTCGCCCGATGCTTCTCTTATTGGTCTGCTGTTCTCTGGAATGTTTTCAATGTTTTGTGGTGTCAGAAGCTCAAAGTGTCCCGACATTGGGTTGCCTGTTAGTAGAAGGTAAATGGTTTTGTTGTATTTTTCCCGTGCTTATTATTGTTGGTCTGTCCGTAAAAGTTATTTTTGTATGTCTTGTTCTTCGTTGTTTTGAGAAGATATGAAAGTTGCTACTTTGTGTTTCCGAGAGGGCAAGTATCTCTAGGCTCGTTCCATAGGTGCCATTTTTCCTCATATAATTATAATAGTTATTGAAGTCTTTTATATCGTCGACTTCAATTAATGAAAATGCGTGAAGTTCCGACCAGTTTTGTTGTAAATATCTTAGAGCGACCTCTCGGAGTCTCTCATGATGGTTTTGGTGGCCATATAAGTGTAAGCTAAGTGCACGGAAAAGGCAATTTCCATCACCTAAAATGTCGGATCTGGTAAAACTATCGGGAGTAGTTTCGGCTGAGGCGGTTGTTTGGTTCGTCTGTGGTTGTTGTTGTTGTGGTGTTGCTGTAGCTGTTTGCACGACAGAGGTCCGCCTCCGCTTCACCCTTCCATTTTCAATATTATAATTATTATTATTTAACATAGTATTCCCACGAGTATTCTAGGAAATAAGGGTCGACTGCGGCAGAGCCTGGATGCCACAGCAAGGCTACTTACTCCCGGAGGGCGCCCGGTATCCGGGGAAACCGTTCGCGACTCATAAACGCTGAGCCATTCATCTTCTCGGCACGGTAAACACCTTAAGATTGCGTTTTTTATTACACATAATCTGGACAACACAAGACAGCACAACATGACTCAGGTACCTCGGGATCGTCAATGCCCATACTAGGAGAATCCTGGATTCCCCTAGCTCCTGAGGGGCTTGTATGTTGTGGCTAGTGCTTAGTGAACTACTTTTGCCGCTGAGTCATGTCTGGCTGTGTATTCCGTTCCGGCTAATATTTTACATCCGCTTGTTATGTGTTCGATCGTTTCTTTCTGCTGGTGGCATTTTCTGCATCTGTCTTCTGTAATAGTTGGGTCTTTGATGATATGCTTTTGGTAGCTTCTGGTTAATATGACTTTATCCTGGATGGCAAGTAAGAAGCCTTCTGTTTCCGGGAATAGCTGCCCATCCCGTAACCAGGTGTATGATTGTTTTTTATTTACGTGGTCTTGTTCTATGTGGTATCTGTGTTTTCCGTGGAGTGTTTTTTCTGACCACGTTTTCATCTTTTCCTGTTGTAATTGGATGTGACTGTGTGTATCTGCTGGGTGGTCTACCCGGGATAAGTATAGTGGGGTATAGTTTTTGTCTGCTTTGACTGTTGCTGTGTGGAGGCTGGTTTGCTTGGTGTGAAAGAATTTCCTAAGTGCTTGTATTTGTTTTGTGTGTAATGATCTGATGTCTATAATTCCTCTTCCTCCTGCCTTCCTCTCGATGGTAAGTCTTTCTTTGCAATACATATATATTATTATTACAAAAAGTTCTTCTTTCTCACATTTGATCAATGTGGTTCTATGTTTGGCTGACGGGCCAAAACCAAGTCAGCACAAACGCTATTACCATTCCGTATTAAGGAATGACCTGACAATGTTACATGTTTTCAAAATCACTGACTTCTGAATGTTTCTGTGTATGTCTGTGTTGAGTCCTAATTGCACTAAATGTGGTGTGAATGTTATTGGTGTAAGGCCTGTGGCTGATATAATGAGGGGGACAATGATGACTTTTTCTTGTCTCCATACCCTTTTTATTTCCGTTGCAAGGTCTGTGTATTTGGAAATTTTTTCTGTGTATTTCGTTTGGATGTTTGTGTCATTGGGGACAGCTATGTCAATTAGATAGGTGACTTTTCCTTTTTTGCACTGAAAAGTAATATCGGGTCTATTAGCGGAGACTGTTTTATCTGTATGGATACCGATGTCCCAGTAGAGCTTGTAATCTTCATTTTCAAGTATGGATGTTGGCG
Organism: Pachyrhynchus sulphureomaculatus; assembly: GCA_019049505.1. NCBI lineage: Eukaryota > Metazoa > Arthropoda > Insecta > Coleoptera > Curculionidae > Pachyrhynchus > Pachyrhynchus sulphureomaculatus. The sequence goes on from CM032450.1 coordinate 5,362,650, forward strand.
TGTATTTGTAGTAGGGATCTGTGTTTTCTATGAGTTTGTATGTTGTGGCTAGTGCTTGGTGAACTACTTTGGCAGCTGAATCATGCCTGGCTGTGTACTCTGTTCCGGCCAATATTTTACATCCGCTCGTTATGTGTTCGATCGTTTCTTTCTGCTGGTGGCATTTCCTACATCTGTCCTCTGCAATAGTCGGGTCTTTGATGATATGCTTTTGGTAGTTTCTGGTTAATAGGACTTTATCCTGGATGGCAAGTAAGAAGCCTTCAGTCTCAGGGAATAGCTGCCCATCCTGTAACCAGGTGTATGATTGTTTTTTATTTACGTGGTCTTGTTCTATGTGGTATCTGTGTTTTCCGTGGAGTGTTTTCTCTGACCACGTTTTCATCTTTTCCTGTTGTAATTGGCTGTGACTGTGTGTGTCTGCTGAGTGGTCTGCCCGGGCTAAGTCGAGAGGTGTGTAGTTTTTGTCTGCTTTCACTGTCGCTGTGTGGAGGCTGGTTTGCTTGCTGTGAAAGAATTTCCTAAGTGTTTGTATTTGTTTTGTATGTAATGATCTGATGTCTATAATTCCTCTTCCTCCTGCCTTCCTCTCGATGGTAAGTCTTTCTTTGCATGCGTTGGGGTGTAATTTCCTGTATTTGGTGAATTGAGATCGTATAAGGATGTGAATATTTTCTATGTCTGTTTGTGACCATTTGATGATACCAAATGAATATGTGAGTATAGGTATAGCGAACGTGTTGATGGCTTTAGTGAGATTCTTAGAGTTGAGTTTTGTTTGCAAAAGTTTCGTCAGTCTGTTTTTGAATTCGGTTCTGAGCTCTGTTTTGATGTGAGTGTGGTTGAGTTTGGTGCTTTGTTGGAAGCCTAGATATTTGTATGTTTCTTTGTCGAACATGTTATCGAGTGTTTCATTGTTGATGGTTTCTGTCTCATGGTGGCACTTCCATTGGCCTTTGTTGATGTGGAGCACTTTGCATTTACTTATACCAAATTCCATATTAACATCTAAGGTGAATATTTCTATGATTTTGAGGAGTTCTTTCAGCTGTGTTTGTGTGGCAGCGTAGAGTTTTATGTCGTCCATATATAGGAGGTGGTTTATTTTATGTTGATTCACTTTTTGGTGTTGGTTGGATATTATTATTATTATTATTATTATTATAGGTGTTAAGCGGGCTACATCCTTCGAACACTTCCCATGAAAATACTTCTAGAATAGGCTCAAGTCGCCAACCGTTCTTCGATGTTCCAGCGAATCAAGGCCGCCGGTCAGTTTCGGGTCTCCCATCAGACGAACAGTTCTTCTTTGAATAGAATCCAACAAATGCAGTGTATGTTTGGGAGCGGAGCCCCAAACATGGGAGCAGTATTCCATAGTTGGTCGAATTTGAGCTTTGTAAAGAATTAAGAGTTGTTGAGGAGTGTAAAGCTTTCTGGTTGGAAATAATATTCTCTACTTTTGAGAAGCTCTCCTTGCTATGCCTCCAACATGTTCATGCCAGGACATATTTGCTCCCAAATTAACGCCCAACAAATTGAGTGACGATGTTAGAGGAATGGAGTGCCCCGACGTAACTATGTCGGGTTCAGCAACGTTAACTTTTTTAGAAAAAACTGCCGCCTGGGTTTTTGTAGCGTTAAATTCCACTTACTAACTGTCACCCTTAGATAAAAATTCTTCCAGGTCTTTGTTAAGGTGAATGACTTCCTGCTGTCTGCGGATATTCGTCTGAGTAGCCGATGTCCGAGCGTTCGATGTGAATGAATAGACAAGCGTACTGTTATCTGTAAAGCTATAGATTGGATTCTCGGATTTTCCAGCAGATCGTTAATGTAAATGAGAAAAAGAGTGGGAGACATTATGGTGCCTTGAGGTACACCGGCGTTGATAGTGAAGGTGTTAGAAAGAAATCCGTCGACTGCCACTCATAAAGAACGCTGAGGAAACATGAGAGCCACAAACAGAACTGTTTCAGACATACCATAAGAGTGTAGTTTAACCAACAGCCCATCGCGCCAAACACGGTCGAATGCCTTGGACATGTCAAGAGCAACCGCTCGAAATTCCCCAAAGTGTCCAATTGCGTTGTTCCAAACGTGTGTTACATAAGTCAGAAGATCTCCTGTTGATCTATTTTTACGAAAGCCATATTAATGATCGCTAGTAATGTTGAATCCTTCAAGATATTTTAGAAGATGTTGATTGATAGCCTTTTCCATGACTTTCGATATTATTGACAGCAGTGCGGTCGGTAGTTATTTGGCAGGATCTTCTTGCCATTTTTAGGTATTGGGTGACCTGTGGCACATTTCCAGCAGGAAGGAAATATTCCCTTTCTGTAGGAGAGGTTGAAAAGTCTACAGAAAACTGGTGTTAGTTCCCTCGCAAAGTTTTTGAGAACTATGGCAGGTATTCTGTCAGCGCCAGAAGCTCTTTTGGTGTCTAGCTTCATTAAAATACGTTTTATGATACGCTGTCTGAAGACAATATCGGGCATTCTTGACTGCACTATGGGAATAGTAGGTGGTGTTTTTCCTTGGAAATCGACAGTAGAATGTAAAGCAAAGAGTTCAACCAACAAGTTCTTTTTCTCAACAGGTGTCATTGCAATAGAATTATCTGGCCGTATGAGTGGTGGTATGGTGGATTTGGTAAAATTTTGACTGACGGCCTTAGCGACTGATCAATAGGACCTGGAATTGTTGAGACAAGCGGGAAGTTCCTTGGTTTCGTCGATAATTTCTATGCATCTGTTCTTGGCACGAACAAAGATGTTACGGTTTATGGTGTTAGGATTTTCACGCCATTGTCGGTAGGCAAGATGTTCAGAAGCAATAGCTTCTTTGCATTTTCTGTCAAACCATGGCTTGTCGTTGGGAGGATATTTCGTCGAAAAAGGGATGTAAGCCTCCATACCGGCCAAGATAACATCGGAAACCTCCCTAGCGCAGTCAGATGAGTCGTCGGATCGAAAACAAACGTCTAACCAAGAGAAAGTTCGAAAATATTTTCATGAGATCTTCCCATTTAGCAGATTTGTAATAACAACAAAGTTTGGGGCTTAAACTAATTTAGACTTGCTATTTTTGTCTACACTAAATTATAATGAAGAGTTAAACAGTACCATAACAACTCTCGTATGAAGCCGGTACGAATCGCTAGTACCACATAAACTATCAAAGATGCACTCGTACTAATTTTCGTTCTATCACACCTGATGAAAAATATTCCAGAATTTTTTTGAAATTTGTTGGTTAATGCTCTTAGAATTAGGGGTCCGCGATTTTTGGCAAATTTTTAACCTTCATCTGACACCCAGCTTGTAAAAATTGTTTTTTTAAATACCAGATAAATTATCAAAGGCAATGCACTCCTAATAATTGTCATTCAATCTACACCTTATGGAGAACATATCAGAATTTTTTCGAAATTTTCTGATTAGTACTCTTAGAGATAGGGTGGATAGACAACGATTTTTGACATTTTTTTTTCAAATAAGATAAAGAAAACTTTCCGTAAATATTACGTCATATATATTTTTCGTCACAAGCTTTCATTTGACACCCCACTCGAACGACTTTAAAAAAATACCCTTAAGTCGAAACTTAACTTGCAAAACTACATGACTCTAATTGGGCCATCAATTCCGACATTTGTGACAAATTTCAAATCTATGTTAAATAGTTGCGGATAAAATCAAGTGTGACAGACAGACAGACACGACGAACAGATGGTCACTGAAGTGATCATATTGGTGCTCCGTAAAAAAGGAATAACATACATCATCGCCGAATATATATATATATATATATATATATATATATATATATATATATATATATATATATATATATATATATATATTTATATATATATATATATATATATATATATATATATATATATATATATATATATATATATTACTTACGAGGCTGGTTTGAAAAGTCCGTGCAAAGTCCGAGAGATGGCACCACCGGCGCGTATCGAGGTCATGTTTAGTTAGTAGCATCTCTTGAATGAACGCACACCAAGTTTCAGCCATATTGGTCTATTTCTTTATGTTTGGCATTCGTGTGAATCAAGGAAGTCGAGTGATATTCAAGAAATGGACGAAAAAGAATTTCGTGTGGTGATTAAACATTACTTTATGAAAGGCAAAATGCCTCAGGAGACTAAAGAGAAGCTTGATAAACATTATGGTGACTCTGCACCTTCGATTAGAACAGTTTATAAGTGGTTTCAAAATTTTCGGACTGGCCATATGGGCACAAGTGACGCTGAACGTTCTGGACGGCCTGTGGAGGTTACGACTCCAGAAATCATTGATCAAATCCATGATATGGTGATCGATGACAGAAGAGTTAAGGTGCATGAGATTGCTAGTGCTGTGGGCATCTCGACTGAACGGGTACATAATATTTTGCATAAACATTTGGACATGAGAAAGCTATCCGCAAGATGGGTGCCGCGATTGCTCACGCTTGACCAAAAACGGAATCGTGTGAAGTGTTGCAAGGATGGTTTGCAGCTGTTCCAGAAGATTCCGGAGGACTTTAAGCGTCGTTTCGTCACTGTGGATGAAACATGGATACATTACTATACTCCTGAGACCAAACAACAATCTAAGCAATGGGGGTACCAAGGGGGAATCTGCACCAAAAAAGGCGAAGACCGTTCCTTCGGCCGGAAAGGTTATGGCGACTGTCCTTTGAGATTCGCAAGGGATAATCCACATCGACTATCTGGAAAAGAGTAAAACTATTACAGGTGAATATTATTCATCGTTATTGGACCATTTGAAAACCGAGCTGCAAGAAAAACGCCCGCGATTGGCCCACAAGAAAGTTCTTTTCCATCACGACAACGCACCAGCACACACCTCAGCAGTTGTGGTCGCAAAATTAATGGAAATAGGATTCCAACTCGTTTCACATCCCCCCTATTCTCCAGACTTGGCTCCTTCGGACTACTATTTGTTCCCCAATTTGAAGAAATGGCTGGCGGGACAAAGATTTTATTCAAACGAGGAGGTGATTGCAGACACTAATGGATATTTTGCAGACTTGGACAAATCCTATTATTCGGAAGGGATCAACAAACTAGAACATCGTTGGACGAAGTGTATAAGCCTAAAAGGAGACTATGTCAAAAAATAAAAAAGGTTTACCCCAAACACATATATATATATATATATATATATATATATATATATATATATATATATATATATATATATATATATATTTATATATATATATATATATATATATATATATATATATATATATATATATATATATATATTCGCCGACGATGTATGTTATTCCTTTTTACGGAGCACCAATATGATCACTTCAGTGACCATCTGTCCGTCGTGTCTGTCTGTCTGTCACACTTGATTTTATCCGCAACTATTTAACATAGATTTGAAATTTGTCACAAATGTCGGAATTGATGGCCCAATCAGAGTCACGTAGTTTTGCAAGTTAAGTTTTCACTTAAGGGTATTTTTTAAAGTCGATCGAGTGGGGTGTCAAATGAAAGCTTGTGATGAAAAATATGTATGACGTAATATTTACGGAAACTTTTCTTTATCTTATTTGGAAAAAAAATGTCAAAAATCGTTGTCTATCCACCCTATCTCTAAGAGTACTAATCAGAAAATTTCGAAAAAATTCTGATATGTTCTCCATAAGGTGTAGATTAAATGACAATTATTAGGAGTGCATTGCCTTTGATAATTTATCTGGTATATAACAAAACAATTTTTACAAGCTCAACGAGTGGGGTGTCAAATGAAGGCTAAAAATTTGCCAAAAATCGCGGACCCCTAACTCTAAGAGCACTAACCAACAAATTTCAAAAAAATTCTGGAATATTTTCCATCAGGTGTGTTGGAACGAAAATTACGAGTGCATCTTTGATAGTTTATGTGGTACTAGAGATTCGTACCGGCTTCACACGGGAGTTGTTATATTACTGTTTAACTCTTCATTATAATTTAGTGCAGACAAAAATAGCAAGTCTAAATTAGTTTAACCCCCAAACTTTGTTGTTATGTGGTTAAAAATACCGACTCGACAAATCACAAGTATCCTGTATCCTCTATAGACCACCAAGTGATACTAACTTTAGAACACTTTCGCTTCTCTTGCAGACACCATCGATCATTTACAAATTAACTATCCAAATGCCGAAATTGCCATTCTGGGTGACTTTAATGTACACAACATCAAGTGGCTTAAATACTCAAATACCCTTCCAACGACAAGCCCTGGTTTGACAGAAAATGCAAAGAAGCTGTTGCTTCTAAACATCTTGCCTACCGACAATGGCGTGAAAATCCTAACACCATAAACCGTAACACCTTTGTTCGTGCCAAGAACAGATGCATAGAAATTATCGACGAAACCAAGGAGGTACACAATCAACGAATTAGAAACAAATTTCTCGCTTGTCTCAACAATTCCAGGTCCTATTGATCAGTCGCTAAGGCAGTCAGTCAAAATTTTACCAAATCCACAATACCACCACTCATACGGCCAGTTAATTCTATTGCAACGACACCTGTTGAGAAAAAGAACTTGTTGGTTGAACTCTTTGCTTCACATTCTACTGTCGATTTCCAAGGAAAAACACCACCTACTATTCCCATAGTGCAGTCAAGAATGCCCGATATTGTCTTTAGACAGCGTATCATAAAACGTATTTTAATGAAGCTAGACACCAAAAAAGCTTCTGGTGCTGACGGAATACCTGCTATAGTTCTCAAAAACTGTGCGAGGGAACTAACAACAGTTTTCTGTAGACTTTTCAACCTCTCCTACAGAAAGGGAATATTTCCTTCCTGCTGGAAATGTGCCACAGGTCACCCGATACCTAAAAAAGGCAAGAAGACCCTGCCAAATAACTACCGACCGCACTGCTTTCAATAATATCGAAAGTCATTGAAAAGGCTATCAATCAACATCTTCTAAAATATCTTGAAGGATTCAACATTATTAGCGATCATTAATATGGCTTTCGTAAAAATAGATCAACAGGAGATCTTCTGACTTATGTAACACACGTTTGGAACAACGCAATTGGACACTTTGGGGAATGTCGAGCGGTTGCTCTTGACATGTCCAGGGCATTCGACCGTGTTGGCACGATGTTCTGCTGGTTAAGCTACGCTCTTATGGTATATCTGAAAAAGTTCTGTTTGTGGCTCTCATGTTTCCTCAGCGTTCTTTACGAGTGGCAGTCGACGGATTTCTTTCTAACACCTTCACTATCAACGCCGGTGTAACTCATGGCTCCATAATGTCTCCTACTCTTTTTCTCATTTACATTAACGATCTGCTGGAAAAGACCGAGAATCCAATCTATAGCTTTGCAGATGACAGTATGCTTATCTCTTCATTCACTTTGAACGCTCGGACATCGGCTACTCAGACGAATATCCGCAGACAGCAGGAAGTCATTCACCTTAACAAAGACCTGGAAGAAATTTTATCTTAGGGTGACAGTTAGTAAGTGGAATTTAACGCTACAAAAACCCAGGCGGCAGTTTTTTCTAAAAAAGTTAACGTTGCTGAACCCGACATAGCTATGTCGGGGCACTCCATTCCTCTAACATCGTCACTCAATTTGTTGGGCGTTTAATTTGGGAGCAAATATGTCCTGGCATGAATATGTTGCAGGTATAGCGAGGAGAGCTTCTCAAAAGTTGAGAATATTATTTCCAACCAGAAAGCTTTACACTCCACAACAACTCTTAATTCTTTACAAAGCTCAAATTCGACCAACTATGGAATACTGCTCCCATGTTTGGGGCTCCGCTCCCAAACATACACCGCATTTGATGGATTCTATTCAGAGAAGAACTGTTCGTCTGATTGGAGACCCGGAACTGACGGTGGCCTTAATTCGCTGGAACATCGAAGAACGGTTGGCGACTTGAGCCTATTCTAGAAGTATTTTCATGGAAAGTGTTCGAAGGATGTAGCCCGCTTAATACCTCCCAGAGCGGTACATGTTAGAAGTACACGTCGCGCTAATACTTCACATCCGTATAAGGTTCAGCTTGTTACTCCTCGTACAACGCTTTTCAAGAAGTCTTTTATATGAAGAACATCATCCCTTTGGAATAATTTTTTCAGGACTGTGTTTCCCACCGAGTACAATTTACAGCGATTCAAGAACAACGTGAATCGCTTTTTCAGCACACACGTGTCGCTCCTATAGCGCTTTAGGGACTTCTTCCCTGCAGCACGTATGCTAGACCCATAATATATATATATATATATATATATATATATATATATATATATATATATATATATATATTAGGGTGACCGCAAAAAATCGGTGTCGGAATTTTGTTCATCTGGACCCCACAAAACGATTCCCCTTTCCAGATATTGAGATAGCCGAAATTTGAGCTCGATTAAACGACGTTAACCCGTGCCGCTCGTCGCTGAAAGTTTGAAAAAATCCAAATTTTTGGCCAAAAAGCTGACATATGGAGCCATAACTCCAGAACGGTAAATAATAGAAACACGCTTAATATCTCAAAAGAAAGCTAATGTTGTTCTTCAAAATTTATATTCTATACATAATTGTTGTTATTTTAAGTCAAACCGAGTTACAACAGCCTTTAGCCCCAAAAACGTGACCTGGTACCAGTAGGAGCCAGTTTGGGAGTATTCTAAGAATTTTACGGGTTTTTACATAATGTGTCTCGGAATTAACATTTTTTTGTTAAAAAGGTTTTTTGGAACTCAATTTTCAAACATAAATAGCGTTTTGTTCAAATTTAATCTTTTATTATATGAGGATTACCTGATTAGTTTACCAAAGAAAGACCCGTTTGACAGGTAAAAAGGAGGGTCGAATCTAATTTCTATTTTAGGGATGGTGATTTTACTTCAGCGTACAACCGACCTTTTGTTTATTCAGTTTAGTTTCTAAAGTGCCTTTGAGCTGGTTAGATTATCTAGTGAAGATATTTTAACGTTTTTTTTTTTAATTTTCCAAGTGTGTGTGTTATTGTTTTTATAACTATTATAGTATTATTTTAAAAGACATTTGAAAAACATTTTATTGAAATTAATGTTTGCAATATATTTTGTTTCATTTTCAAGTTAACTGTTATTTACCTATTGGCCTCTGAAATGGTATCCACATCAGGTGTACAAAGCCGGACCAAGGATAAAATATTTCTTGTGGGCTATCCCATTCACCAGATCACCGGTTGTAAACTACCCTCAAATCGTCAAGTTTTGTGTGCTTTATTTTATAATTTACGTACTGTGAAATTAACTGTAAGAGAATTAGCAAAACTTAAAATACGAGAAGTGTTCATTTTTTGGGAGAAAGCTCGAATCCCGACTAAACATGAGCAAGATGCAATTACTAAGCTCTAAAAACTTCACGCCGAGGGGAGAACTCTTCAAAAAAGACCGGAAGAAAACATCGAAAACGGCCAAGAACAAATTTAAACAGTTTGTTGAAAAGTTGGATGATCTCTTTGATATTGCTCAACAAGATGGCTCTGATAAAATCGGAAGAAGATAAGGCGTTTCTCGTGAAACAGAGGCAGAAGGGCCGCCCAGGTTCCATTACTGGAGTGGATCTCAAGTTGTCTCGAGCTGAAGAAATCAAGGTGCAAAAGGAACTTTTTTTCTCTTTCTTTTGTTGCTTCTTAGAGCTTCTTAGAGCCGGTTTAATTTCTCCCAGAGCGGGAAATACACGTCGCGCTAATACTTCACATCCGTATGAGGTTCAGCTTGTTACTCGGCGTACAACGCTTTTCAAACAGTCTTTTATATGGAGAACATCATCTTTTTGGAATAATTTGCCCAGGGCTGTGTTTCCCACCGGGTACAATTTACAGAGATTCAAGAACAACGTGAATCGCTTTTTCCGCACACATGCTGCTCCTGGAGCGCTTTAGGGACTTCCCTGCAGCAGGTGTGCTAGACTCATAAAAAAAAACCGTACGGAACACGAATTACGCAACTCTGACGTGCACTTGGCCGTTCTTTTTTTATAATAGTTGCATCGAGATCACTTATCAAAAGCTTAAATGCATAAATTGTTATCTTATAAGTTATTACTATCTTTACTAATAAGTTGATTATTACTTCGATTTATTATAAATTCATGAATATTCATGTTGAATATTCAGTGCATTCTAAACAGATTAATACGAAGATTCATATCGTCAAATTTTCGTAGAACAAACTAAAAAGCTACAACGATTACTGCTGAAACTAATCATAACTGACTCCTTAAGAAGGGACTAAGTGCTAAGTTTTTAACAACTAGAACAAACATAATCAACAATAATTCTCCAGACAAGCAGTGTCAGCTAGAAAGAAGAAGTAAGTTTTTTCCCCTTTCACAATCTCACTTAACCTTGAGTTAAAGTATAATATACACGTAGCTTTTCGATTACTACCCACCACAAACATACAAATTTTGGGTGGAGAAAATCTGACCAAATAAAGGGTGTCCTAAAAGTCACGCAAGAAGTAATTTTGATAGAAAACACAGGTTTTTAATTAAAAATTGTAATTTTTTATTGATTCATAAAGTATACAATATAAGGTTATGTATAGAATAACATATCGGGTAAATGGACTCCACGGCTTTGCTGGCACATACGCACTCTTTTGTCGAAATTTTCCATGATTGTTTTGTATAAATGTGGCTGAATTTCGTTGATATAGCGCTTAATTTTCTTCTTCAAGTCGTGGATGGTCGTGGGCTTGTTGGCATAAACCTTAGACTTTAAAAAACCCCAAGGAAAAAGTCCAACGGCGTTAAATCGCATGATCCGGGCGGCCAATTCTGATCATCAAAACGGGATATTACACGACCAGGAAATGACTCCTGCAGTAATTCAATTGTTTCTCGGGCTGACGGCATGTGGCACCGTCTTGTTGAAACCACATGTCGTCCACATCCATATCTTTCAATTTATGCGCAAAAAAACTGGCTTATCATATCGCGATAACGATCACCATTAACTGTTATTGCCTGGCGAACCGCATTTGCCAAGAAGAATGGTCCGATGATGCCTCCAGCCCAAAATCCGCACCAAACAGTGACACGTTGTGGATGCATTGGTTTCGCAACAGTCGTGTGTGGATTGTCTGAACCCCAACTGCGACAATTTTGTCGATTAACGAAGACATCAAGTTGGAGATTCTGGGAGATAAGAAGAAATATTTGGAGGATGGCTTGAATAATGATAGATAAAGAGATATAAGCACCTGTATTACGGGAGAATTCGAGATTAAGGGAGAAAAGTCCAAATAATTGGAAATAATGCGGAAAAATAACAGAAAATGCAATATATAAGACTTTATAATAGGGGAAAGTTGGAGATACTGGGAGATAAGGAGAAATATTTGGAGAATGGCTTAAATAATGATAGATAAAGAGATATAAGTCCCTGTATTACGGGTGAATTCGTTCGAGATTATGGGAGATAAGGCCAAATAATTGGAGATAATGCGGAAAAAAATGACAGAAAATGCAATATATAAGCATTTATAATATGGGAAAGTTGGAGATTCTGGGAGATAAGGAGAAATATTTGGAGAATGGCTTGAACAATGATAGATAAAGAGATATAAGCCACTGTATTACGGGAGAATTCGAAATTATGGGAGATAATGCGTAAAAATGACAGAAAATGCAATATATAAGACTTTATAATATGGGAAAGTTGGAGATCCTGGGAGATAAGGAGAAATATTTGGAGAATGTCTTGAATAATGATAGATAAAGAGATATAAGCCCCTGTATTACGGGAGAATTCGAGATTATGGGAGATAATGCGGAAAATGACAGAAAATGCAATATATAAGCCTTTATAATCTGGGAAAGTTGGAGATCTTGGGAGATAAGGAGAAATATTTGGAGAATGTCTTGAATAATGGTAGATAAAGAGACATAAGCACCCGTTTTACGGGAGAATTCGAGATTATTTGAGAAAAGGCCAAATAATTGGAGATAATGCGGAAAAATGACAGAAAATGGAATATATAAGACTTTATAATATGGGAAAGTTGGAGATCCTGGGAGATAAGGAGAAATATTTGGAGAATGGCTTGAATAATGATAGATAAAGAGATATAAGCTCCTGTATTATGGGAGAATTCGAGATTATGGGAGAAAAAAGGCCAAATAATTGGAGATAATGCGGAAAAAAATGACAGAAAATGCAATATATAAGACTTTATAATAGGGGAAAGTTGGAGATCCTGGGAGATAAGGAGAAATATTTGGAGAATGGCTTGAATAATGATAGATAAAGAGATATAAGCCCCTGTATTATGGGTGAATTCGAGATTATGGGAGATAAGGCCAAATAATTGGAGATAATGCGGAAAAATGACAGAAAATGCACTATAAACTAACTTGCATAGAAATCGGCCCACTGTAAACTTTTGACTTTAACTATATTTTTTTTTAAATTATTCATCAGATCAAAAAAAGAAATATGCTGTTCGAAAGACAATTTAATGTGAGTATAAATTTATCAAGAAGGCTTATCGTTTATATGCGTAGCAACCGGTAAACAAATGAAACCTGTTTATGTGGTGATTGTAACGAAAATAACAAATTTGTCAAATATTAAAAATTATTGCGTTTGCAACTGAAATTTGCATATTAATTCGTTTTTCATAATCTCAGTAGTGTTTAAGTGTGTTAGTTTAATGCATACTACACCACAAAAAGCCGCCCAAGTTTTTGCTATAATCGAAAATGGACTTAGTCAGCGAGCTGTTGCTAGACAATTGAATATGACACGCGGAGCGGTTCGAATAGTGTGCAAACGTTATGAGGAGACTGGATCCTTTCATAGGCGACCTGGAACAGGCAGAAGGCGATTTACAACCGCTCGTGATGACCGCTTTATTGTGTCAACAACATTAAGAAATCGTCACCTTAATGCCGTTCAAGTGCAACGACAGCTCCGTGAGGTGCGAGGAGTGGCTATTAGTCAGTGGACAGTAAGACGAAGACTGCAGGAAAATAACCTGACCCCTAAAACACCTGCGATTGGTCCAAAACTTACTCCAGCTCATCGGCAAGCCCGCCTGCGTGTTGCACGGGATCATCTGAATTGGACGTTGGAACAATGGGGATCTGTTCTGTTCTCAGATGAGACCAGAATATGCCTCCATGGTAGCGACCGAAGAAGGAAAGTGTACCGAAGACCAAGAGAGCGATTTGCAATTTACTGCTTTGAAGAGCGGAGTGCTTATGGAGGTGGTTCCTGTATGATCTGGGGTGCAATTTCTATAGGAGCACGAACCGACCCTGAGTTCATTCGTAGGGGCGACCGTGTTCACGGAAGAAGAGGTTTAACGGCTGCTAGATATATCGAGGAGATTTTAGCAATTTATGTGGTACCTTACGTCGACTACATTGGAGACGAATTTACCTTTATGCATGACAATGCAAGGCCGCACACCGCAAGAATCGTGCAAGATTACATTGCAGAAGTCGGTTTTTCCGGTTATGGAGTGGCCAGCATACAGTCCTGATCTAAATCCGTTCGAACATTTATGGGATGAGTTAAAACGAAGAATTCGAGCTAGACTTCATAGCCCAAACTCGATCGCAGAGCTTATTGTTGCAGTAGAAGAAGAGTGGTTTAACATCCCTCAAGAAACAATAGCAAACTTGATTAGATCTTTGCCTAATCGTATGAGAGATGTTATTAGGGCAAGAGGAGGTCATACCCATTATTAAAAAATTAAGTTTTAAGTTTTAAATTGTCAATAACCCTATTTATGTTAATAATAAAAAAGCTTAATTTGCTTAATGCATTAATTTCACTATGTTAAACATAGGAAGTCGAAATAAGTTTTCGTAAATTTATACTCACATTAAAGCATATTAAATTGTCTTTCAAACAGCATATTTCTTTTTAGTGTTCCGTACGGAACACTTATAAGATCACTTCGGTGTCTGTCTGTCTGTCTGTCTGTCTGTCTGTCTGTCTGTCTGTCTGTCTGTCACACCCGATTTTCTCCGAAACTATTTGACATAGAAAGGTGAAATTTGGTAATAATATAGGAATTGATGGCCTCATCAGAGCCATGTAGTTTTGCGAATTAAATTTTGACTTAAGGGGTTAGTTTTGGGGGGTGAAGTCGGAAGCGAAAAAAAAATTTTTTTACTAGGTCATCGAGTGTGGTGTCAAATGAAAGCTTGTGAAAACACGAGTAAAAAATATATATATAATATTATACTTGCGCGCACTTTTCGTTGTGTTATTTTTAAAAATTCGCGAAATATCGCTGTCCCGGGCCTTATCTCGAAAAGTACTTATCAAAAAATTTCGAAAAAAAATTCTGGAATATTCTCCACGGGGTGTAGATTGAACGAAAATTATCACGAGTGCATTACCTTTAATAATTTATATGGTATATAAAAAAAACAAAAATTTCAAGGTCATCAGATTTCAGTAAAGATTGGAAACAAACTTTGTTGAAAACTCATTTAGGGTGTGTTTTGTGAAGTCACTGATCATTTTATACCACCGTAACATAAATTTTGACTTAAGGGGTTCGTTTTGAGGGGTGAAATCGGAAGTGAAAAAAATTTTTTTTTACTAGGTCATCGAGTGTGGTGTCAAATGAAAGCTTGTGAAAACACGAGTAAAAATATGTATATATATATATATATATATATATATATATATATATATATATATATATATATATATATATATATATATATATATATATATATACTCGTATATAATGTAATACTTGCGCACACTTTTCTTCGTATTACTTTTAAAAAATCGCTGTCCCCTACCTTATCTCGAAAAGTACTAATCAAAAAATTTTGAAAAAATTCTGGAATATTCTCCACGGGGTATAGATTGAACGAAAATTATCACGAGTGCATTACCTTTAATAATTTATTTGGTATATAAAAAAAAACAGAATTTCAAGGTCACCAGTTTTCAGTAAAGATTGGAAACAAACTTTATTGAAAACTCATTTGGGGTGTGTGTTTTGTGAAGTCACTGATCATTTTATACCACCCTAACAAAAATTTTTATTTTGAAAACAATCAACGTACGGAACACTAATTGTGCAAGTTCAACTTGCACTTGACCGGTTTTTTTGATCTGATGAATAATTTTTTTAAAAAAATATAGTTAAAGTCAAAAGTTTACAATGGGCCGATTTCTATGCACGCAAGTTTATAAGCATTTATAATATGGGAAAGTTGGAGATTCTGGGAGATAAGAAGAAATATTTGGAGAATGGCTTGAATAATGATAGATAAAGAGATATAAGCCCATGTATTACGGGTGAATTCGAGACTATGGGAGATAAGGCCAAATAATTGGAGATAATGCGGAAAAATGACAGAAAATGCAATATATAAGCAGTTATAATATGGGAAAGTTGGAGATTCTGGGAGATAAGGAGAAATATTTGGAGAATGGCTTGAACAATGATAGATAAAGAGATATAAGCCCCTGTTTTACGGGAGAATTCGAGATTATTTGAGATAAGGCCAAATAATTGGAGATAATGCGGAAAAATGACAGAAAATGCAATATATAAGCAGTTATAATATGGGAAAGTTGGAGATTCTGGGAGATAAGGAGAAATATTTGGAGAATGGCTTGAACAATGATAGATAAAGAGATATAAGCCCCTGTATTACGGGAGAATTCGAGATTATGGGAGAAAAGGCCAAATAATTGGAAATAATGCATCGCTGAAGATAATTTTTTTCGAAAAATCAATATCCACTTGTTCCATAATCCATCCAATTCTCTTCGTTGTGCGTGATCAGTAGGCTTCATTTCTTGAGTCAATTGAACCTTGTAAGCATGAAGATGCAAATCTTTCGTGAGAATACGCTGTAGAGAGCTTCTCTAAATGTCCAATTCTTTACCACGGTGCTGAATGGATGTTCCTGGAGTCTCAGCAACGCTCTGACGAACTGCTTCAATGTTTTGTGTCGAATGACTTGTTGAAGGAGGGCCAGAGCGTTTAAGATTACTAATTGATCCAGTCTCTCTGAATTTTTCAACTCTTCACAGTTGATGAGGTTAAATCACTATTTCGACCATATTTTGTACGAAAATTCCGAACTGTAGCTACCAAATTTTCATTATTTTTAAAATATTGCTCAACAATGAAAACACGCGTGTATCGCTCCATTTTTAATAACCCTGAACTGTCGGCTGTCACGCTGTGTTTTTTGTTTTATTGGCAACACTTGACCATACAAATGATGCCAAATTCAAATCTTAAGTTCATTTTGGGACACCCAGTTCCTAATACTAGCGTTGTTACTAATCTACATTTTATTCATTTATTTGCCGACCTCGGTGGAGTTATTTATAGGAAAATTAAAGTAAACTCAATATGTAAAATAATCACCTTCGCTTTGTAGACAATTTTACCATCATTTAGGCAATAGTCTGATTCCAAATCGACAAAATTATAGTGGTTTTCGACCTGTTCAACTGATCTAAACTCAGACGCAGCTAGGTGGTGTTGTAAAGAGCGAAATAGGCAATAATCTGAAGGAGTCAAAATTGAAAAATATCCTAACTCAAATTTGGTAGGGTCTTTTGTTATGTAGGATAACGTTATCACGTAACAATGTTACCATCCTTCTAATGCCAGTAAATAGTTTTTTTTTTCAAGTACATTATTCACACGGCAAGCCAAGTCTTCAAATGTTGGTTGCTTTTCGAACGACATTGCATCTATAACTGATTTTTCAGGTTATATTCACAGTAGAATCAAGTATTCTACTTCATTTGAAAGCTAAAGGATGGCACACAATAATTATGAGGTGAACAAAAATTCGAATTTGAGTAGGTAATGTGGTCAGTGGAAAGTAGTACTCCGAAACTGATTTGTATACCTAATACTGTTTAATTAAAAACAAATTTTAGTCGCTTATTACTGAATTAAAAAAAATGAGGCATATTTGACTATGCAGTAGAATCACATTTTTAACAAAGGTTCACATAAACTTTTCTTCATTAGAATTTTATAAAAATGAGTAAGAAAGAAGGGAGGAATGTCGACATACTATGTATATTTTCACTGGTATTCTTTCGGATTTTCCTTATTTTTATTGTCGATGAGTAAACTAGGCATAATTATTTTTATGTGATAGTACTAATAATTGAGAGAAAAAGAAAGAGACGTGATGACTGACTATATCGCATTATCAGTTTTAGGGGTAAAAAACACGGTTTTTTTAAACTCAGGGGAAGGTTAGATTTGAATACATAGGTCAGTTTGCAATATACAGCCCAGGAGAGACCTATTCGTCGCTAAATTTGATTTGTTTGGTTATCTCGTTCTATGTTGATTTCATGGCCCAAGGATTTATACTGTGCACTTGCTCTATCTCTGCGTTATTCAGTTTTATAGTGTCGTTTAATATAAGATTTGTCATAAACTTTGTCTTGGATAGATTGATTTTTAGACCAACCTTTGCTGAAGCTTCCTGAAGCATGCGTAACTATTTTTTGTTTAGGCATCCTTTCAACCTGTCCATACCTTCCTAGTTGTGTTTCGTCAACGTTTTGCACCATTGGTTTCGGGTTCAAATTCTTTTTACGTTTTATATTTCTAACCCTATCCATCCTTGTTTTGTCCTCTATTTTCCTTATGAATCTCATTTCTGTAGCCGTTATCTTTTTCTTCTGTCTTTCTGTCATTGTCCATGTCTCTCCTTCGTATAAAAGTATTGGTGTTGCAACCCTCCCAAATACTTTCTTTCTTTCCTAGAAATGTATTTCTTATACTATTAAATAATCTTCCTCCTGTAATCAATATCTCCTTGATCTTCTTTTCCATCCTTCCATCCTCTGATATTGTTGATCTTAAATATTTAAATTTCTCTACTTGGTCCAGCCTTTCCTCTCCTATCTTTATTTCATGCTGTCGTTTTTATTTTCCTATTAGCATAGTCTTTGTCGTCTTTTTAATAATTTTCATGTTTATCTTTTTCATATATTCGTATGTTTTCATTAAGCATCTCCTCGTCTTTTGCTGTAATTACCATATCATCATAGCCTATCTGGTATGTTCTTTCTCCTTTCTTCTTTGCTTCTTTTATTGCTTCATCCAGAACTATTGAGAAAGGCATGGAGCTCAGGATGCATTCCTGTCTAAGGCCCATAGTTGTTTCAAATATATGAGATCTGTCTTGTTCTTATATAACTTTTTGACGCTTTGTATAAGCTCTGTACGCCCTTTATTATTATTTCTGGTATATCTCTTTTTCTCAGTGTTTCCCATATGTCTACTCTCTTAATCTTGTCTAAAGCCTTTTGTAGATCTATAAAACCCAAGTGAATTTCTCTATCTTCTCCTATACACATACATAAATGCCTAATTATAAATATTGCATTATTCACCCCTCTACTGAAAACCAAACTGCGTTTCTTCTAATGTATGCTCAAGTTTCTTCCTTAGTCTTTTTTCTAGTATCCTAGTATATACTTTTGGCACAGTGCTAGTTAGGATTATCCCTCTGTAGTTATTACAATCTTTAGTGTCTCCTTTCTTATATATAGGGGTTATGATGCCTGTTGTCCAGTCCGTAGGTGCATTGTTCTTTATTACGTTGTTCATTATATTTTTAAGTTCTTCTATTGCTACCTCAGGGAGCGCGTTCATCATATCTGCTGTAATTTTATCATGTCGGGGTGCCTTTCCTAATTTTAATTTGCCGATTGCCTCTTTCATTTCTTCTATATTAATCTCTTCTGTTTGTGTGAGTTCTATATCTTGTTCTGGTATAATGTCTCTATATTGACTTTTTTATGCTATGTCATTCCCATCTAATAATTCTTTATAATATTCCCTTCATCTTTCCATAATTTTGTCTTCTTTTTTTATGGCATTTCCTTTTTTGCCTTTATATTTGTTATTATTTCTACCTTTTTTCTTCTCATATTCTTAATCGTTCCGAAAAACTTTCTATATAGGCTGTTTTTATTCGCTCTCTAAATTGTGTCCACGATTTTCTCTTTTCTTCCTATATTATTCTTTTAACCTATGTTCTCTGTTGTCTATATTCCTCATAACCAATTGGATCTGTGATTTGTAGATATTTTTTCCGTTTCTTCGTTTTATTTTTAATATCTTCCTTGACCCCATTCGTCTACTAGTTTGTCTTTTTAATATTTCTATTTGCTATTTTTGATGAGCCACAGGTATAGGGTGTTTTTTATAGAGGTATAGAACTTTGAAATGGAATAAAACAAAGATGAATTTTTTAAATTGACATGAAATTTACTTTATTTGAAAGATAATCTTCTGGCATTATAATTTAAATATGACTTCTGGCATATGACCGCCACGGCTGGCTCGGACGTAGTCTAATCTGAAGGTCCAATTTTCGATGACTTTTTCCAACATTTGTGGCCCTATATCGGCAATAACGCGGCGAATGTTGTCCTCCAAGTGGTCAATCGTTTCGGGCTTATCGGCGTAGACTAGCGACTTCACATATCCCCACAGAAAATAGTCTAGCGGCGTTAAATCGCACGATCTTGGATGCCAATTTACGGGCCCGAAACGTGAAACTACGCGGTTACCAAACGTTTCCTTTAATAAATCAATTGTGGCACGAGCTGTGTGACATGTTGCGCCGTCTTGTTGAAACCACAGCTCCTGCACATCATGGTTGTTCAATTGATAAACGAAAAAGTCAGTAATCATGGCTCTATAGCGGTCACCATTGACTGTAACGTTCTGACCAGCATCGTTTTTAAAGAAGTACCGACCAATGATTCCACCAGCCCATAAAGCACACCAAACAGTCAGTAACGGTGTCTCAACATACACTTGAGGATTAGCATCACTCCAAATACGGCAGTTTTGTTTATTGACGTATCCATTCAAACAAAAGTGAGCTTCATCGCTAAACAAAATTCGCTTATGAAAATCGGGATCAACGGCAATCTTGTTTTGGGCCCATTCACCGAATCTACGCCTTGCTAGGTGATCGTGTGGCTTCAATTGTTGCACGAGTTGGATTTTGTAAGCACGCAAACCAAGATCTTTCCGCAAAATCTTCCATAAAGTGAATGGACACATATCCAATTCCTGTGCACGATGGCGGATAGACTGATTCGGGTCTTCCTCTACGCTACGCTCTACAGCAGCAATGACTTCTTCTGTACGCACTGTACGACGTCTCTGTGGATGCGTATTATCATTTAGAGTAAACATGGTACGAAAACGTTCCATAGTTAATGGAATTAATTGCTCTGATGGACGATTATGTTGACCGTAAAATGGACGTAGTGCGCGATACGTATTTCGAACAGAAACATGATTTTCAAAATAAATTTGCACAATTTGGAAGCGTTGTTCAGGCGTCAGTCTATTCATGTTGAAATGTCAAACCAAACTATACACAAATCACTTGATAGCTGACAAAATGGCCGCCAGTTAAAAAAGTGTTGTCAACTTAAATTTTTATACCTCTATAAAAAACACACCCTTTACTTTCTGCTGCTGTTAAAATAGTATTTTTAAATTCTTTTCACCTTTCCTACACTCTCATTCCTTTCTTATTTGTATTCAATTTTTCTTTACACATTCTTTGGTATTCTTCTCTTATTTCACTCTATCTTAATTTATAAATTTAATTGTTAAATTTATTATCTTGCGTTTATTTTCCGTTTTCTTTTCCTTAGATATACTCGTAATCCGGTAAAATAAAAATAATTACTATAGGATTAATAAAAGGGGTTCTGAGAAATCGAGCTTAGTTTTGTAAAAGTTTCAATGGAGTTCATCCACTCGGATGTTACTCGGGAGAAATAGAGAAGAATATTTACTTACATACTTTTAACGCGCAGAATATCAGGAACGGTTTCTAGAAGACATTTGTAGCCCAACTCAAAAAATTATAAAAAACCGGTCAAGTGCAAGTCGGACTTGCACAATTAGCGTTCTGTGCGTTGATTGCTTAAAATAAAAATTTTCGTTACGAAGGTTTAAAATGATCAATGACTTCATAAAATATACCCCAAACGGGTTTTCAACAAAGATTTTTTCCGATATTTGTTAAAAACTGATGACCTTGGCAGCGATTTTTGGCAATTCTTTAAAAGTAATACAAAGAAAAGTGTGCGCAAGTATTGCATCATATATATTTTTGAACTCGTGTTTTTACAAGCTTTCATTTGACTCGATGACATGGTAAAAAAAACTTTTTCACTTTCGATTACACTCCCCAAAACTAACCCCTTAAGTCAAAATTTAACTTTCAAAACTACACGGCTGTGATCTTCTTCTGCTTCTTCCGACCTATAGCTAGGCACTATTGCCTGCTTTCTTTGTTCCCTGCTCTGTAGATCGTCGCTCCATCGCTTTCTTGGATGTTCCATTGATTTTCTTCCATTTGGTGACTTGTCTCTTGCTATCCGTACTATCCTGTTGTTTGCCATTCTTCGTATGTGTTGATCCCATTCCACTTTTCTTCCTCTTATCCACTGGTTGATATTTTCTGAATTACATGTGCATCTTATGTCTTCACTCCTTTCTCTACCCCTCAGTGTTTGTGTTGTTTGTATTCTCATTTCGGTTGATTCCAGCATCCTCTGTGTTATACTTGTATCGGGTCTTGTTTAAAACGTGTAAGTCATTACTGGTCGTACTACGCTCTTGCCTATTCTTGTTTTGGTCTCAACGGAAAGGAATTTATTTCTAAATATCGTATCATCGATGCATCCCGCTATCCTATTAGTCTTGTTGATTTGATGTTTTACTTCTGCCTCGATTTTTCCGATACTAGATATTTTGATGCCCAGGTAATCGACTTCCATCACCTGTTCTATTGATTTCCACCACCAGCTTGCACCTGACCGGCTTTTTTGAGCTGAGTTTGACTTATTATACTGTTTTGCTGCTATGTAGAATTCGTATAGCAGCCTTTGCAGACCATTCTCAGTCTCAGCCATTATTATCATTATAATTTTAAGTTCTCTGTTACCCATTCTATATCCCTTCTTTCTTTTGACGTTCTTTATAATATCATCCATGACAATGTTAAACAGAAGAAGACTTAGAAAGTCTTTCCTGCCTGATTTCAGATTCATAGTTGATTGGTTCTGTCATTCTTTTTGCTAATCTTGAGACTACTTTATTGTATTTATATATATTCTCGATAGTTTTAATTAGGTCTAATGGGATGTTCCTGTTATATAATGTCTTCTATTTGCACATTGTCGAAAGCTTTTTTTAAGTCTATCAGGTACAAGTATGCTGGAATGTTGTATCCTATGGATTTTTCTTTGACCTGAGCGCCCACTTCTGAATCCTTGCTGCTCTTCTTCCAGTTGTATTCTTGCGTTTATTTTTGTTGTAATAATCTTTGTTATAACGTCGAGAATTTGCAAATGTGAAATGACCAACAAATAAAGATCCCATGAATGCTATATTCCATGCCTTTCCTCCTACGACTATAGTTTCTGAGCCTATACTCTTTCATCAGGTAGGCTTTAGGCAACGGTATCGATCGTGAAGATCCGAGTACCGTGGAGAGTCAAGTTGGAATGACTCTCGCTGGCTTATAGCAATCATGATACTTTATATAAACGAGGTACTACTCGTTGGGCAAGATACAGACTCTTGCGCCATCTGTTGAGAGTTTCGAACATCGAAAACTGCTCAACTATATAAGCCTAACATTGTTAGGAAGGATACGAGTAAATCAAATCGATATTCCGAGTAAAATTTGGCGATATGGTTTGTTACTTGATTGGTCACTACAATATAAGCCAGCGAGAGTCATTCCAACTTGACTCTCCACGGTACTCAGGTCTTAACGATCGATACCGTTGCCTAAAGTCTACCTGATGAAGAGTATAGGCTCAGAAGCTATAGTCGTAGGAGGAAAGGCATGGAATATAGCATGCATGGGATCTTTATTCGTTGGTTATTTCGCATTTGCAAATTCTCGACGTTATGTTGTAGTGACCAATCAAGTAACAAACCATATTCCGTAATTTTACTTTGGAATATCGATTTGAATAATCTTTGTTGTTAATTTCAGTGTACAGTTAGTAGATTTATGCCTCTATAGTTATTTGGATCTTTTTTTTCTCCTGTCTCGTGCATTAGTATAAGTGTCGCTGTTTTCTATTCATCTGGGATTCTATTCGATCTTATAATCCTCTGTGTAAATGTCTGGAGTTGCTTAACCAGAGAGTGTCCCCCATATTTTAGTCCTTCATTAGCTATTTGGTCTTCGCCGGGAGATTTACGGTTTTTTAATTTTTCTAGTGCTCCTATTACGTGTTCTTCCGTTATATATGTTTCTTCGTTCATCGTTACATCAGGTGTTTGTGGAAGTGTGATACTCTGTTCCCTTTTATATAATTGTGTAAGATATGTTACTCACGTTCCTTTCTTCACGTGTAAACTCTATTAGTTTTTTCATCTTAGTTCTCTGCTGCCTTATGAATCTCCTACATAGCCTTTATGAGGCTATCAATTCCTATCACTTCAATATCTGTCCGTCTGTCACACCCAATTTTCTCCGAAACTATTTGACATAGAAAGTTCAAATTTGGTACTAAATTTGAACTTTCTGCCTAAAATAATTTCGGAGAAAATTGGGTGTGACAGACGGACAGATATCGAAGTGATGTTATAAATGTTTCGTACGGAACACTAAAAATGTATGGGAATTGATAATGAAAATAGAAAGTGATAATGTAAGTGTTGTGAAACGAACAAGTGACATGACAAAAATATTTATATCCACGGTATGCGATATTGTTAAAAAGCCAGGTTTGGAGAGAAAAACTCGACAAGATGTGAGTAAAACCAAGTGCTTGGATGGAAGTGAAAAATACCTCAAGAAGAGTGTATCAAATATTCAAAGAAAACGGCGTCCCTTTAAAATCACGTTTAAATATCGAAAAATATTCGTCGTACTGTATTCGTGAAAAATAATCACACGTCGAGATTTTCGCTTTTCTTTGATTTATGGTTCCTAGACCACGAAAAATAGTCACTATTTTCTGTCAGTCTCTCGGCTTGTTGTCACGATAACTTTCAAACAAGATAAGATATCAATTTCAAACTTGGTACCCAGATAATATCTAACGAGGGGATGAAACCTATAATTTTTGAACGATATCGCTTTAGGCCAAGAGGATGAAACGGGGGGGATCGATAAATTTTATATGGTTTTCCTTTTTTTTTGTTAAAATAATAAACCCATTTTATGCCTAAAAATTTATAGTAATGTCGTAGCAGTCACAGAAACCTGACCGAGCGAGCTTTCTTCTGATGTTGTTGCTTTAAATTGTTATAGATTTTTTCGTAGTGATCGTCCTGTGGGAAGGGGGTGGCGTGGGAATTCACGTCAAATACCCTTTCCATTAGCGATACTGTGCGTTTGGATAATATTGAAGATGTGGAGGGTTTTGAAACCGCGTGGGTTAAGATAAAGATAAAAAATAAAATCACTATGGTTGTGGTGGTAGTCTATCAGACAGGAAATAATGTTTTGGAGTGTTGTCGAGTCTTAGATAATGCACTGCCTGAGCTTTTGCCGCTGTATAAGTATGTTACTGTCCTTGGGGATTTTAATGTAATGCTCGCCCAATTGTTTGATACCTTGGGTTTTGCTCAGACTATTGATGAACTCGCCAAACTTACACGCATGGCATCAACTTTGTTTGACACCATTTTTGTAAATGACTCTGATGTAGTTCACTGTTCTGGTACTATATGTGCTGATAGCATTGGTGATCATTGATTGGTATTTTGTAATCTTAAATTTACCGAAAAGAGAAATCTGCAGAAATTTGTAAGGTTTCGTAGCTTCACTGACTTTAGTGAGGATCAGTTTTACCTGGATTTGTGTGAGATACCCTGGAATAGAATTTATTACGAGATGCCCCTGAAAGAGGATCAACATGTTGCCGGGCGGTAACCTGGTCCGAATTTGTTTAAACAAATTTTTTTTAAACAAAGTCCAAAAATTGAAATTTTCGCCCCGGAACAAGTTTTTTTAGGTAAATTGGACCATTTTGAACAAAAAATGTCTCTTGTGAATTTTCTCTAAAATGCGCCGTTTTCGAGATATCGGCGATTTTAGGTGCGAGAAAACGCGAAAATGGCCACTTTCACCTCCCAATATCGGGGTCAAAAAATTAAAATTTTCAATGTTGCCAAGTGTCCAAATTAAAGTTTGAGATCTCCTCTACAAATTACCGTAGGAAATATTGCAATATCTTCATTTTTAAATATTGTTTTTTAACAGTTAACAAATTGCGTTCGAGCGCCCGCGGCTGCATCGAAACTGTATACATAGATATATACGCAACGCCCGTACGTAGGCGCACGGAACTGTATACGCACTGCGATGCTCTATAAAGCTTTGTTTCTTGATTTCTTATTAAAATTAATATATTTGAAAAGTATGTAAAAAATATTTATTTATTAAAGAGTAATTGTTATATCAAATTTAATTATTATAATAAATGAATATAAATAAAAATTCAATATTCGATTAGGATGGTAGAAGAATTAAAACAATTTTATGAAATATAACTTATATATATTTAATAGAATTTTCGCAAATATTTAAATTACACCCACACATGAGTATACAACTTACGTTGTTGCTTTTGCAATTACATGCATTAGTTTTACAATTTTTTGTACATTTACATTGCCTAATTAACGAATCTGGTATCGAATTTTTTAACATGAATTTGGGTAACAATTCACCTGTTTCTATAGGGTAACCAAATTCTGTTGCATCTAAATGTCGATACCGAGAATACAATGACATTTTCCATATGTACGTTTGTAGTGAAGCTCGTGAAATGTGCAATTTTAAAGCATCGGATGTACATGGAATTTTTCCAAAATTAATACCCATCCCACAAGAACGTTCTAAAATTATTTGTCTAGCATTATCTGCTGTTTCTCCAGCTTTATTCAAAATTTTCAAATACAATTTTTCTAATGCATTGAATTCCATGGCATTTAATTGTAAGCCAGTACCAAGTGGGGTTAATGCATTTTGAGTATCTAAATCAAAGACTAAATCTAAAGCTTTATTTTTAGTACCTACTTTACTAGTAGTATCACAGCCTGTAAACGCATGTAAAGCAGGCAAAACTTGACAAACTTGACTAGTTAAATATTCAGCAGCTACATTACAAGACAATAATCTTGGCTTCTGACCAACTACTTTAAAATACAATCCTGTACAACCAATTAATTTGAAAAAGCTCCAATAATGAATTGCTAATATAAAAAAACGTCGGTATCAACGGAATGAATTATTATTTCAGAATTATAAGGTAACATATATCGAGCATGACAAAATATCCTTGTATCAGCCTCTAAGTGATTGTTTTCTAACTCAATAATTTCATGTATATTATTTCCCTGTATACAATAGCACTTTTCAATGTTATAGAATCCACCTGATATTATTAATTGTTGAGTGTGACTTAATGCAACGTAATTTACAGCATTATTAGATAAATATTGAACCAATTGAAACTTATTATTTGTATTCATCATTAAAGTTTTAATATTTTTTGGAGTTTTTACTTTTCAAATATATTAATTTTAATAAGAAATCAAGAAACAAAGCTTTATAGAGCATCGCAGTGCGTATACAGTTCCGCGCGCCTACGTACGGGCGTTGCGTATATATCTATGTATACAGTTTCGATGCGGCCGCGGGCGCTCGAAAGCAATTTGTTAACTGTTAAAAAACAATGTTTAAAAATAAAGATATTGCAATATTTCCTACGGTAATTTGTAGAAGAGATCTCAAACTTTAATTTGGACACTTGGCAACATTGAAAATTTTAATTTTTGACCCCAATATTGGGAGGTGAAAGTGGCCATTTTCGCGTTTTTCCTCGCACCTAAAATCGCCGATATCTCGAAAACGGCGCATTTTAGAGAAAATTCACAAGAGACATTTTTTGTTCAAAATGGTCCAATTTACCTAAAAAAAACTTGTTCCGGGGCGAAAATTTCAATTTTTGGACTTTGTTTAAAAAAAAATTTGTTTAAACAAATTCGGACCAGGTTACCGCCCGGCAACATGTTGATCCTCTTTCAGGGGCATCTCCTGGAGAAGGTTATGAAAAAAAAATTCAATTAGAAAATTTTTTCCAACGATGGCGCCGATTTCGCCTTGTCGAAATCCCAAAAATTAAAAGTTCAACTCTTGTTAGTGGCTTTCGCCCTATCAGTCTTCTCCCCGTCCTTTCTAAGATGATTAAAAAAACCGTTCACTCACAGGTCTTTCGTTATCTTACATATAACAGTCTTCTCCCCACCCATCAATCTGGTTTTTGGGAGGCCCATACCACCACTTCCGCGTTAGTAAATCTCACTGACAATATTGCCAAAGCTTTGGATAAAAATAAAGCTGTTATCTAGATCTTTCTTGATTATTCCAAGGCATTTGACGTCCTGGATCACGAATTGCTTTGTGCGAAGCTAAAGTATCTGGGATTTGATGTCATATCAGTGTCTTTTTTTGAAACACATCTTTCAGATAGACATCAGAGGGTCCGTATTGCTGGCAAATGTTCCTCCAGTGGAAAATTGGTGTCTGGAGTTCCACAGGGGTCTATTCTCGGACCTCTCTTGTTTCTATTTCAACTCCAACGAGCCAGAAGATGCTACTCAGTGCTTAAACGCAGATCTCGAGGCAGTACTTACTTATTCAAAAGAGCATAACCTGAAAATGAATCCGGATAAGAGTGAAGTAATGTTGTTTTGTTCAAGGAGGTGTCACCAAATGTTGGAAGAAGTTATTAAACTTCATTTGGGTGACGTTAATTTGAGTTTTACGGGGTGTAGTAAGAATCTGGGGCTATATATTGATGTGCACTTGAGGTTTAGGAAGCATGTTAGTACGATGCTCCAGAGAAGCTATGCGAGAATGTAAATCCTGTATGCAAATCGGTTTGCATATTACACACACAATTATAAAATGAGGAAAAAATTATGTAAATCCTTGATCCTGCCTATATTCCATTATTATTGTATAGTCTACTTTCCATGCTTGGACATGATTACTAAAAATCGCTGCAGATTGTTCAGAATACATGTTGCCGTTTTATTTTCAACCTTAGAAAGTATGATCACGTATCAAGTAAAATTAATGAACTAAAATGGTTAAATATGACAAATACAGTTAAAATTGCATTTTGCAGTATTCCTAATGAAACTCCTGCTCAATGACGGGCCAGCATACTTAAGAGAAAAACTTCTATTTCGCTCTTCTGTTCATGACCGTGACCTGAGACATCGAGATCTCACTATGCGACAAAATCAGCCTGCCTTGTTCCGACGTTGCTTTACTTATAACGCTGTATCTCTTTATAATTCGTTTGATCAGGAGTTGAAATTGTCCAACAAAAATGGTGTGCGCTCGAGATATAAATCTCGTTTACTAGGTCTACAACATGTGTAGTGCTGTACCAAGGATTGCAGAATTTTTCTGTAAACTTTGACTATACATGGTTTACAGATATTTATAATATGTAATGTAGTGTGTAGGGTTTGGATTCTTATTGTATTATCAAAGTTTTCTATATGCCTGTTTTTTTCTTTTTTTCTCTTATTTTATTTTTTTGGTATAGTGTTTTCTTTTGTTTCTTTTTAGTGTTCCGTACGGAACACCCATAAGATGACTTCAGTGTCTGTCTGTCCGTCCGTCTGTCTGTCCATCTGTCGGTCACACCCGATTTTCTCAGAAACTACTTGTCATAGAAAGTCGAAATTTGGTAATAATATAGGAATTGATGGCCTCATCAGAGCCATGTAATTTTGAAAGTTAAAAAGGGGGGGTGAAATCGGAAGTGAAAAAAAAATTTTTTACTAGGTAATCGAGTGTGGTGTCAAATGAAAGCTTGTGAAAACACGAGTAAAATATATATATATATATATATATATATATATATATATATATATATATATATATATATATATATATATATATTATATATATATATATATATATATATATATATATATATATATATATATATATATATATATATATATATATATAAATAATGTAATACTTGCGAGCACTTTTCTTTCTATTATTTTTAAAAAAAAAAATCGCGAAAAATTGCTGTCCACCCGCCTTATCTCGAAAAGTACTGATCAAAAAATTTTGAAAAAATTCTGGAATATTCTCCACGAACGAAAATTATCACGAGTACATTACCTTTTATAATTTCTTTGGTATATAAAAAAAAAAAAAAACGAAAATTTCAAGGTCATCAATTTTCAGTAAAGATTGGAAACAAACTACTAATTCTATGACTTAATATGGTGGGACACTAGGAAATAAGTTTTGTACATCAATTGAGATAATTCTAGAATTTTCCGGTAAGTTAATATTTTTAATTTTATCGATTAGTTCATAGGTATTGGCTATACTATATTTCGGTTTAAATTCGCAATGTTGTAGTAGTAGTAGTCGTTTGTTACGGCACCATCAATCAAATTATCACAAAAACTCATCCCTTTACTACGACAACATTGCAAATTTAAACCGAAATGTAGTATATCCAACACCTATGAACTAACTGATAAAATTAAAAATATTATTATACCGGAAAATTCTAGAATTATGTCATTTGATGTACAAAACTTATTTCCTAGTATCCCACCATATGAAGTCATAGAATTAGTAGATAAGCTCTTAATCAAGAATAAAGTGAACAAAATTATTAAACGGGTTATTTTAGATTTACTTACGACGTGCTTGGATCAAAACTATTTTGAATTCAACGACAACTTTTATACATCTAAAGAAGGTCCAATAATGGGTAATCCTTTAAGTCCGTTACTACTAAATTTTCATGGATCATTTAGAACTAAAAAATTCATCAAGACGCGATAAGCAAAAATATTGTTTACTGGTATAGATATGTTAACGATATCATTTCCTGTTTCACGGGAACAGATAGACAACTAACAATCCTCCTTAACTTCCTAAATAATTTGCATCCTAATATTAAATTTACCATAGAATTAGAAACCAATAACTCTATAAATTTCTTAGACATATCTATATCAAAAGTGAACCATAAACACGATTTCTCGATTTTTCACCAACCGTCATATACTGACACATTTTCAGGGTTTTTGTAGTAGACGAATTTGAAAATTAAGTTAAGTACAAATTTTAAGCGTAATTATTTATTTACTACAAATAATGATGCATCTTTGTTTGTGTTAGCCGATACTTGTTGGAAATTCATAATAAAATTATATAAAAACAACACTATGTTTCAATTTCCAATATATTTAAAGTCACTTGGCAATTGTTTCACCATACAATGGCTTCTTTTTGCTTACTGCGTTTGTATTGTTTACTGGTATAGATATGTTGACGATATCATTTCCTGTTTCACGGGAACAGATAGACAACTAACAGTCCTCCTTAACTTCCTAAATAATTTGCATCCGAATATTAAATTTACCATAGAATTAGAAACTAATAACTCTATAAATTTCTTAGACATATCTACATCAAAAGTGAACAATAAACACGATTTCTCGATTTTTCACAAACCTTCACATACTGATACAGTCATACACAATAGCTTATCCCACCCTTATCCTCACAAAATGGCAGCTTTTAACTCTTTCATACATAGATTGTTACATATCCCTATGACTAAAACTAATTTTAACAAAGAATTCAACATATTCAAACAAATAGCAATTAATAATGGATATGACCCCAACATTATAGATAATATCTTGAATAAAAAATCCTTTAAACAAGCAATCTCTCTAATTTATCCCACAATTAATGACAAAAAAGGAAAATTTAGTACACTCACATACATAGGGAAAATAACTAGAACAATTTCCAAACAGTTAATAAAAAAGAACAATAAAATAGAATTCAAAACCAGTAATTCCTTAGGGAGTATAATTTTGAATAACAAAACCAAATCTAAGAATTCCTTAAAATCAGGAGTTTATTTATTAAATTGTGGATCTTGTACTAAAACCTACGTAGGACAAACTGGTAGATCTTCTGAAACTCGCATTAAAGAACATAAACATATTTATTTAAAAAATAAGAACAATTCACAACACGCAACCCATATAATAAACGAATCCCATAATTTTGATGATACGTTAAAAATCCTACATGTAGAAAATAAATCTAAAAAATTAAATTTGCTTGAATGTCTTGAAATTAACAAACGGAAAAACTCCAATTAATTATTAAACGAACAGGTAGTCTTAAACCATTCGCCCTTACTTAATCTTTATTAGTTCTCGGAAATAGTACCACAGATTTGCATTCTTAAAATAATTCTGTCTGTAAATAATATAATAAAATGATTAGCATAATCTTAGGTAATTAAAGATAGTTTTAAGCACTATTTAACCAGGATTACTACTAAATATTTTTCTTTCTTATTTACTCCTGAAGAAGCCATTGTATGGTGAAACAATTGTCAAGTGACTTTAAATATATTGGAAATTAAAACATAGTGTTGGTTTTATACAATTTTATTATGAATTTCCAACAAGTATTGGCTAACACAATCAAAGACAACGGTAATAAATGCGATTAAGGAGCTCTACCTAGATGCCTCTTCTAGGATAAAACTGGGACAAAATATGTCGGATGCGTTTACGGTGACAAAAGGCTTGAGGCAGAGCTGCTGCATGTCGCCCACTCTTTTTAAAAATTTATATCGCCCATTCCCTAAAACAATGGCGCAGAAAATGTCACCTTGTACACTTTACATTTTGCTGATGATCAAATAGTTTTGGCACAATCAAAAGAAGATCTGGAATATATGTCTAGCAAACTATTTGAAGAATACAAGAAATGGGGACTGACTGTAAATATGGAAAACACTAGATATATGTGCGTAGGAGACAAGAGTGGAAATTTGAAACTAAGTGACACAGCCAAAAAGGTCAAGAAGTGTGAAGAGTACAAATACCTAGGAGTAAAGATAGTCAGCAGTGGAAGATTTGAGAGAGAAATAAAGGAAAGAATAAACAAGGGAAGAAGGACAATAAGGGCTCTAAACTCGGTACTGTGGTCAAAAAGCATAAACAGAAATTAAAAACACCTTCTGTACAATACTGTTTTTAAAAGCATAATGCTGTATGGATCAGAAATCTGACAAATCAATCAACAACAAAAACGTAAACTTCTATCAACAGAAATGGACTTCTGGAGACGGTCTGCCGGAGTATCGAGATTGGGCAAAATAACGAATGAGAGAGTGATGAAGATGATGAAGATGAAAACAGATATAATTCAACAAATCCAGAAAAAACAACTATGTTGGTCATGTACAGGGAATGGAGAAGGAATGGATTCCCAAACAAATTTTGAAATAACAGCCAAATGAACGTAGGAAAAAAGGAAGACCCAAGGTGACATAGACACAAGGGATCCAGAAAGCAATGTCCGAAAGAAACTTACTTCCTGGAGACTGGACTGACAGAGACGGCTGGAGATTGAGAATCGGAGGGCCGAGAAGGATGCTGTAAAGACGGGAATAATTATAATGATTTCAACAGCATTTAGGATTATTTGCAGATTTTTTGGCCCATATACTAAACAAATTTCAGGCATATTATTTATATAAAATTATATTAAGAGTTAAATGGCTAAGGTAGGGGATTAAATAGTTATATCGTATATATGTTGTCAGAGGTCCATTTTCAGGGTTTTTGTACAAATTTTAAGCGTAATTATTTATTTACTACAAATAATGATGCATCTTTGTTTGTGTTAGCCGATACTTGTTGGAAATTCATAATAAAATTATATAAAAACAACAATATGTTTTAATTTCCAATATATTTAAAGTCACTTGGCAATTGTTTCACCATACAATGGCTTCTTTTTGCTTACCGCGTTTGTATTGTTTACTGGTATAGATATGTTGACGATATCATTTCCTGTTTCACGGGAACAGATAGACAATTAACAATCCTCCTTAACTTCCTAAATAATTTGCATCCGAATATTAAATTTACCATAGAATTAGAAACCAATAACTCTATAAATTTCTTAGACATATCTATATCAAAAGTGAACAATAAACACAATTTCTCGATTTTTCACAAACCTTCACATACTGACACAGTCATACACAATAGTTCATCCCACCCTTATCCTCACAAAATGGCAGCTTTTAACTCTTTCATACATAATCCTCCATATCCCTATGACTAAAATTAATTTTAACAAAGAATTCAACATAATCAAACAAATAGCAATTAATAATGGATATGACCCCAACATTATAGGTAATATCTTCAATAAAAAATCCTTTAAACAAGCAATCTCTCTAATTTATCCCACAATTAATGACAAAAAAGGAAAATTTAGTACACTCACATACACAGGGAAAATAACTAGAACAATTTCCAAACATTTAATAAAAAAGAACAATAAAATAGCATTCAAAACCAGTAATTCCTTAGGGAGTATAATTTTGAATAACAAAACCAAATCTAAGAATTCCTTAAAATCAGGAGTTTATTTATTAAATTGTGGATCTTGTACTAAAACCTACGTAGGACAAACTGGTAGATCTTTTGAAACTCGCATTAAAGAACATAAACATAGTTATTAAAAAATAAGAACAATTCACATTACGCAACCTATATAATAAACGAATCCCATAATTTTGATGATACGTTAAAAATCCTACATGTAGAAAATAAATCTAAAAAATTAAATTTGCTTGAATGTCTTGAAATTAACAAACGGAAAAACTCCAATCAATTATTAAACGAACAGGTAGACTTAAAATAATTCTGTCTGTAAATAATATAATAAAATGATTAGCATAATCTTATGTAATTAAGAATAGTTTTAAGCACTATATAACCAGGATTACTACCAAATATTTTTCTTTCTTATTTACTTCTGAAGAAGCCATTGTATGGTGAAACAATTGTCAAGTGACTTTAGATATATTGGAAATTAAAACATAGTGTTGTTTTTATATAATTTTAATAATGATGCAACTTATAAGTGGTGAGAAAAAAAGGAGTTACCAGGGTGATTTCGTGTTTGTGATGTTATAGGTATAATTAGATTATTTTTTTCGTTGTTTTCAATGTTACCAGGGGTTGAGGGTGACAGGGAAGGGGTTATTTAATATTGTATAGTTTCAATATTATAAAAACTTTTCCTGATTTTGGGTTGCGATACTTTATGAGGTTATTTTATATAGTGAAAGATGTATAAGGTGAAAACAATAGTGTAGGGGGTTAGAGGGGTGGTTGCGTATGCATCATATTATATTAGAGTTTTTTTTTGTTATTTTCAGTTTTAATAGAAATAGTATGTAGAAGGGATGGACATCTAGTTAGAGAGTAACTTAAAAATCGTAAATTGATTATAGAACCAGTTTTTAGAAATATAAACAGTTACATTATGCGAAACTTACTTCTCTGGCAGAGAGAGAGGTTGGTTTTCGTTACAGTTTAAACTTCTTAGATCACGAAAAAGTGTTCCCATTTCCGTCTGCCTACCTATCTAATTGTTTGGTTTGTCGATTTGTCGACACTTTAATTCTTAACTAAAACGACATTATAATATTTGAAATAGGAATAACACCTATAGTTTTTGAGCGATGTCGTGTCAGGATAAAGGGGATTGGTGTGGATATGTTGAATTTGTATTATGGAAATTGGCTTCCCTTTTATTTGAGAAAGTCAAATTTGGTACCTATTCTTTTTATCTTCTCTAACCAATTAATAAGTTTTTTTTCAGACTAATAGTAAACAAACTTTTTTTATTGGTTTTCGTTGTATACGCTCACCAGTTCCATCATTACTAAATATTAATTTATATTTATTATATAAAAGCACAGCTTAGTTGCATTTTAAACAGTTAACTCGCGTTCAAACCCTGCCAAAGTCAAAGATCTTTTTATTATTGCAATAATGTTACAATGTACATTGAGTTGCAGTTTCTTTCAACTCTTACAGATACAATATGCCTAAAGACACAGTCATCTGTATAAAATCCTTACGGTTGGCCGATGGTCTGCCCTGTGGTAATTCGTTGTACTCTTTGCAGTTTTACAAGCATCATTTCCAAATGTATTCTTAATGATGGAACAAAATTTGTTATTAATTGGAAGATATTTGGTTGAACTAGTTCTTCATTTGTTCATAGTTAAATTTATTTTTGCAGGGAAAAATTATTCCAAAAAACTCTGCTTGAATTGGTCAGGTACAGTCGAGTACCATCAGCCTTATCATGTCATCTAATTTATGGTCTCTCCCTGTCTCTATCTCGTCGTTTATTCATCCATCCCATTCATTATTATGTGATGAGGATGAATTGAAAAGTTCGCGGCCTCACCAAAAAATAATTAAAATATTTTTATTACAGTACCCTCAATAAGTTCGTACTTTCTTTAGTTGTCACAGTCTAAAATTTTGTTGCTGTAGAATTTGTGGTTTTTAGATTAGAACGAGTTTCGGGAGATCAAGTGCAGCGATTTTGGAAAAATGGAAAAAATTGAACAACGTGCGGTCATCAAGTACCAATTTAAAAACAGATTAACACCAAAGGAGATCCATGATAATATTAAAACAACACTAGGGTATCTGCTACGTCATACACCACTGTGAAAAAATGGGTTGCAGAATTTAAATATGGACGAGAGAGCATCCAAGATGACCCTCGCTCCGGCCGACCCACGACGTCTACGACTGAAGAAAACATCGGCAAAGTGTGTGATCTTATATTTAAAGACCGTAGATTAACTATCAGAGGGATTGCAGACACTATAGGCATCTCGTATGAACGAACACAAAACATCATTGCCAACGAACTCGGATTTTCTAAGGTTTCCGCTAGGTGGGTCCCCAGATTACTTTCAGTTGAACAAAAACGAATTCGACTCACGATTTCTCGCGACTGTTTGGAGATGTTTGAGATTTTCTTAACAGGTTCGTGACTTCAGAGTCAAAATAACAATCCAAGCAATGAAAAATATCTGGTGCACCGACCCCAAAGAAAGTGAAGACAATTCTGTCAGCTGGAAAAGTGATGGCGTCAGTTTTTTGGGATGCTAAAGGAATTATTATGGTAGACTACCTTCCGAAAGGCGAAACAATAAACTCGACTTACTATTACACCCTTTCGCTTCGTTCACGTCAGAAAATTAAAGAGAAACACCCAGGATTACTGAGAAAAAAAGTTTTGTTCGGCCTTCGGCTTTCATCTGTTTCCAAACCTAAAAAAAACGCCTCGGTGGCTAGAAATTTTCATCAATTGAAGAAATCGAAGCTGCAGTTAACCAGTATTTTGAAGACCTTGAGGAATCTTTTTTGAAACAGATGTAGAAGCTTTGGAAAGCAGGTGGAAGAAGTGCATAGAGCTAGGTGGAGATTACGTCGAAAGATAAAAATATTTTTGTACGTATTTTTTTTTTATTTTCTTGACTAGGCTGCGAAATTTTCAGTCCATCCTCGTACATTTAGAGTTTTTTTACTAATTACTAATAACTACTAAAATACTACAGTACTTACAATTTAGTGGTTGGTATTTATCTGCATCACTCACTTGCGCTTTGTAGGTTTTATTTTATTTTATTTTATCTATAATATATATAAAAATGCAACGTCTCTCTGTCTGTCTGTCTGTCTGTCTGTCCGTTAGTGACCTTATCATTGGAGAACCACTTATCCGATTTACGTACTTTTTTTTTAAAACATACATATGTTCTCTGGCCAGGTTATAGGCTATATTTTATTACGATAGGTAGCATAAGGAATGAGCAGTGACGTAAAATAGTGAGTGAAGTCGGAAAAAAGTTTGCCGCTAGCGCGTTCCTTTGCAATACACAGCCTAAACCATTAATTATGGAACAATATTATGTAGCAGAGAATATTTATAATCTATAATCTACAATATATATAAAATGCAATGTCTCTCTGTCGGTCCATTAGTGAGTTGATCACGCGAGAACTACTTATCCGATTTACGTGTCTTTTTTTAAATTCATACATATATTCTTTGGGCAGGTTATATAATAATAAAAATAATCTATATCTATAATATATACAAAATGCAATGTTTTTCTGTCTGTCTGTCCGTTAGTGCGCTTATCCCACGAGAACCACTTATCGGATTTACGTGATTTTTTAAATTCACACATATGTTCTCTGACCAGGTTATAAATATACATTTTATTACGTCTATAATATATATAAAATGCAACGTATCTCTGTCTGTCTGTCTGTCTGTCTGTCTGTCTGTCTGTTAGTGCGCTTATTACTGGAGAACCTCCCATCCGATTTTCGTGCTTTTTTTTTTTTTTTAAACATACATATGTTCTCTGGCCAGGTATATATTTTGTTACGATACGTAGCATAAGGAATGAGCAGTGACGATAATAGTGAATGAAGTCGGAAAAAAGTTTGCCGCTAGCGCATTCTCTTGCAATACACAATCTAAACCATTAAATATGGAACAATATTATGTAGCAGAGAATATCTATAATCTATAATATATATAAAATGCAATGTCTCTCTGTCTGTCTGTCTGTCCATTAGTGCGTTTATCACGCGAGAACCACTTATCCGATTTACGTGTCTTTTTTTAAATTCATACATATATTCTTTGGCCAGGTTATATAATAATAATAATCTATATCTATAATATATATAAAATTCAACGTCTCTCCGTCTGTCTGTCTGTCTGTTCGTCCGTTAGTGCGCTTATGACTAGGGAACCACTTATCCGATTTACGTTCTATTTTTTTTTAAATATACATATGTTCTCTGGCCAGGTTATAGGCTATATTTTATTACGTTAGGTAACATAAGGAATAAGCGGCGACGATAATACTGAATCAAGTCGGAGAAAAGTTTGCCGCTAACGCGTTCTCTTGCAATACACTGCCTAAAGCATTAAATATGGAACAATATCTTGTAGCAAAGAATATAATATATATAAAATGCAACGTCTCTCTGTCTGTCTGTCTGTCCGTTAGTGCGCTTATCACTCGAGAACCACTTATTCGATTTACGTGTTTTTATAAATTTATACATATGTTCTATATAATTCGATATAAGCCTAGATAATGGGAGATAAGTTGAGATAATGGGAGATAAGGAGAAATAATGGGAGATAAGTCGAGATAAGCTTCGATAATGGGAGATAGGGTGAGTTATGGGAGATAAGTATAAATAATGGGAGTTAAGGAGAAATAAAGGAAAATAAGCAGAGATAAGTCTAGATAATGGGAGTTATGGTGAGATAATGGGAGATAAGGAGAAATGATGGGAGATAAGTAGAAATATTGCGAGATAAGTCGAGATAAGCCTAGATAATGGGATATAAGGTGAGATAATGGGAGATAAGGAGAAATAATGGGAGATAAGGAGAAATAATGGGAGATGAACAGAGATAAGCCTAGATAATGGAAATTATGTAGAGATAATGGGAGATAAGGAGAAATATTGGGAGATAAGGGGAAATAATGGGAGATATTTTATTACGTTGGGTAACATAAGGAATAAACAGTGACGATAGTAGTGACTCAAGTCCACGCGAGCGGAGCCGCGAGCCCGGCTAGTTTCTTTATACAATAAAACTAGTCTATTTACACCATAACATGAAACTGTAAACTATATGTGAGACTATAAAAGTTATAAATCTAATTCTATTTACTTTTATTAATTTATTTGGATGAATTGTTTAAAATTACATTAGTTGCTGCTTCATGTACTTTTGGTTTACCTATCTGGATCTTCAGAATAAATTGGTAGTCGTGCGTACAGAGGCTTACGTTTTGGATTATGTGCCTCACGCGTTGTTGTTAGGTCGTAGGTTAATGTCGATGTTAGTGTCTTATATCTGTAAAATGTAACAGATATGTCAATGATATGTTATTTTATTTATTGTATCTTAGTTATGTCACACAGGTCATCTATTCTAGTGTAGCGTCCCACGGAGGTTACACATCTAAGGATATTATTTTGCATTCGTTGTATTCGTGCGGCCTGTGTTTCTGATATGCTGCACCATACTGGCACAGCATATATCAACATAGGTCTTATAATTTGCTTGTATAGCATCAAGTTATTATAAAAATTCAGCTGAGAGTTTGGTTCTAACAGTGCATATAGGTTCTGCATAGCATTGAAGGTTTTTTTCAGGATATAATTGACGTATAGGTGGAATCTCAATCTGATGTCCAATATGATACCCAGGTATTTTAGATGATTTCTGAAGGGTTCCTGGATGCGATTAATTTTAATTGGTTCGTTTATGTGAATG
Source organism: Pachyrhynchus sulphureomaculatus (assembly GCA_019049505.1). Taxonomy (NCBI): domain Eukaryota; kingdom Metazoa; phylum Arthropoda; class Insecta; order Coleoptera; family Curculionidae; genus Pachyrhynchus; species Pachyrhynchus sulphureomaculatus. The sequence continues at coordinate 5,402,005 of CM032450.1, forward strand.
GTTTTTAGTTAGGACTATGCGTTCACATTTATTTTCATACAAATTGTTCTTCCATTGTCCAAGCCATGGGGTTATTTTTCTGAGGCGGTTGCAGATGTGCACCCTTGCTACATTTGCATAATAGAAGTGCGCGTAGATGAGCCCATCATCCGCAAAAAACGGATTTTGGTTGAAGGATAGGCTGGAAAATCGGTCATATACGAGGCTAGTTTGAAAAGTCCGTGCAAAGTCCGAGAGATGGCACCACCGGCGCGTATCGAGGTCATGTTTAGTTAGTAGCATCTCTTGAATGAACGCACACCCAGTTTCAGCCATATTGGTGTATTTCTTTGTGTTTGGCATTCGTGTGAATCAAGGAAGTCGAGTGATTTTCAAGAAATGGACGAAAAAGAATTTCGTGTGGTGATTAAACATTACTTTATGAAAGGCAAAACGCCTCAGGAGACTAAAGAGAAGCTTGATAAACATTATGGTGACTCTGCACCTTCGATTAGAACAGTTTATAAGTGGTTTCAAAATTTTCGGACTGGCCATATGGGCACAAGTGACGCTGAACGTTCTGGACGGCCTGTAGAGGTTACGACTCCAGAAATCATTGATCAAATCCATGATATGGTGATGGATGACAGAAGAGTTAAGGTGCGTGAGATTGCTAGTGCTGTGGGCATCTCGACTGAACGGGTACATAATATTTTGCATAAACATTTGGACATGAGAAAGCTATCCGCAAGATGGGTGCCGCGATTGCTCACGCTTGACCAAAAACGGAATCGTGTGAAGTGTTGCAAGGATGGTTTGCAGCTGTTTCAGAAGAATCCGGAGGACTTTAAGCGTTGTTTCGTCACTGTGGATGAAACATGGATACATTACTGTACTCCTGAGACCAAACAACAATCTAAACAATGGGTTATCAAGGGGGAATCTGCACCAAAAAAGGCGAAGACCGTTCCTTCGGCCGGAAAGACTATGGCGACTGTCTTTTGGGATTCATAAGGGATAATCCTCATCGACTATCTGGAAAAGGGTAAAAAACTATTACAGGTGAATATTATTCATCGTTATTGGACCGTTTGAAAACCGAGCTGCAAGAAAAACGCCCGCGATTGGCCCACAAGAAAGTCCTTTTCCATCACGACAACGCACCAGCACACACCTCAGCAGTTGTGGTCGCAAAATTAATGGAAATAGGATTCCAACTTGTTTCACATCCCCCCTATTCTCCAGACTTGGCTCCCTCGGACTACTATTTGTTCCCCAATTTGAAGAAATGGCTGGCGGGACAAAGATTTTATTCAAACGAGGAGGTGATTGCAGACACTAATGGATATTTTGCAGACTTGGACAAATCCTATTATTCGGAAGGGATCAACAAACTAGAACATCGTTGGACGAAGTGTATAAGCCTAAAAGGAGACTATGTCGAAAAATAAAAAAAGGTTTACCCCAAACACATAAGTAGTTTTTATTTTTGCACGGACTTTTCAAACCAGCCTCGTATAAGGTAATTTGGGAGTCAACACCGAACCCTGCGGTACTCCGAATGTCGTATTTCTCGGAGTGGATAGAGAATTTACCTCAGTTACTCTGAATTGACGTCTAGTTATATAGGAGTACAGTAGTATCAGTACATAAGGTGGCAGATTATGCAAACCTAAGAGTTTATATAAAAGCCCGTGGGCCAAGAGGGTAACGAAGGCCTTGCGTATATCGAGGGTAAGAGCAACAGTGCTCTGCTGTACGTTCATTTTGTTAAGTATATTCTGTAATTTGCAGAGAAGTGTTATGCCCGCCGTTGAATCCAAATTGTTCTTTTTGATACTTGTCGTCAATTAAGAAAATTGTATTTAATTTGCCTAACAATATTTTCTCTGCCACCTCAGCCAGTATGCTGACCACTGACGTTGGAGGAGTCCACACTCTGAGGGTTTTTACCTGGTTTAAGGAGAGGGATTACAACTGACCCCATTCACGGCTCAAGAAAGTGTTGTAACAGCACCACTACATTCGTTATATAACGAATATATCACATATATATATATATATATATATATATATATATATATATATATATATATATATATATATATATATATATGAAATTTAATAATATTTTTTTGGCGTGTTTTTTAACAGAAGGGTGGGAATCTCGTCCATCCCTGGAGAATTAATATTAGGAAACCACATAATTCTGCTCTTTAATTCCGCAGGGCTGGTGAATAGCTACTACATTGATGAAGAAATGGGATATTTTTATGAACTGATTTTCCAATCAGAATGGTGATTGCTTTCTGGATGGGCGTGAAGTTCATGGCTACTTTCTAGTGAATCTGTTAATATATTAGCTTTTTCACAGTCTGTTCGGATATTATTTGTGAACAGTGAAGGGATTATATTATGCTTCTTCTTTAATCTTTCAATTAGACACTAGAGGGAGTTGTCTCTTGTTGACAGCTCCCTCAGGACATCGTCCCATGCTGTCGTCGTAGTATTTATAAAGTAGTATATAAAATTTTTGACCTCTCACCCCCAATATCGCCCAAAAACTATAGGTTCTATTCTTATTATAAATGTTTGTACCCAACTTTAACTGATATCTCATTTCGTTTGAGAGTTAAATTTTAGGTATAATTATAAAATAACTGTATACATAAAAATTGGAAAAAAAAAGAAAATGTGAGGGAAGTAACAGGGGATTTTTGAATGGAAATTTGTAAGTTATTTTAAAGATTTTAGGGAGAAGAAATCTGATTTTTATAACTTTTATTCCCAAGTTTTTCCAAAACACTCAGTAAAAGGCAGTAGAATGCGATTGCTGGTAGACTAAATTCGTAATTTTTATTGGGTAGTCCTAAGTAAATACGTGCATGGAGTGAAAAGTCCTGCAAAAAAACAAGGCAAATCTTTTGTTTTGCAAAAATAAACATTTATTTCTCAACATAATCTCCATTGAGCTCCATACATACATTTCGTCCAGTGAGATTCCATTTTTTTTATTCCCCCAAAAAAAGAAATGTTTCGAACTATATATATATAATTTTTTCCCTCAAGCCCATTTTTAGTTTAAAAAATAAAACAAAAGTCATTTGGGGACAAATCTGGGAAACAGGGTGGGTGAAGAACTATTTCAAAGTCTAGCTCGTGTATTTTTGACGCGCAGTGGGAAAAAATGGAAAAATTCGACCCACTCCGCAAATCTAATCCAATGGCGGTAATCTTTTTTTTTTAATCTCTTTGGTATAACTTATATTATATGCTGGAAGTGCTAAAAATGTGAAAACTTTTTTGAAAAAGAAAAGGAACCATTAGTGTCAGCGTAGCACTTTATTCAAATAAAATTCGTGTTTGACTCACAAAAAATAAATACAGTAGGACCCCGATTAACCGAGTCGCGATTATCCGAGCTCCGGATTAACCGAGCCGATCTAGGAACCTGATTATCCGAGGTACGTGCGTCTATGCTGCGTATTAACCGAGATTCTAAAATATTTATGTACATATTTCCATTTAAAATCGTCGGGGCCTTCGGGGAATCGTCCTGGCCCGTGTGAGGGGTTCCCCATTTATGTTTTTGGACTCTTTCAGCACGTAAATTTGCGTGAATGCAGTGCGTTATAGCGTTTACTACGGAGAAGTACTAGTATACTCATATAATTTATTTGGTTGGAGTGCTGGTAGTTAAGTGTAATTAATACGAACTGCTTTGTTTGAATTTTTGTTTGTCATATTATAATGGAGCAAAACAAGCGTAAAAGAATCGTCGTTCCTATTGAAGAAAAATTAAAAGCCATCAGAAGAATTGAAGCAGGAGAGACAATTAAAGTTGTTGCACGAGATTATGGAGTAGGTGAGGTAACAGTTGGAGATTGGAAAAGAAACCGCACAAAAATAGAAGAATGGTGTATAAATCAAGCCTCCTCGTCCTCAGGAAGAAAATCAATGAAAACCGGTGACTATGAAAAGGTTAACGAAGTTTTATTCATGTGGTTTAACCAACAGAGATCAAAAGGTGTGCCTCTGTCAGGTCCAATTTTACAACAGAAAGTAATAATAATTACTAGGCAAGTCCCAGAGATAAATCAGTTTACCGCCAGTTCTGGATGGCTTGACCGCTGGAAAAAACGGTACGGTGTACGACAACTGACTGTATGTGGTGAAAAACTTTCTGCTGATGTGTCATCAATTGAGAAGTTTAAGCAGAACTTTAAAAAGCAAATCGAAGATTGTGCATACACATGTGATCAAATTAACAACTGTGACGAAATTGGTCTGAATTATAAAATGTTTCCATCAAAAACATTGGAATCTCGACAGGAAAAATCAGCTCCTGGGCACAAACGAAGTAAAGAAAGACTAACTATAATGATATGTTCCAATGCATCTGGCAAGCACAAAATCCCACTGATGGTAAGTCTGCACGTCCAGGAGCTTTAAAAGACATCTCACCCAAAGCCCTACCAGTCTATTACAAAAGTCAGAAGGGCGCATGGATGGATGCGACCTTATTTACTAACTGGTTTGAAGAAGAGTTCGTGCCATCTGTGACTAAATTTTTAAAAAGAAACCGTTTTCCTATTAAAGCAATTTTGTTAATGGATAATGCCTCCTCTCATCCTGGAGAAGGACTTCATGTGGGCGAAATTGTTGTAAATTTTTTTCTCCAAATGTAACCAGCATAATACAATCAATGGATCAAGGCATCCTCGAAAACATTAAAAAAAATTATAGGCGTTTATATCTTGAACATCTGTTAGAATACACAGAAAAGGAGGATATTATCAATGGGATGAAAAAGGTTACATTGAAAAATGTTATTTACTGGGTAAGTCAAGCTTGGGATTCTGTGCGTACTACCACTATTCATAAATCTTGGTCAAAAGTTATTGATTTTGAGGACTATAATGACAGTGAAGATGATATTCCATTATATGAATTAGCTTTGAAATGGAGAAATGTCCTGTTCAAATTTTGACAGCGAGATAGAAGAAAAAGAAAAAAGTTTATTTGAATTAATGCAAAAACTAAAAGGTTGCGAAAATGTGACAAGAGAAGATGTTGTTGAATGGATTAGAACAGATGATTTAGAAGAAGAAATGAATATTGAAGAAATAACGGATGCCTTTCAGGAAACCGAAAAATCAGATGACGATGACGATGACGAAGCGGCGATGGATGAACAGTCTCCCGCTAAGATCTCTCATCAAGAAGGTTTTGCTTCTTTGGAAAAAGCTTTAAGGTATATCGAACAACAACCAGAGGCAACCCCGGCGGATTTGCTTTTTCTTAATAGATGGAGAAACATAGCAGCGAGAAAAAGAAGATGCAATATGAAACAGAAGCGCATAGATACCTATTTCACTGTTTTATAATGTATGTACCTATTTATATGTTAAAAACGTTAATACATCAGTTTAATGTATTGGTGTTTATTTTTTGAATGAATAAAAAATAAATCCGGATAATCCGAGTTTTCAGTTATCCGAGGAGGGTGCCCCCCGCGTTACCTCGGATAACCGGAGTTCTAATGTATATTACGCACTTGGTGTTGAAAAGTCAAAAAAAACACTTACATTATTACTAGAATGAAGTATTAGAGTCAGTTGTGCATTGTAAATGGATGGGCTGCTTGGATTTCTGATTTTTAGTTTAGTTTAGATTTGCGGAGTGGCTCGAATTTTTTCCATTTTTTCCCACTGTGCGGCGGATGTTTGTGCAGGTGTATTATCCTAGTAAAGGAGCACTTTTTTGCGAGTTAATGTTGGTCGCATCTATGTCAACTCACTATGTAAACGGTCCAGTAACGTCGTATAATAAGAGCCAATCCCTGTTTTATCCTTTTCCAAATAGTCAATCGATGATGATACCCTGAGTGGCCCAAAAAATCCGTTTTATCTCCGGAGTGTAATGTGGATCCACATTTCGTTTACAGACACAAAACGACTCCAAAAAATCGTTCTGGATAAGCTATAATTTGTCCAAACGCTATTTTGAAAAGTACTTCTTCTTACACTTTTAGTTTGAAGTCAACAAATGCGGAACCCATCGCGCACTCAGCCTTTTCGGTGTTAGAACTTCTTGAAAGATATTATATATCCGTTCATATGAGATGCCTTTCATCTCAGCAATCCCATGAAGTTTAATGGGACGATATCATGAATTTTATCGACTATTTTTTCAGTAGATATCTCAATATAGCGTCCTGAACGTGCTGCATTTATAGTGTTGATGCAGCCAGGTTTGAATTCATTTATTCAGTAATACGCAGTCTTAAGCGCTCCTCATGAGTCCTCATGAACTTCTTCATAGTATAGTAATAAAAGCATTTGAAATTGCACAGTCTATATACAGCAATATTATGATTTTTTCCTCTCTGGAGTTTTACTAGGAATATTGTTCTGAGTTCTGGACCTCGAAAAACTTTTGCTCTTTTGTTTATAAACAATTTAAGTTTTTAATATGCATTTTATTAGGTTAAATGTGTATAACTCCGGTTTCGGTCGGATCGAGACAAAAAAAAACAACTCTTCGTAATAAAATTTCTAATAAATCCTGGTTGGTTTCAAGTTGCTATAAAATCGAAAAAATAGGCAAAAAACTGTTTTTTTTTTTCATTTTATTGTACAACTTTCAGAAAAAATTACTCTGAAATTTTGGTACAAAAATATTGAACACAGTGGGCACAACTGAATTTGAATTGTTTTGGCTTTTACTTGATGGAAAACTATTATTACAAATTGCATGACGCCCACTTTTTTTAATGAATAACACCGATGTCGTCTACATATACTGATACCGTTATGTAGACGACATTTTAGTCTGTTTCAATGGCACTGATAGAGAGTAGAATACATTTTTTAATCACATTAATTTCATCCTCAAAAATACAACATTTACAATGGAAATAAAGCAAAATAATTCACTTAATTTTCTAGATCTAATAATCAAGAGATAACAACAAACAAATTTTCAATATTTCACAAATCACCACACACAGACACAACAATACACAACACTTCTTTTTTTATTTTAAAAGTGTCCGAAGTCATCTCGTAGGGTCGGGTGACTTTGGACACATATGTAAATCGTACAAGTTTCGATGTTTCCGCACCGCTGGGATGACTTCGAACACATATTTTTATACACATAACACATATTTTTATATACATAACAAATGCGTTTAATAAGAACTGTAGTTATTCAATATTAATATTCATAGGTTTCATTGGAAATACAAAAACACATACTACATAATATTTTTTCTTCGTGGAGTTATTTACAGGAATAGCAAATGATTCCAAATTCGTTAACTTGTAGTTCTGCAGTTTCTGTTGTCTTCGCCTTCTTTTGACGTTGTATGAATGTTTTCAATGGCATTGACTCCGAATCCGAATCACATGAAGGATCACTCTAGAAAGCAATAGATTGGGAAGATTTTGTAGTTTTCTGACAACCTGAAATAAAGCAAAATAATTCACTTAATTTTCTAGATCTAATAATCAAGAGATAACAACAAACACAAATTTTCAATATTTCACAAATCACCACATACAGACACAACAATACACAACACTTTAAATTACCCAAAACAACACAAATTTGCAGCATATCACAGTATGTTACATAGGCTAGTGAGTATTCCTTTATCTGAAAATGATTTTAATAACGAATTAAATTTCATAAAACAACTTGCTCCCAAATATGGTCAATTAAATACTCAATAAAAAAAACTTAAAAACAAAGCTGTTTCTGAAGTCTACATTAAAACTAAAGACCACAATATCTATAATATATATAAAATGCAACGTCTCTCTGTCTGTCTGTCTGTCTGTCCGTTAGTGCCCTTATCACTGGAGAACCACTTATCCGATTTACGTACTTTTTTTTTTAAAACATACATATGTTCTCTGGCCAGGTTATAGGCTATATTTTATTGCGATAGGTAGCATAAGGAATGAGTAGTGACGTAAAATAGTGAATGATGTCGGAAAAAAGTTTGCCGCTAGCGCGTTGCCTTGCAATACACCGCCTAAACCATTAAATATGGAACAATATTATGTAGCAGAGAATATCTATAATCTATAATATATATAAAAAATGCATTGTCTCTCTGTCTGTCTGTCTGTCCATTAGTGCGTTTATCACGCGAAAACCACTTATCCGATTTATGTGTCTTTTTTTTAAATTCATACATATATTCTTTGGCCAGGTTACATAATAATAATAATAATCTATATCTATAATATATATAAAATGCAACGTCTCTCTGTCTGTCTGTCTGTCCATTAGTGCACTTATCCCTAGAGATCCACTTATCCGATTTACGTGATTTTTTAAATTCATACATATGTTCTCTGACCAGGTTATAGATATATATTTTATTATATCTATAATATATATATAAAATGTAACGTATATCTGTCTGTTTGTCCGTTTGTGCGCTTATCACTGGAGAACCACTTATCCGATTTACGTGTTTTTTTTTTAAACATGCTAAACCATTAAATATGGAACAATATCATGTAGCAAAGAATATCTATAATATATATAAAATGCAACGTCTCTCTGTCTGTCTGTCTGTCCGTCCGTTAATGCGCTTATCACTGGAGAAGCACTTATCCGATTTACGTGCTTTTTTGTTAAACATACATATGTTCTCTGGCCAGGTTATAGGATATATTTTAATACGTTAGGTGACATAAGGAATAAGCAGTGACGATAATAGTGAATCAGGTCGGAGAAAAGTTTGCGCTAGCGCGTTCTCTTGCAATACACTGCCTAAAGCATTAAATATGGAACAATATCATGTAGCAAAGAATATAATATATATAAAATGCAACGTCTCTCTGTCTGTATGTCTGTCCGTTAGTGCGCTTATCACTCGAGAACCCCTTATCCGATTTACGTGTTTTTTTTTTAATTCATACATTTGTTCTCTGGCCAGGTTATCTATAATCTTCTATCTAGAATATATATAAAATGCAACGTTATTCTGTCTGTCTGTCTGTCTGTCCGTTAGTGCGCTTATTACTTGAGAACCACTTATCCGATTTACGTGTTTTTATAAATTTAAACATATGTTCTATATAATTCGATATAAGCCTAGATAATGGGAGATAAGGAGAAATAATGGGAGGTAAGTCGAGATAAGGCTCGATAATGGGAGATAAGGTGAGATAATGGGAGATAAATATAAATAATGGGAGATAAGGAGAAATAATGGGAGATAAGCAAAGATAAGTCTAGATAATTGGAGTTATGGTGAGATAATAGGAGATAAGGAGAAATAATGGAAGATAAGGAGAAATAATGGGAGATAAGGAGAAATAACGGGAGATAAGGAGAAATAATGGGAGATGAGCAGAGTTAAGCCTAGATAATCGAAATTATGTAGAGATAATGGGAGATAAGGAGAAATATTGAGAGATAAGGGGAAATAATGGGAGATATTTTATTACGCTGGGTAAATTAAGGAATAAGCAGTGACGATAGTGGTGAATCAAGTCCACGCGAACGGAGCCGCGGGCCCTGGTAGTCAATTATAAATCATTTACCTATTTTGGCACACCTTCAGAAAAAATTAAACACTACTTAAATATGGCTTTAAAAACTAATAACTCACTAGGAAAACTCATAGAAAATGCGAAAGTTAAACAAAACAAAGGTGAAAAATCAGGGGTACACATATATAAATTGAACTGCGGTTCGTGTGCTAACGCGTACATAGGGCAGACAGGGCGCTCATTTGAAACTAGAATTTCAGAACACAAAAGAAGTCTTCTTAACAACAAAACAGATTCTTCATACAGCAATCATTTAATAGAACAGAATCATCAATTTAATGACTAGTTTGAAATATTACATGTAGAAAACAAAGGAAAAAAGTTAGACCTTTTGGAATGCTTAGAGCCGTTTGGAAAAACACAGGTACCATTCTAATGAAATATAAATATAACCGATGGGAAAACCCCATTAATAAATTTATATATGTTATAAAGTTCAGTATGAATTCCATGAATACCCTAATTAACTATTTTCAGATTAATTGTAAAAATAGATAATAAGGTGGAATAAATCCTAAATGTTTGTTAGTTGCAGAAAGCATATTTTTTGAGAGTTTCAAACCGATCGGTTCGCTCAGTTGACCTGAAATGAAAAAAAAAAATAGTTATTGTCTGTTTTTTCAATTTTGTAGAATATGTACGCGCTTGAGCGACTTAAAATCAACGAGGAATTTTCTTTACAAAGAGTTTTTTTTTGTCTCGATCCGACTTAATAACCCTAGTTATTTACCTTTTTGGCTCAAAAAACGCGTTTAGAAAAATTAAATTATTTATAAACAAAAGAGCACAAGTTTTTCGAGGTCCAAAACTCAAGACAATACTCTTGGTGACACCCCAGAGAGAATATATATATATATATATATATATATATATTTATATATATATATATATATATATATATATATATATATATATATATATATATATATATATATATATATATATATATATATATATATACATATATATATATATATATATATATATATATATATATATATATATATATATATATATATATATATATATATATATATATATATATATATATATATATATATATATATATATATATATATATATATATATATACAGTCCCTGGCCAAATTATTAGACGCACTGCAAGATTTCATGTAAAATATTAATTACCGAGTGATATTGTACCGTTTTATTATTTTAAATTGATTTGTTTTTTATTTTTATATTATCCAATCAATTACCTATTTATTTGACATAAATAAAACAGCATTAATTTAGAAAAGCATAAGTTTATTAAGTTTTAAAGAAAAGTGAAATTAATGTTAGTAAAAGTCAATATTTAGTTGAGCCATCTTTAGCCGCTATCAAAGCTTTAATTCTGCGCGGCATGCTATCAATGCAAGATTGTACTGTCTCCTGCATTTGAGGATGATGATTCCACACATGAATAATCTTTTCTAGGAGCTGGGTTTTGTTGGTAATCACATCTTTAGCCACTTCTCTTTTCATCAGCTCCCACACATTTTCAATGGGGGAGAGGGATATTTTTTTCTGCCAAAAAAGCTTTAACAGACCGAGCAGTGTGGCAGGGAGCTCCATCTTGCATGAAAGTGAATGGTTCCCCATTTGGAAACCATTCTCTGAGCTGCGGAATCAACCGATTTTGTAATACTTCTTTGTACTGATCTTGCCTCATTATTCCTTTGACGACGTACAGACGTCCAGTGCCCTTGCCGCTGATGACTGACCAAATCATCACTTTGGTGGGATGTTTAACCGTCGGGACGACACAATCAGGATGAAACTTTTCTCCATGACGACGACGCACATACTGAGCTTTATTCTGCAAAATTTCGAATGTGCTTTCGTCATTGAAGCAGACCTGTCAAAAATAGGAAAAATATATAAACTTCCATGTTTATTTGCTTTATTTAACTGAAAATGATAATAATGTATCAATTATTGATTAAATTGCTGTATCTTACCGATCTCCAGAAGTCCACATCTTTGTCTTGCCATTGTTTGGCCCACTTCAGGCGCTTTGCTTTCATTGCCTTAAAATCTAATTCTTTCAATTTTCTTCGAACAGTGCGCTCAGAAGCATTTACGCTAGCATCCTGGAGTTGTGATTTTATTACTTTTGTGGTAGCAAATCTGTTTTTCTACACAAATTTTCTTCAAACATCTCTGTGACCGTGGAGTGAAAATTGGTTTTCTACCGCACCTTTTCTTTCTTTTCGGGCTTAATTCCTTCCCTGACTCAATTTTCTTTTTTATGCGTCGTACACTAGCTTCAGAAACCTCCAATCTTCGTGATATTTCTCGGATTGTAAATGTTTTCGCAATCACAAGGGCCTTCACTTCAGCTTTTTTACGTGGTGAAAGATCGCCTTTTCTACCCATAATGAAAATAGTCCAATTACTTTTTTAAAACACTGCATACAAAATAAACTAATAACTGAGTAGTATAAAACTGTTAAACAAACAATCACAGTCCATAAAGCCACAGAAACACGTCCGTACCTGACTCGATTCCGATCGCGACTGATACAGGTTTGTACTTATTTACGTTCATGTATCACTTTGTCAACACAGTGTTGCCATATGTTAAAAATAAATACAAATATGTAGTCTACAACAATTCTTTTAAATAAAAATCAATAATATTGTAGTTTAAATATACCATTATTTCATAAAAACTCTTAAGAAACATAAAATTACTAAAAAAAATACAGTGCATCTAATAATTTGGCCAGGGACTGTATATATATATATATATATATATATATATATATATATATATATATATATATATATATATATATATATATATAGATATATATATATATATATATATATATATATATATATATATATATATATATATATATATATATATATATATTTTGGGTTTAACAGTATATATACACAAGTAATATATAACAATTATACAACTAAGTGTTGTGTTCCCATTCGCCTTCTCCAAACCTCTCTATCGTCCGTCATCTCTTCGTCCATTCCTCGTGACCTCATGGCTTGTCTCATATCTTCGTTCCAGGATCTACGTGGTCGTCCTTTTTTATTTCTTCCCGGTGGTTTCCACGTCAAGAGTCTTTTGGGCCATCTTGTATCGTTCATTCTGAGTAGGTGTCCAAACCATTTTAATCCTCAATTTTCTATTCTTTGTATAATTGTTTCTGTTGCTGCTGTTCTGTTGCGTATTTCTTGGTTTGTTATGTGTTGGAATTTGGACACTCCGGCGCTTCTTCTCAGGTAATCCATCTCTATCGTAGTTATTTTTCTTTTATCCTCTTCTTTCATTACCCACAGTTCACTACTATAACTTAAAACCGATTCTACCATTGTTCTTCCAATTCTCTTTTTGTTTTGTGTAGTTATGTTTTGATCCCACCATATTGAGTTAAGAGCTCCTATGATCCCCCTGGCTTTTTGTATTTTATTCTGTATTTCCTTTTTACCTATACCATTTTTGTTGTCAATCAGTACTCCTAGATATTTAAATTCCTTGACTTGTTTGACATGTGTATTTTTGTTAATTAAGACATCAAATTCTATTTCCAAGTTCATAACCATATACTCCGTCCTTTCAAGGCTAACCTCTAGTCCCCATTCCTTGTAGTCTGTGTATAATCTCTTCAATACATATTCCATATCGAATGCATCTTGTGTTATTATTACTTGGTCGTCTGCAAAGTTTAACGATAATAGGTGTTTATCACTAATGGGAATGCCCATGCTTTGGTAAGTGCGGTTCCATTTCTATAGAGCGTTGTCTACAAATACATTAAATAAGATTGTTGAAAGGCAACATCCTTGTCTTAGACCTTTTGTAATGTGGATAGCTGCTGAGAGATAGCGTCCCTGGTTCACATATCCTATATTTTCATTATAGAACTCCTTTATTGTTGTTATCATCCCTTCTTTTATCCCTACTGTTCTCAAGACATGCCAAAGTGTATTTCTCGGTACACTATCGTATGCCTTCTTAGGATCTATAAAGGTCATATGTATTTCGTCATCTTTTTGGATCTTCTTTTCTATCAATTGTTGTAAAGTAAACAAGTTGTTTATACACGACCGGCCCGGAGTAAATCCGCTTTGATTTTCGGATATTTTTCCTTTAATTGTTTCTCTTATTATATTCTGCAATATTTTACCGTACAGTCTGCTCATAGTGCTTGTAACGCATATACCTCTATAATTATTAGGGTCTTTTCTATTTCCTTTCTTATAGATTGATGAAATGTAACTTTTTTTCCATTCGGTAGGTGTTCTTCCTTGTGATATACAATTATTAATTAAGCTAGTTATTGTTCTCCACATGGTTATACCTCCATTTTTAATCATTTCTGCAGGATATCACCATTCTTTATCGTTTTTAGATTTGCTTGTACTTCCTCCATGGTTATTTCGTCCAAGTCTTTTCCCTCTGTGTCTCCTGATTCATTGTCCTCTATACTAAGGAATTCTTTTCTGTTTTCAGTTACTAATATTTCGTAATAATTTTTTCCATTCCAGGGGTATTAAATTTACGGCCCGTTTTCATATTTTTTATGGTTTGCCACACTTCTGTCGATTGTGCTCCTCCAATATACGTGTTAATCTGTGCACATTTTCGTTCCCAGTATTCATTTTTTTCTTTTTTTTTTTCTTACGTACCTCTCTATTTTTTTCTTTGTATTCTGCCCGGGTAGTTTCTGACTTGTATGTTAAATATTTTTGGTGTAATCTATTTTTTTTTTCTATTAGTTCTTCTAATTCTTCTGTTATGTAATATCTGCATGTTTTTTTTTCTTCCCACTTATACTCTCCTAAAGTTTCTTGTGCCACCTTTTGGATCACTTTTTTAATGCGTTCATATTCTTGCTCTATATCCTTGGTTGGTTCCAGTGTAAGTAATTCGTTGTTTAATCTTCTTTGATAAAGCTCTTTAATACTTTCGTGTTAAAATAGATAAGTTTTGTATCTTTCCATTTTTATTTCTATCTTGTCTTCGTCTGTGGGATAAGTTTGTAAATTTTTATTGCTTTTGATGAAAAAGGGTACACTATTTTAGTAGTCAATAGATCTGTGTCACAGTTCGCTCCTCTCTTAACTCTGGTGTCGTATATCTTGAATGTGGATTGAACTTTAGTTATAATATAACACAGCCCCACAAAAAAAAAGTGGGGTATACTTTTGATGCGATATATCAGATCCGTAGTATTTTTGCCCGCTGATCACGAATCTGACGTCAGAATATCGCCATCACATATCAATTTTTTTCTAACCTCAAAAAATAGGTAAAAATTAGTAAAAATTAAGAAAAATATACTCCTAAAAAATTGATTCAAGCTTTTTCATGAATCCAAAGATGTATTAATATGTATTCGGACACGCTAAGCTAATATTCATCGGTTGCATTGAGCCATACAGTTCTGTTTTCTTTCTAACCTAAATAAATCAGACATCAAATTAAAATTCAACCGATTCTTACCAAATTTGGTACACGGGGGTTTTTTGGGTTGTTGATCATGAATCTGAGGTCGGATTTGCAAAATTCAAATTGGCGGATCCAAGATGGCGGACAAAATTTTTGAAAACCAACCGATTCCTACCAAATTTGGTATACAGTTGGGGAATCCTCAAACCTGATACTCTTAAACCCTAAACCCTGAAACCTTAGACTCCCACACCCTGTAACCTCAAAAAATAGACCTCAATAACCCTGTAACTTTAAAAATGAGACCCAATAAACTCAAAACCAGGACTTTTAAACCATATACTCTCAAATAGTAGACCCTTAAGCCCTAGAATTGCGAAGGTTAGACCCGCGCCTAACTTTCCTTTTTTTGGCTGTTTCTTGTTCTTTTTTCCGCGAATGACCTATTGAAAGGCTTTCTGCCCAAACGCTTTTGATGACTTGTTGCTCTTTTTAGCGACCAGCATTAGTCCGCTAGCATATGGTCATCCCATCGTCCTTGATACCGATTTTCTATGATTTTCAGATCTTGGTGAAAACGTTCCCCTTGTTCCTCACTGTAGTCACCAAGATTATCTGGGAAATCATCGATGTGGGAGTCCAGGAAATGTAATTTTAGATTCATTAAGCAACCTAATGTTTGAAATTTTTTTTTCCATTTTCTCGACTATTTCTTTGTACTTAGGACTTTTATTATTTCCCAAAAAGTTTGTTGCGACTTCTTTAAAACTAAGCCAAGCAGCTTTTTCAACTTTATTCATTTTAGTAACAAATAATGAATCTTGAAACAATTTTCTTATTTGTGGCCCGTCAAATACGCCTGCCTTAATTTTAGCTTCAGAAAATTTCGGAAATTTTTTATGCAAATATTTGAAACATGGGCCGTTTGTATCTAATGCTCTCGTGAATTGCTTCAAAAGTCCAAGCTTAATGTTAAGCGGGGGAATAAGAACTTTTTCTGGATCTACCAATGGTGGAAACAATACATTATTTTCACCAGGAGTGAACGATTCTCTTGTTGGCCAAATTTTTTTCTTATAATGACGTTCCCTGTCTCTGCTATTCCACAGACATTTATAACAGGGATAAAGTGTAAACCCTGACTGTTGGCCAAGCAATATTGTTACAATTTTCAGATCTCCACAAATTTTCCCGTTATAATCAGCATATTTTATTTTTATCAAAAGCTGCTTCATTTTTTCATATTGCTCTTCCATAACTGTGGAATGAGCAATCGGAATGGGAGCGTAAACGTTGGTATTATGCAGCAAAACTGCCTTAATGCTCCGTTTAGAAGAATCAATGAACAGTCTCCATTCTTCAGGATCGTATGAGTTATTTTGAAATTCATCCATTAGACCTTTTACATCGGTACAATATGAAAGTGACAATTCCTCGTCCATTGTGAAATATTTTCGAAATTCTTCATCTCTGTTTCTATAATAAGAAATCGTAGCTTCTGGCTTAAGTAAATGTCTTTTCTTTAAAAAGGAAGCAAGATGCTCTAAACCATCTTTGGATAAGCCTAAATCTCTGACTAGATCACTAAGTTCTGACTGTGATACGAGTATTGGTTCTGGTTTACGGTTGTATGGTAGAAATTCTTTATCTGTGTCACTAGTATATGATAAGTTGTCACTAGAACATTCATTAGTAACAGTATTTGAATCTTTTTCGACAGTCTCAATGTTTTCGGCATGAACTGATAAGGTGAAATCATTTGTTTCCATAACATCAGCATCAAGTGGTTCAGGAGGCGGAATTAGTTTAGTTGGTCTTGTTACTGTCGAAACATCGTTATAAGTAATAGTGCTTTTATTTTTTTCGGTTATGCCTAGATACAACATTCATACAAAAGTAGCAATCATTTTCACTGTATGGTCTATTCCATATTGCTGGTCTGGAATATTTAATCGCCTTCTTATTGATGTACAACATTATTTTGCAAGAACTGCAAATGATGTGGGGAACCCAATCTGTATCCTGGTGCTGTATTTCAATGTTAAAACAATCCTTACATAAGGTTTTAATCTTATCCGTTATCGGGGACCCCATTTTACTCAATACGTGTTGACAGCAAATATAACAAAATGAATCACAGTTTTTATCGCACTTATGAAAAGTCCTTGTACCGTGAGACCGTTTTCTTGTAGCATTATACTCTACATGAGCCAAGTCACCCACACATGAAGAGCTACGGTCGCTGGATGACGACGCCTGCGGGCCCGCTTTCCCATCCTGACCAACCGCCGATACTGGGTTTCCGAGTCCCTGCATCGTAATTCTCTTTCTTCTACCTGCCATGACGGCATCTAAGCCGTTCTCCAGGGACTCTGTCGGCTAGTGGAGTAACACCGTTGCCCACCGTCACCATGTGGAGGTGCCCTGGATGCAGGTAGAAGAATAAAAAAATCGACCGATGAATTTTCTCGGCGTTCAAAATGGCGCGAAAACATCTGCCATTTTGAATTTTGCAAATCCAACCTCAGATTCGTGATCAGCGACCCAAAAAATCGCCGTGTACCAAATTTGGTAAGGATCGGTTGAATTTTAATTTGAATTCGTTTTTTGCATTCGAGAAGCACTATATCTGTCTGATTTATTGAGGTTAGAAAGAAAACAGAACTGTATGGCTCAATCCAACCGATGAATATTAGCTTAGCGTGTCCGAATACATATTAATACATCTTTGGATTCATGAAAAAGCTTGAATCAATTTTTTAGGAGTATATTTTTCTTAATTTTTACTAATTTTTACCTATTTTTTGAGGTTAGAAAAAAATTGAGATGTGATGGCGATATTCTGACGTCAGATTCGTGATTAGCGGGCAAAAATACTACGGATCTGATATATCGCATCAAAAGTATACCCCACTTTTTTTTTTGTGGGGCTGTGTAATCTATTATGGATTTCTGATTTAATGTTGGTCTCTCCTAGGTAAAGCGATGAATATCCTTGTGGGGGAAGAAAGTATTTGTTAATTTCAGATCAAATTGATTACACAGAGAGGATAAAATCATAATATCGCTGTATCTAAACTACGTCTACCTCATCATTATTTTGACCTTTTTTTTACTGCACTATCAGTTCAGTTTCTATCTGGACCGCAATTCACTTTGTTAAATAAAAATGTTTTATCATTGCACGGCTTTATCCATTCCTACGAAACGGATAACACCGATAACTTACTACTTGAAACTTTGAACACAACTGTTACAAGAATCACGCTCACCAACAATCACGAAGCTTAACAAAATTCTCCCCCATTTCGTAGAAATTTACCAGATTTATCAATCCACCCTCGTAGGCTTACAAAATAATAAAGTATTTTTTTAGGAAACCATCTATTAATATGATTCTATTTATTTTTTCAGAATGAAGTTGTCGTATGTTTTCCTGATAATTTTTCTCCATACTAAAACTGTTATGAGCACAATAGAAGAATTGAATAGCCCTGTCTTCCCAATGAACTTAGGAAATACTAAGATTGTTTCAGGGAAACATACTTTTGTGAGTTATATGGATATAGATGAATTTTCTGAACTTAAAGCAAGTCTAAGTAGTCAAGTTAGTGATTGTATGTGGAGAGTTACCGGAAGTAAAGATTCAGAAATGATAAATAAGTTAATGGATCAAGCTTTTTCATTAATTGATCTCATAGGAAACAAATTAAAAACTATTCAACCAAATATAAGGAAAAAACGTGGTGAATTTTATTTTATTGGTTCGATAGCTAAAACATTAATTGGAACCATGGATAGTAAAGATAGTGAAATTATCTATTCTAGGCTAGATAATTTAGATCGTAATCAACATTCGCATGAAGAAAAAATTAATGATCATATTACAATGGCAAAAGAATTTATGTCTAAAAACCAGTCAAAATCTCCATAATATAAAGGAAAACGTACATAATATAGAGACAATGATTAAAGAATCACAAAAGACTGCTAACGTTGTTAATATTTTAAATTTAATTATTAACTCGCTCACAATGTTAGATAATAAATTAAGCCAAATTGTAAACGCAATTACGTTCGCTCACTTAAATAAGGTTCATCCAACATTTCTTTCATGGAAAGACTTAAAATCTATGATAGATAAAATGTCTTCTTTATATCAAAAAGATCAGCTGGCAAATTTTGAGAACGAACAAAACCATTATGCTTTTTTATCAATCGAACATATTTTTCACCATAACATAATAATATTCTTATTTCATTTTCCAATACTAAATCCTCTGGTTTTTACAACCTATTTTATACATCCAGTTCTCCTTCATAATAAAATTATCCCTCCACCTAAACCTTACCTTATACTTGCGAATACGGGAGCACACCAATATGAAGACGACACCTGCCAAAAAATTGAAGATACCTTTTTCTGTAAAAGTCACTTAGAATTCTTCGAAGATTGTATTGTGAATATAATAACAAAGAGAAAAGTTGACAAGTGCACTGCTCTGGTAGTTCAACTCGATGCATTAGCAGCAAATCAAATAACTCCTCACCATCTATTGGTTACAACACCTGTTAATTCAAGTGTAACCGAAATTTGTCGGAATAGTGAAAAATATAATGTGTTACTTCCTGGAAGTTTCTGCATCGACATACCGGACAAATGTCACGTTAGTGTTGGAAATCAAACCTTTTTCTCGTCTGAAGAAACCATTAAAGTACCAGTAAAGATTGTTCGGCTTCCACCAATAAGCATATCCCAAGTTACTGAATTAAAAACTTCTGTTAACCTTAAAAATTTTGATCTTTGGGAAATAAGGCACCTTGCTGAAATTATAAATCAACAAAATAAATTGAACCTTTGGGGACAGACAGAACAAAATTCAGGGCATAAGTTATTATGGGTTTACATCACTATCTCGGCTTGCGTCATTATCTGTATTATAGCAGTTATAACATATTTCTGTTGTCGCAATCGACCAAATTTCGGTTTTCGAGTCATTTATCAAAAAGCTCCAGCTATCGAAATAATGTCGAATAAATAGTTAGAAAAATACGTTTATAGTATCTAAAACAAAAATTTACTTATTAGCTTTAAATTTGTATTAATTAAAGGGTCATTCATTAATCTTGAGACTAATTTTAGGCGTTTGGGTAAATGCTGATCAATTGATAGATAACAATGTTGTTTACGCTGAAGATGTAACGGTACCGTCCAACGGGGTGCCTTCGGACAGTTTAAAAGTTTCTTCATATTTCCTCTAAACTTAAATAATACCCAGACTATATTTTTTACCAAATATAGTTCAATTATCGTAGAATCCAAATACTAGCACAGATTTTATTTTACGCCATTGGAAATTTTTATTTTTTTATTTTAAAAGTGTCCGAAGTCACCTCGTAGGGTGGGGTGACTTTGGACACATATGTAAATCGTACAAGTTTCGATGTTTCCGCACCGCTGGGATGATTTCGAACACATATTTTTACATACATAACAAATGCGTTTAATAAGAACTGTAGTTATTCAATATTAATATTCATAGGTTTCATTGGAAATACAAAAACACAACCTTCTCCGGTGTTCTTCTTTCTTAGAAACTTCACATGTATATGATTTCCTTGTTTACTAATAATTTTTCCTACACAATATTTTTTCTTCGTGGAGTTATCTACAGGAATAACAATGATTCCAAATTCGTTAACTTGTAGTTCTGCAGTTTCTGTTGTCTTCGCCTTCTTTTGACTTTATATGAATATTTTCAATGGCATTGACTCCGAATCCGAAGCACATGAAGCACTCTAGAAAGCAATAGATTGGGAAGATTTTGTAGTTTTTTGACAACCTGAAGTTGAAGGTCTTGCTAGAGCTGCATTTATATCCTCTTTACTAATTTCTCGACCAGGTGGTACATTTATCCGCTTTCGTTTTCCTTTTTTGTTATTTTCCTGAGGGTTTCTGTTTTCTTTTAAGAAATCCAATAAAGATTGATCAAGCATAGTAGTACCTGTTTCTTCATCACTCCTCATAAGATTTGGCAAACGTTTGATGACTTCTTGCGGATTGAACGGAACTATTCCACATCCTCGAAATCCAGAAAGAATATTTGCTTCGGACTTAGCTTGAATGAACTGTAGTGTTCTTTGCAATAGCTGTGGAAAGTCTGATTTCTGAAAAGCACCTTTCCTCTGGTATTTCCATTCCGTCAATTTTTTTCGCCAACCCTTCTTTAAAGGCCCAAAAAACGACACATCAAGGGGTTGAGACAGATGTCTCGAGTTTGGTGGCAACAAAATGTTTCATGTCATTTTTATGACATTCCTCTATAACTTTTATGGTTAAATGGCTGGAAAGGTTATCTCCAATCAGTAGCTTGGTTCCTTCCTTGTTTCGAAAATATGGCAATAGTTTTTACTAAATCACTCGTAAAAAACGTTGCTGCCTCGAACCCGCCCGACTTACTAATGCTATATTCACATCCAGGAGGACCATTTTCCTCCCATTCTTGATATCGATGCTTAGCCTTGTATACAACAAAAGGTGGTAAAAGTTCTCCATTTGCTGAAGCAGACATCATCACACTTATACTTGCCTTTGTTGAAACCATAATTCTGTCGCAGTGTTTTACACCGCGTTTACAAACGATCTTAGCTTTACCAGTATCATCGCTAAAATTGGTCTCGTCATAGTTAACAACGTTTGCTGCATCAATATTCTCTAATGCTTTTTCTAGTTCCGTAAAATATTCAGTTATAGTTTGGAGAGAAACTTGCGCACGAAGCCGTTTTATATTTTGGCTTAATCTTACAGTTAATTCTTTATGACGAGACAGAAAGGATTTTGTCCAATCGCGTCCGGGCATATTGTCATGGAATTTTTCAATATTAACACCTTTCCTATTCAAGTATTGTTTTACTATTTCTCTGATATCATACTCAGTTAGTGGAAGTCCCCATTCACAGGCACTTTGTATTAACAACACTAGACGATTTTCTTCCACAACATTGACCTCCTGCTTTTTTGGTATGTTTTTCATTGACATCGTTGCTTATGGTCGATTTTGGAACACCATAGAATTCTGATGCTTTTCTTAAAGACTTTGTTCGGTTTTTATCTTCTTCTATAGCTTTTTTTAGGTTATCTTGATTTTAGTCCTAATAACTACGGCCGCCTAACACTTTTTTATACTTTCGTGGCATTGTCGAAAGTCACCCCCTAAAAGACAATTTTTTTGTTACGGGCCTGTATAAAAAAAAACTATTCTAGAAAAAAATTTAATTTCGTTGTCAAATGATTTTTAAATAGTTGTAATAATAAGCAAAATAGTACTTTTTCACTATTTTTGTAATCACTAAATTCAGTTTTCCAGTAAAAGCGTAGCAGGTGGCGAAGTTTAGCTTGCAGCGCGACCCACCGCCACCGTGGTTGAAGGAATACTGGCAAGTATGCGCTTGCATTAAAACAGTGACGATAAAATGCATACATTCGGTAAAATTCGAATAAGAAATAGCGAACTACCGATTGTCCAAAGTCACCTCCACTGTCCGAAGTCACCCTGTTTGACGGTACCCCTACTCTGATTTTAGAATCTGCGCATTTGATTATTCGCATTGGAAATGTCATACAAGTTGGATTTGCGAGAGTGCGTTGCTTCTTTGTTTGGACAACTGTCCACGAGGCAAATTCTCGAAGTGTTGGAAGATAAGCCAATATCTCGCGCCACCATATTTCATGTTTTGCGTGATTTCCGTGAAGGCAAGGAATCAGAAAATAATAAAATATCCGATCGGCCACCTGTTCTTAGCAGAAGAACAACGAAAAATCTTCTGTCAAGCGCAAAAGACAACGTTGGACAGTCGCAAAGAAAATTGTCGAGAAAATACAGTATTTCACAATCAACAGTGCATCGAATTTTGAAGACAAATAATGTGCAACTTTGAAAACGTAAAAAGGCATCAACATACACCGCTCGAAAAAATACCAAAATGTTGCCATGAACTTCGTGTTATGCGTTTCACGTAAGGGATGATGAAAAATACTTCACATTTTCGAACAATTCCCTCAGTGGAAATGATTGCTTTTACTACACTGACGATTGTGAAGCAGCACCAGATATCGTCAAATACGCCGGTAAAATGAAATTTGAACCAAATTGAAGCAGAAGAAAATCATGCGCGGGACAAAAAATCTTCTGGCGAGATCTTGCATGTTGTCATTATGCAAAAAAAACACAAGAATGGCTCATAAGTTAAAAAAATCGAATTTGTACTTCAAAATGACAATCCACCAAATGTTTCACAGCCACGACCAATTGGAAGATTTTAAGCAATACTTTCACGTAGAGTTTATGAAAATTGTTGGGAAGCACAGAACCACTGGCACTTGATTGGCAAAATAAAGAGGAAGTTGAAAGAAACTGACGTTTCTGACGTCTAACGCCAATCAAAGATAATGGTTCATTCGCTGCAATATAAACGTGCTATTTCTAGCGAAACTAGGAAAAATATTTCAAATACAACTGCATTTAAAATAGTTTTCCTAGTTTCACTTGTACACGCGCCTAAAATTAGTCTTAAGTCTAATAAATCAGCTCTTATATAGGATTATGGCTAAAATACAGTTATATTAATACGAAGTCCAGCCGTCACCCACGTTAATAATAGACTGGCATCTTTGAGGCATACTTTTCCCTAATAGCATATTCATGTGGCAAAGACCTCCAAATTCGTAAAATCTCGTTCGTTAAACGTTTGAAAGGTAATGTTGGTCTTCCACAACGTTTTCTCTTAAGGAGTAACCATATATTTCGCGGATTCCCATCAGATGATGGTATAGACTAGTCCAGTGCCCCGATATCATCTTGCTCTTTTTTGGGACGCTCAGAGCAAGCTTTATTGTGTGAGATCCTTATCCTTTTGTAGTATTCAATCTTCATCTTTACTGATAAACCATCGTTGTTTTTTTTAATGGGTCTAGTACACGTGCTGCAGGGAAGTCCCTGAAGCGCTACAGGAGCGACACGTGTGCGGAAAAAGCGATTCACGTTGTTCTTGAATCGCTGTAAATTATACTCGGTGGGAAACACAACCCTCGGTAAGCCATTCCAAGGGGACGATGTTCTCCATATAAAAGACTGCTTGAAAAGCGTTGTACGAGGAGTAACAAGTTGAACCTCATACGGATGTGAAGTATCAGCGCGACGTGTACTTCTAACATGCACCGCTCTGGGAGGAATTAAGCGGGCTACACCCTTCGAACATTCTCCATGAAAATACTTGTAGAATAGACTCAAGTCGCCAAACGTTCTTCGATGTTCCAGCGAATCAAGGCCGCCGGTCAGTTCTGGGTCTCCAATGAGACGAACAGTCCTTCTCCAAGCAGAATCCAACAAATGTAGTGTATGTTTGGGAGCGGAGCCCCAAACATGGGAGCAGTATTCCATAGTGGGTCGAATTTGAGCTTTGTAAAGAATTAACAGTTGTCGTGGAGTGTAAAGCTTTCTGGTTCGAAATAATATTCCTAACTTTTGAGAAGCTCTCCTTGCTATGTCTGCAACATGTTCATGCCAGGACATATTTGCTCCCAAATTAACGCCCAACAAATTGAGTGACGATACTAGGGGAATGGAGTGCCCCGACATAACTGCATAGAAAAAACTAAAATTTTTCATATATTTCTAACATTTTCTCGGCGTTCAGGTTGTCAGTAAAGAGATGAAGGCGACCAAATCATTTTAACAGCTTGTTAGATAAATCTATTGATAGATTAGGATTGTTACTACACACTGTGCCCAAAAGGAAGATTCGCCCATACAAATAAAATTACTTCAGTTAAGATCTTTATTTTCATAATGGCGCGATGACGTGTTTCCGATAATAATGGTTCTTCGATTGTACTGCACTATCGTATATCTGAGTCCGGAAGTAACGTCGAATGGTTTCATACGACATTCCAGTCGTAATTTTGTACGTTTTCGTCGGTATAGGGCGTTTTCAAATCTACCGGCAACGGTACCGACACGAGACCGACACGGCACCGACTTCGACACGACACCGGGAAAACGTTTTCACACCTACATGGTATGGCCGCGACACGACACCGACAAAGGGATATCAAACCGAGTTGTTAATATGAGATAAATGAAAAAAATGTTTTAATGCACGAAATATAATTATCAATGCGTACTAACCTCTAATTTTCTTTTCGTCCTCTAAATATTCAAATATTTCCAGTTAACTATTCTCTTGTAGAATTTTATTTTTATTATTTTCGTTGGTTTAATCCCAAAGACAATAGTCGACCAATGCATTCGAGAGGGGGTATAGAACAAACATACAGACCTATCCGATAAAGATTAAAAAAATCGTTTTTTTTTTTTTTTTTTGTCAGAATATTTTTTTATACGTACGAAATAAGATAACTTCACAAATAAATATGATAAAAATTTACTGGGTGTATCAAAGTCATTGATATTGACATAAATCAATTATTAAGATTTATACTATCCAAATAGACTGGGCTACGAGACATCGAGAAAAGGTATAATACTTAGTTTTAGTTCAGATTATCTTATTTTTTACAAGGCTTATCAATTATATAAAATTCAATAATATTACAAATAATATGGTCTACTTGTTTTGCTTTCTCCGTCTTAATTTTACAATTTGAGTTTAGTTTCTAATAGTTCTAAAAGATTGGTAGTATTTTATTTAAAATTATTGTTTCTTGTAAAATATTCTTAGTTTGTAAATAATAAATCTCAATCAAACAATTCCTTATTATTATCCCTCCTTAAATACTACTCCTCTGCGATATTCCGGCCTCACACAAAAAACCTCTTTAAACTTAGCAAACGCCCACCTATTAAACCTAAACCACATTCCGAAATCGATACCAAATGGAATAAATAATTTTATCATATCATACAATATTACTTGCCCCCAAAGTACGAATATCCCCTTTACACTACTTTTCCACCATGGCTTTCCCCACAATCCAACATAGACCTTTCTATGAGAGTTTACGATAAGACAAACTGCTCAAACACTCTTCTTAGAAAATCATTCCTAGAAATTATCTCAAAAAAATACTCAAAACACGTGCTATACTATACCGACGAATCTAAAACCGAAAAATGAGTTGGAGCAGCCTTTAACACTCAAAACATCACAAAAATATTTAAGCTCCCAAATCATATTTCCATCTTTTCCGCTGAACTGTTCGCTTTAAAAGAGGCGATTGGGTATTCCTTAACAAAGCCCCACAGGGCTCTAATCTTAATAATATCTGACTCCCTCAGCGCTCTGGCAGTAATCAAATCTAAAAATCTAGAATATAACTATATCAGGCAGATCACAGATCTGATGTATACGACCTCACTAAAGCATTACTCTATCTCGCTACTATGGTCGCCTAGTCACATAGGAAACAGGGGAAATGACAGAGCGGACTTCTATGCCAAAATGGCCATTGAAAAGGGGAACGTAATCACAGGAGAAAACCATTACTCAGACTTTAATATATACCTAAAACCGATCTATGAATCCCTTTTCCAACTAGGATAGGATTTGGAAAATCATGATAATAAGTTGTGGCCCATCAAGTCTATCCATCATTACATTCAGTCAACATGAATAAAAACGACAACGTACACAGGAGAAGATCAGCGGCAGGACATACGTACTCCACTCACAGTTACCTTATGAACAAGGAATAACAGCCCACGTGTCCAGACTGTGATGCACCCCTTACAACGTCACACATTTTAGAGTCAGCTCACTATAGAAATAAGAGAAACAGATATAACATTCCTTCTAGCATGAAACAAATAATTGAATCATTTGAATACATGAAAGTAAATATTCATAAGTTCCTCCTAGACTTTAAAGTCTAGATAAACAGAACAAGGGGCGCTAAATAACCCTTAGTAGTTGATGCGCCCAGACACCAATAATATCATCATCATCAATTCCTTTTATATATTTTTCCCTGAAATTATCTATTTGGATATAAAACTTTCGTGTTCTTAACATTGTGTATGTTCACGAAAACTTTTGATTTAAAAATTTATAAAAAGCGGTTTCATTTAAATAGCCTGCCACGTCGATACTTAATTTTTCAACTAGAAGCAAGCGTCTCCACTTTTAGCGAATCAAACGTGAATATTGAGTTGGCTATCTAAATAATGGAACTCGAATCTCGTCCATAATAGTATCGACCGACCTTCCGAATCGAAACAGCCTAGCAGACCTAGAGGTGAGCAGCCACCGCTAAGCAACCAACTCTGCTCAACATTACCGGCCATTGTATCTATAACATATACAAAATTATGATTGAGAGTTATCTTGCAGGAAGACTGCAGTGTGTAAAACTAAATGGACAAGAGTCCAAGCCAATAAAAATCTGTAATGGTGTTCCACAGGGGTCTATCTTAGGGCCTCTGTTTTTTCACTCTATATACATCTCAGCTTTGTACCTATCTTAAATATTCAGATTTACATCTTTACGCTGACTCCCTCAGCGCTCTGGCAGTAATCAAATCTAAAACTTGTCTTTCAAGCCTGAACAAATTATTGAGGGTAATAATAAAATTAACGAGGATCTTGCACTTTTGGTGAGTGCCTCCGAAAAACACTGTTTGGTACTAAACCCAAAAAAATGTCAGTTGCTATTGTTTGGACGTACCGCTTGGAGAAAGCAATATTCTAACCATTTAAACATTATTGTAGGTACTGAGCGGCTAGAAAACTTGGATAATGCTAGGAACTAGGAATTAAATGTAAATTTGAAAAAACTATTATGCGATAGCTTAGTTTTGTCCCACTTCACATTTTGTGATACAGTGTCCCTGTCTCCTGGAATGGGATGCTTAGCGTATTCAGCGCATTCAGAATTACTGTGTCAGGCTGATTGGTGGTATAAGAAAATATGATAGGGGTGTGACTGGAAAGATGAAAGAAGTTGGGTGGCGCTCCATGAAAGAAAGGAGACTTCTTCATAGTTTAGTAATATTTAATAAAATAATTTGTAAAATGCGCCGAAATTACTTGTATCAAAAAATTAAATTTAGATATGATGCTCATAACCTAGACTTAAGGCATAAACAACAAATATCACCACCCTTGCATAGAACAGCACAATATCAAAGATCATTCAGTTACCAGGTTCATAGCATTTATAATAAAGTTCCAGATAATTTAAAAAGTCTCGTAGGCTTGAAATTTAAAAATGAAATTGGCAAAATTATATCATTATTTTTATAAATTGTTTTCTTATGTTTACATGATACATCCGAAATATGTCTGCAACAGTGCATGTATTCCCCATAATTATATATGATACATAAGTAATATAATAATTTTTAGGTTAGGATAGGTTAGGATAGGAAGCCAAGCTTCAACTTCGCCTTTTGTATATTATACAATAAAGTCACCATTATTATTATTATTATTATTATTAAAACGCAACGTTTCTCTCTCTCTCTGTCTGTCCGTGCGCTTATCACTGGAGAACCACTTATCCGATTTATGTGCTTTTTTTTTTTTAAAAAAAAACATACATATGTTCTCTGGCCAGGCTATAGGATATATTTTATTACGTTAGGTAACATACGGAATAAGTAATGACGATAATAGTGAATTAAGTCGGAAAAAAGTTTGACGCTAGCGCGTTCTCTTGCAAGACTGCCTAAATCATTAAATATGGAACAATATCATGTAGCAAAGAATATCTGTAATGTATATAAAATGCAACGTCTCTCTGTCTGTCTGTCTGTCCGTTAGTGCACTTATCACTGGAGAACCACTTATCCGATTTAGGTGTTTTTTTTTTAAAACATACATATGTTCTTTGGCCAGGTTATAGGCTATATTTTATTACGTTAGATAACATAAGGAATAAGCAGTGACGATAATAGTGAATCAAGTCGGAAAAAAGTTTGCCGCTAGCGCGTTCTCTTCCAATACACTGCCTAAATCATTAAATATGGAACAATATCATGTAGCAAAGAATATCTGTAATATATATAAAATGCAATATCTCTCTGTCTGTCTGTCTATCCGTTAGTGCGCTTATCACTCGAGAACCACTTATCCGATTTACGTGTTTTTTTTTTAATTCATACATATGTTTTGTGGCCAGGTTATATAACAATAATAATCTATATAATATATATCAAACGCAACGTCTCTCTGTCTCTCTATCTGTCCGTCAGTGTGCTTATCATTCGAGAACCACTCATCCGATTTACGTGTTTTTTTTTAAATTCTTAATTTAATATATATCAAAAAAAATCTATAATATATATAAAACGTAACGCCTCTCTGTCTGTCTGTCAATTAGTACGCTTAGCACTCAAGAACCACTTATCCGATTTACGTGTTTTTTTTTTATAAAATACAAAGGGAATAAACAGAGACAAAATGCTAATAGGTAGGAAAAAAGATGGAAGTTTAACAGTATGCTTGGCAGAAAGACTGAATAGATGGGCGGAATACTTTAAAGAAATATTAAATGGAGATGAAAATAAGTTGAATGAGAAATAGGAAGCAAAATTAACTGAAGGGCAGGAGGAGACAAACGAACCCTTCAAAGAAGAAATAAGAGAAATACTCAGAACCCCAAAAAAATAAGGCCCCAGGTGGAAATTGTATAACAGCAGAAATGATAAAAGCTGGGGAGTAGATCTGGAAAATGAAATATGCCTGTTGGTGCATAAATATGGGAAACGGATAAGATGCCAGTGAGCTGGAGAGAGTCGCTCATTTGTCCAATATACAAAAAAGAAGAAAAAACTATATGTGCTAATTATAGACCAATAGCCTTACTGGATGTCGTGTACAAGATAATAGTGGTGACTATCAAAAACAGACTAGAAGAGAAAGCCGAGTCTATTCTGGGAGAGTACCAGTGTGGATTCAGGAAAAATAGATCGGTTACAGACCAGATATTTTCGATTAAGCAAATCCAAGATAATAGCTTAGAACAAAATTTGGCATTACACATGGTCTTTGTGAATTTCAGAGAAGCGTATGACTCTGTAAATAGAGAAGGACTCTACAAGATAATGGAAGAACTAAAAATTCCAAGTAAATTGATTCGCATGGTGAGAATGACCCTGAATGACATAGAAAAGAGAGTGTTGGTTGAGGGCAAAGTATCGGACAAGTTTAAGGTGAAGAGAGGATTAAGACAATGGAATGCGGTATCGATATGTCTATTTAATTTGGTACTAGAGAAGATAATCCGGGAGTCGGAAATAAAAACAAATGGAACGGTATACCAACAAACCTGCCAATGCTTGGCCTATGCGGATGATGTAGCAGTGATTGCAAGAGCAAAAGAGAACCTCAAAAAAGCGAGGATAGAAGAAAGGGGATGGATGGATGAGAGGACTAAGATAAATGAGGAAAAAACAAAATACATTGAAATTACAAAGAAGAAGGATAATAAAAACAACAAAAGTTTAGATATAATAAACAACTTAGGGAAAAGATATATGCCTGAAAAAGTAGATAAATTGAATTATCTGGGAGTAATAATAACAGAGAGTGGACAAGAAAGGACGGAGATACAAGAAAGAATAGCGAAAGGACATAGATTTTTGGGGGGCAATGAATCCAATATTGACAACAAAGAATGTATCAAGAAAAGCAAAACAAAGAATATATTCGACAGTTGTCAGACCCACGGTGACATATGGATGCGAAAAGTGGAAACTGAATGCAAGAGAAAAGGAGACGTTGGAGGTGTGGGAAGGGAAAGCTTTGAGAAGAATCTACGGAGGAAGGAAAGAAGGGGGAATGTGGAGAAGAAGAACAAACTACGAATTAAAATGTCTATATACGAAATCCCTTATAAGCCAAATCATAAGAAGCCAGCGATTAAGATAGTTGGGACACATGGCAAGAATGAAGAAAGGAAGACAGGCAAAGCAAGCCCTAATAAGAAGAGTGGTTGGAAAAAGAGATAAGGGTAAACCTCGATCTACATGGATTCAGGCAGTAAAGCAAGATCCGGAGTTGATGGGAATTCCGCACTGGGAACAGGAGACAAAAAGAAGTGGACACAAGTATGCAACCAAGCCATAGGCCTCTAAGGCCCCTCGAGCTATATAATAATATAAACATAACTAATAAGCAGTGATGACAAAGGTGAATCAAGTCCACGCGGGCGGAGCCGCGGGCACGGCTAGTCATTGATAAATATTCTTTTATCATTAGAGATGTATGCTTGTATGTATGAAGAACTGACCTACTGACGGGGAAGAAACTACTTTCTTTCTACTTCTGACACGACACAGATACCGACGCCGAGAGGAAGGACTGACTGCGGACCATCTCTCTCTAGTGTGCAAAGATGAAAATATTTCGGATCCGTTATGACCAGGATCCTCCTCGTTGTGGAATCCACCAGATCTAGATCGATCCACACCTACACCTGCAGATAGGACGGATTTGCTGCGGAGCCATTATGACCTGTTTAATACGCACCTAGGGGTGTACTGCGAACCCGTGCGACCAGTATACGCCTTTCTGCCGCGATACACACACACACCAGTAGTTAAGGTGGGCTGACTGTAGGCTAGTTGTGACCAGCAGTCTGCCTCTGTCTAGCATGCACCTAAAGATATACTGTGAACCCGTTTGACTAGTTTGCGTCTATCTGCGACCCATCACCTACACCAGCTAGGAGCCTGACTCTATCAAGACTACTGTTAGAGGTATACGCGAATCCATTCGATTTGTATGCGTCTTTTTGCGAATAACGACATAGACTTGCACTCTCATATCCTCTGATAGGGTGAACTATTGCTGGCCCATATATTTAGCAGTCCGTCAATCTCTAGTACACATCAGAGATATACTACGGATCCATTCGACCAGTATGCTTCTTTTTGTGTTATATACTCCGACCTAGACTCACGCCGACTTTGACCCTTAAGGCGCATATCAAGCACCAAACATAACACTGGTCAACACAAGTCTTGTTTCCTTTATTTTTTTTCTGTTATTGGGTATTTCTATGGCCCTGACTATGAAAAAAATACTGGGAGATTGCTAACAGCTTTACCTTTTGAAATATACAGTTTTATTATTTTGCCAAAAAAATAATACATTATATTAACAAAATTTCTATTGAACACTAGCAAATGATCTTTTATAAGATTTCCTTGAATGAACGACTTTAGGTAGATCTCGTTGCAAACTCCAGCAGTAGTCTGCCATCATATGTGAGTCCCACCGCACCTGATAACGCTCTTCCATTGTCCGAAGATCCTGATGAAATCTTTCACCCTGCTCCTCACTAAAATCACCCAGATTTTGTGGAAATCGGTCTAAATGCGAGTGCAGGAAGTGGATTTTTGTGCTCATGTTGCACCCTAGCTCTTGCAAGTTCGATAGCATGCACTCAACAAGCTCGACATGGTCGTCAGATTTCTTTTTGCCTAGGAAGCTACTCATAACCAAAACAAATGAATACCAAGCTTTGGATTCGACTTCAGTCATTGATTTGACAAAATTAGGATCTTTCACGAGTTGCCTAATCTGTGGCCCATCAAAAAAACCAGCTTTCAATTTTTCTGAACTTAATCCTGGAAACTTGCGTGAAAGAAAATTAAAACATTCGCCACTTTTGTCAAGCGCCTTCACAAACTGTTTCATTATGCCGAGTTTAATATGAAGTGGTGGAAGTATGATGCGGTCTCGGCTAACTAAAGGCACGTTTATAACATTTTTTGTGCCAACTTTTAGCTCTTCCCGCACTGGCCAACCTTTTTGTGACCAATGGTGTTGTTTGTCACGACTATCCCAGAGACACATGAAACAAGGGAACTTTGTGTACCCCCCTTGTTGACGTAAAAGAAAGTTAACCATTTTCAGATCAACACAAATGACCCATTTGTGGTCTTGATACTTAATTTTTTCCATAACCTTAGAAACATTTACGTATTCTTTTAAAGTCGTCGAATGTGCAATAGGTATAGATCCGTACTTGTTACCGTTATGAAGCAAAACACACTTTAAACTCCTTTTGCTGCTGTCTATGAAAAGATCACTAGGTTGGTACTGTTTTAATCCCATCTGCTGCAAAATACCACCAACATCGTTACAAAAAACTAAATCCTTCTCTTGAGAAAAATACGGTAACAGATTTTTTTTCTCGGGTACGATAAAATGTAATGTTGGTTTCCGGAGTAAGCAAATTTTTTTCTTTTAAACGAGATGCTAAAATTTCAGAAGCTTCTTTTGGTAAGTTCAGATCTCTTACTAAGTCAATTAGTTCTTTCTGATTAAATGGTTAAGGTTCTGAAAGGCTACATTTGTAGTCTGAATCAGAGTCTTCACTTGATGTATTTCGTTCGGGTTCACAGAGATTTGGATCATCAGAAGATTTAGATGTGCTGGGTTGTACCTCTAGTGATTTTAATTGAGGTCGTTGAGCAGAAGATAAGTTAGGATATGACCACTTACTTCGATTTCCAGGGTTAATTCCGTTTATTTTCACAACGCAGAACCTCGAAACCATCGTCATGATGGTTTCGAGGTTCTCGCCAAATCATGGGTGTTACGAACATTATTGCATCTCTTTTTCCACTGGACCATAACCGTAGACATACCACACATTTCTGGCATACAATATAAAGAACCCATGGCTTGTCCTGATTACACAATTTTATTTTAAAGTATTGATGATACGCAGTTTTCACAAAGTCCGATATAGGTTTTCGATATTTTGCAAATATATATTCACCACAAATATAGCAAAAACAATCGGGATTAAGCACACAACATCTTCTTGACGAAGCCATATCTAAAACAACAACAAAATATATTTTAGTGTCCAATAAAAAAAACGAAAATCTAAGTAAAAATAGTAAATGAGGGTAGTTAGCTATAACTTAAAACAAAAGCTGTTAGAGAAAAATTGTTGCCATATTTAAAAAATACGCGTCAATTTGAGATAGAAACAAAAAAAAAATCACAGGAAACAAGCAATTTTCTTTTTTTTGTTGACCAGTGTAATTAGCAGTGCACGCTCGCCGATGACATGGCGTTTAACTGCGAAATTAGTTTTTGCATCTTCGGTCTTGATTTCTCTATTGATCTGTCTGAGCTGATTTTTGATTATTTATTATGGTTTTTACTAATTTATCAATACATAATGCTTTTTTCCAAAAAACATCTTTTTAGGCAATAATATGACTCTTACTCACGCAATTTTCAAGGAATCTGATTATTTTTAGTGTTCCGTACGGAACACTTATAAGACCACTTCGGTGTATGTCTGTCTGTCTGTCTGTCTGTCTGTCTGTCACACCCGATTTTCTCCGAAACTATTTGACATAGAAAGGTGAAATTTGGTAACAATATAGGAATTGATGGCCTCATCAGAGCCATGTAGTTTTGAGAATTAAATTTTGACTTAAGGGGTTAGTTTTGGGGGGTGAAGTCGGAAGTGAAAAAAAAATTTTTTTACTAGGTCATCGAGTGTGGTGTCAAATGAAAGCTTGTGAAAACACGAGTAAAAAATACTTATATAATATTATACTTGCGCGCACTTTTCTTTGTATTATTTTTAAAAATTCGCGAAAAATCGCTGTCCCGGGCCTTATCTCGAAAAGTACTTATCAAAAAATTTTGAAAAAATTCTGGAATATTCTCCACGGGGTGTAGATTGAACGAAAATTATCACGAGTGCATTACCTTTAATAATTTATTTGGTACATAAAAAAAACAAAAATTTCAAGGTCATCCGATTTCAGTAAAGATTGGAAACAAACTTTGTTGAAAACTCATTTGAGGTGTGTTTTGTGAAGTTATCGATCATTTTATACCACCGTAACATAAATTTTGACTTAAGGGGTTCGTTTTGAGGGGTGAAATCGGAAGTGAAAAAAATTTTTTTTTTACTAGGTCATCGAGTGTGGTGTCAAATGAAAGCTTGTGAAAACACGAGTAAAAAATATATATATATAATGTAATACTTGCGCACACTTTTCTTCGTATTACTTTTAAAAAATCGCTGACCCCTACCTTATCTCGAAAAGTACTGATCAAAAAATTTTGAAACAATTCTGGAATATTCTCCACGGGGTATAGATTGAACGAAAATTATCACGAGTGCATTACTTTTAATAATTTATTTGGTATATAAAAAAAAAAATTCGAGGTCACCAGTTTTCAGTAAAGATTGGAAACAAACTTTGTTGAAAACTCATTTGGGGTGTGTTTTCTGAAGTCACTGATCCACCATCCTAACAAAAAATTTTATTTTAAAAACAATCAACGTACGGAACACTAATTGTGCAAGTTCAACTTGCACTTGACCGTTTTTTTTTTATAATCTTCGTTTTTGATTTCTATATCGATCTATCAGGGCGGATTTTTGATTATTGACTATGATTTGAACTCATTGCAAAGAGGAAAAATGATCAGATGAACGTTTCCTAAACTTAAGGCTTTTAAACCGTACATATTGTATTCATTATACACTGCTCACCGATTACTATTTATCCACCGTAATGAGTTATCCGAGACTCTTAACCACGTAAATTCAAATGGTGGCTCCCGAGAATTAATCGTTCGATAACACTGGTCAACACTAAAATGTTTTCCTGAAATTTTATATGTATTATAGGGTATACCTGAGGTACTGATTACGGGAAAATTACTGGTTTAATGCTATCAGCTCTACTTTTTTATTTATATGAAATTACAATTTTCTTCAAAAATGGAACAAAAATACAATATTTTTTCTATGTTTGATATAATTACGCACTTTGCGACGTACTTTTATACGATTTTCTTGAATGTACTGCTTGAGGATCATCTCTTGGCAAACTCCAACAGTAATCGGCCATCATATGGATGTCCTACGTTCCTTGATAACGCTCTTCCATTGTGCGTATATTTTGGTGAAATCTTTCACCCTGCTCTTCACTGAAATCGCCAAGATTTTCTCGGAATCGATCTAAATGAGAATGTAAGTAATGAATCTTGATACTCATGTTGCAGCCCAGATCTTTCAAATTGGATAACGTGCACTCAACTAACTCAGAATAGGTGTCGGACTTATTGTTTCCAAGAAAATTTTTAATCACCACAACAAACGATTTCCAAGCATTAGACCCGACTTCATTCATTGAATTCACAAAGTTTGGGTCTTTCACAAGTTGTCTAATTTGTGGCTCATCAGAAATACCCGCTTTCAATTTTTCTTAATCCTGTAAACTTGTGTGAAAGAAAAGCAAAACATTCGCCGTCTTTGTCAAGGGCTTTTACAAACTGTTTCATAATGCCCAGTTTGATATGAAGTGGTGACAGTATAATGCGATCTCGATTTACTAGGGACAAATTAATAACGTTTTTGGTACCAACAATCAGTTGCTCTCGTACTGGTCACTTTTTCTGAGACCAATGACGTTGTTTGTCGCGGCTATCCCACAGACGCATAAAACGTGGGTATTTCGTGTATCGATCCGCGAAGAAAGTCAACCATGTTTAAGTCTACACAAATGAGCCAGTTATGGTCTCGATACTTAATTTTTTCCGTTATTGAAAAAATAGTTGTATACTCTTCTTTCATAGTAGTAGAGTGAGTAATAGGTATAGAACCATACTTGTTGCCGTTATGAAGTAGCACATACTTTAAGCTTCTCTTGCTACTGTCTATAAAAAGACGCGAATCATTTGGTTGGTATCGTTGTGAACTCATCTTCTCCAAAATATCTTTGACATTATTATAAAAAACTAAATCATTTTCTCTAGAAAAATATGGGAACAAATTCTTTTCTCGGGTCCGATATAAAGTAATTCTGGTTCCTGGTGCAAGTAAATTCTTTTCTTTTAAACGAGATGCCAAAATTTTAGAAGCTTCTTTTGATAAATTTAGATCTCTTACTAAGTCATTCAATTCCTTTTGATTAAAAGGTTGAGGATCTGATGACATGTGAAATCCGGATCAATATTGCCCATTGTGTTGTCTTCAATTTCCATAAGATCTGGTTCTTCGGAGCATTTAGATCAGAGGTTCCCAAACTTTTTTTTCTCGTAGACCACTTTCAAAATTTTACTGGTTTCGGTGGACTCCCTGCTGCTACATTTCTACCATATTCCCAAAACTCGTCAAAAAATATGAAAATTAGATCTAACCATGGAAATTTGCGTCGTGGCTGAGTTCCAACCCTAAATTCGGAGTGGTAAAAATAAAAATAATATATTTTCTTGTGTTCTATTTATTAAAATAATACGATTACAGACTTAATAGAATTAAAATTAAATATTAATAACGTACCGTAACATCAACAATGCAAATCAACAATTAAAAAAAAACAGTCGTAATTTTAATGGGAGGGATGTACTTGATGGATTGACAGCAAATTATCTATATTTGGCTTCAGTTTTGTAAGGAATAACCGCAAATCTCCCCGTTCTGTGATGTTCAATCTGCTCCTTTTTTTTTGTTAATAAGTTTGTAACGACACTAAAATTTTTTTCGACAAGGTATGCCGAGGGAAACGCTATCAAAAGTTTTCTTGCAATTTCCCACAGCCCAGGATATTTTTCGGGTATTTCTGCCTGCAGCCAAAATGTTTGATATCCTTTTTTAAATTTCACCTTCAGTTCCTCATTGGTGCTAAGCTCGAGTAGCTCCTCTTGTAATACCACATTCGCCACTTCCATTTCATCAAATGGATTTATGATCCATGGTGGTATCCATCGTCAGAATATCTTCAAATCTATTTATGAAGTCTTCATGCAGGGCATTTAAATGTTGAACGTATGTCTGAATATCCTCATCAAGATATTCTACCTGTGACAAGTTTGGAAACTGGGAGAATTCGCGCCGACTAATATTTTGCTTCATATATTTCAATTTTCCAAGAAAAGCCGAAATTACACTCTTTGTTTTTATTAAATTTAGGCTGTCCCCTTGTAACTACAAGTTAATGTCATTAAATTTTTTGAACAAATCTCTCAAATACGCGATGTCTGCTTTCAATCTGATCAGTTTTTCTTTTAAATCTGGATCTTTACTTTCCAGAAACTCTAAAACTGATTCAAAAAGTGAGTAAAATCTTGTTAAACATGCACCTTTCGACAGCCAGCTTACTTCAGTATGTAAAAGCAATCGTTTCGTCTTCATCATTTTCGTCGCACAATTGTGCAAATAAACGGGTATTCAACGCATTGCTTCTTATTTTGTTAACTGCTTTAATCACAAATTGAAGCGATTGGTGCAATCTATCACTCAAATTTTTCGCTACCAGGTGTTGTCGTTGGATGACACAGTGAATTGCATTTACTCCTGGTATAATTCTTTTAAGATGACTTATAAACCCACGATATCGCCCGAAGATGGCAGGAGCTCCATCTGCTGCCACCGAAATAATGTTTGTAAATGCAATTTTTCCTTTAAAAAAATCACTCAGGACATTAAATATTGATTCGCCTTTAGTGTCCGTCTCCAAAGTTTTCGCGAATAGCAGCTCTTCATGGATTTCTTCGTCCATAACAAATCGAACATATGCCAATAATAATGCTTCATTACCAGGTAAAGTTGACTCGTCCAGCTGAATAGAAAAAGAGAGCTCATTTCATCAATACGTCTTTGTATGTTGTGTCAAATGGAGGTTAGTGCAGAACAGTTTTTAAAACCTCTTCAACAGCGGGTAAAATTAACTGTTCTCCGATGGTGTGCGGTTTTCCAGATTTCGCTATAAGCAATGAGATATTGTAAGATGCCCGCAAGCCATCATCGTTACTTTGAGACGTTGCGTTGAAGCGAACATACTGTGCACGGTGGGTCTCTTTTCATATTTTTCCTTCAATGTTTGAAAATATTTTAAATCTTTACCTATTTTATCAGGATGACACCTTCTTAGATGATCTTCGAGCTTCGATGGTTTCATAGAGTCATTGCTTAAAACGTTGTTGCATAAAAGGCATATGGGCAATCGTTTATCTGCCTTTGACGGAAGAAAACCGAATTTCAAATAATCAACACTGTACTCTTTTTAGATTCAGCCATGTTTCGTATCAGTTACTTACCTGTAAAGAAAAAAAATGTTTGTTTTAGTAATCATAAGGCGACTTTAACAGGATATGGCTATTTTAACAGAATAAAATAGGATTAATTAATTATTGCAATGAAAAAAACCAAAATGCTGGCGGCAAAACTGATTTTAATTATTAAAAGCAATAAACTGTTAAGACCCATATAGAGGTTTTCACAAAACGGCTGAACCTATTTTAATGTAATATAAAATATTTTTTGATTAATTATATTTTGTTACATTTCTGTAAATTCGAGAGAAAATACTTTTAAAGAATATTTTGACATTCAAACTCCGCGATTTTAATGATTTATTTATTACTTTGATGTACGTTACGAGTGGTACATAAAGACACGTACAATTTATGAAAATATTTTTAGTCATTTAGCACTAGCAACTACGAGGGCACTGAAATACGTACAAACATGCAGGTCAATCATATATCTCTCCTTTAGTGAATCACCACAGTCGGGTAAATAAATAATTTTATAATAAAAAGTACTAAAAGTTCAATCTTTCTCGGCTTTCTCTTCTTTTATAGAAGTATCGAATAATAGCCCTGTTCAGTATTTAATTTTTATTACGTACCTACTACACGCAAACATAACACATAATATTATTACAATAAAAAATAAAAGTATGAATAACAAATAGGCAGGTACTTACTTTTTCCGGCACTGGCAAACACTGACATCGATTCACTCACACTTTTCTTTTCAAAATTCCGGAAACAAATGAGTAACGTTTGTCCTTGGCATTCGTATTTATATTGGTGAAGAATCAAACAAGTTCATGCAAGATTGCAAGCACAGCACAAGTCGTATTTCGTCCCTTTGCACGTCTGAACGGGTTGCGTTGCGGGCGGGCGGGCGGCGCTTTGCAAGTCTCGACGCGCGTTGTACTGAATATGGACTATGCAAGTTTTTACAAGTAACAGTCGCTGACCTTCTTAAAATACATTACTCAAAAAAATTAAGGGAGGTTTTAAAACAAGGAAATTAATGCTAAATAAACAGGCTATCTGATCCATATGCCGGCCTAACTGATAAAATTTTTTTCAAGCCCGTGGACCAAAAAAAAAAGCAAAATATATGCAATATTATTTTTTCGCGCTAACTGTTAGGATTGCATGACAATCGCAGCTCCTAAAAAATTTTAGCCAAAAAATCTGAAAATGAGAATCTTAAAGCTTCAAAATGCTTTTTTTAAAGTCTCAATACAACCATTTTTCACCGAAATACAGCCTGTCAAAAATCACCGAAAAATTTGGAATTTTTTTGCTCCCTTAATTTTTTTGAGTAGTGTATTATCTGCCTACATTGATAGGTAAAGCCAAGCCAACATTTTTGTTCTTTACTATCGAAACCAGATAAATTTTCGTGGACCCCTACTTACAACTTGTGAACTCCCATTTTTTTTTCACGCCAACGTAGACCCCCGTTGAGTCTCCCGTGGACCCCTGGGGGTCCACCTGAACCACTTTGGGAATCACTGATTTAGATGATGCTCCTTGTATCTCACCAGAGTATAGAAGAGGTCGTTGAGAGGAGGATAAGCTGGATATGACCATTTATTTCGATTTCCAGAATTTATGCCGTTAATATTTACGACGCAAAATAGCAGTCGTCATGGTGATTTTGAGGTTCCTGCCAAATCATCGCTGTTTTAAATTTAATAGCACTTCTTTTTTCATTTGACCATTGCCGCAGGCACACAATACAGTTCTGGCACACAATATGAGGCACCCATTGCGTGTCTTGATTGCACAATGTTACTTGAAATGAGTCTCTGTAAGCCTGCTTTATTTAACAGAAAGAGCAATTATCTCATCTTACACAATGGTATAAAGTACAAAAGCAGTATACTAATTAGGTAATGATATTCTAAAACTATCCTAGATTGATAAAAAATGATCAATTGGTACTGAGAAACATCCAACTACATACCATTACCCCATACATTAAACCAGGTTACAAGGTGATCCAAATTAGGCTGAGCTTACACATCAGCAAATAATATTTCTCTAGACAACAAAATGAAGAAACTGACTACAAACAACAAACCAAATCGTTAATAAATAAATTAAAGAGACCTTGTCCCAGATGTGAATTCTGAGAACTTAAAAAACATAAGCTGTCAGAGAAAAATTAATATCGGATTACACTACAATAAGCCCAAAACTGAAAAAAAAAAATTAGAGGAAAAAATCAAAAAAAAAAAATATTTGTTGACCAGGGCAATCGAACTGAAAGTCAATCTACCGATAGATAACCGATGCTCCCATGTGCCACACTGTTACAGTACGTTAACTACGGTGAAGATTTTCTACTAGTTTTGTCATGACCACTCTTATAGTCATGTAGCTATAAATTTATTAATTAGTTGAAGTTGCTCGATTTCACCTGAATTTTTTATCTGATTTGATTTTCTATCGGTAGTATTTGACAGAAAGTAATTTTTATATTCTTCTTCTTCACGTGCTGTCTCCGTTGCGAAGGTTGGCAATCATCGTCATTATTCGTACTTTTGATATTGCTGACCTAAACAGTTGGCCAGTAGTACTGTTAAACCATTCTCTTAAGTTCTTCATCCACGAATGTATTCTTCTTCCCACGCGTCTCCTCCTTTGAATCTTTTCCTGCATTATCACCTGGAACATATGGTATCTATTATCTCTCATTGCATGTCCGGTATTCTAATTTTCGTTTTTTATTAGTGAAGATAACTTTGCTCTCTATTTCATTCTTCTCATTACCTCTATGTTCGTTACACGTTCGGTCCATGATATTTTTAAAATTCTTCTATATAGCCATAACTCAAACGCCTCTAACTTTTTCACATCTGCTTTCTTCAATGTCCATGTTTCCACCCCATAAAACAGTAGTGAGAGTACATAACATTTTAGTAGTCTTGTTTTTGTCTCTAGGTCTGTTGCAGAGAATATCTTTTTCATTTTGATAAAAGTTGCTCGTTCTTTTTCTATCCTTGATTTTATTTCTTCCGAGCAATTGTTGTCTTTATTAATTATGGTACCCAGATATATGTATTTTTCTACCTTCGCTATGGGCTCGTTTCCTATATAAAGATTTCCATTATTCCTAGATGTTGTGCTTACTGTCATACATTTCGTGTTCTTTATATTTAGAGAAAGTCCATATTCTTCACTTGCCGCTACTATTTTATTAAGCAGTGTCTGTAGTTCTTTCAAGCTAGTTGCTATTAGGGTAGTATCGTCAGCATATCTTATGTTATTTATTGGTATTCCGTTCACTTTCACGCCTATTGGTTCATCTACTAAAGTTTTCTCATTATCTCTTCTGCGTATATATTGAAAAGTGTTGGTGACAACACACATCCCTGTCTAACACCTCTTTTTATTCTATCTGTTCAGTACTGTTATCGTTTATTTTTATAACTGCTTTTTGATCATGATATAGGTTGCTAATAATTCTGATGTCTTGTATGTCTACATTCTTTTCTTTCAGTAAGGTAATTAGTTGTTCGTGGCGTACTCTATTGAAGTTGTATTAGAATGTTTAGTGTAAACAAGGCTTCTCTCGTTCCAAGGTCGTCTCTGAAACCGAACTGTGCTTCACTGATGTCTTGTTCCAACTTTTTATTTATTCTGCGATGTAAAATTTTTAAAAAGATTTTTAATGTATGGCTCATAAGACTGATTATACGGTGATCTATACATAGTTTTGCATTGGGGTTTTTGGGGGAGGGTTACGAAGGTTGACACCAGCCAATCATTCGGTATTGTGCCTGTTGAATATATGTTTGTTTCCTCAACCAATTTAATTATTTCTGCTGGCAATTCGTCTGGGCCTGGTGTTTTTTCAGCTTTTATTTCTTTGATGGCATACTTTATTTCTTCTTTCGTTATTTCTGGTCCGATGTGGTCTTGTTGATTTTCTATTATATTTCTATGCCTGTCGTCTGCAAATATTTCTTCGATATAGTCTTTCCACTCGTTTAATCTTTTCTTGGTATTTGTAATTATTCTTCTATTTTTGTTCGTTAATATACTTGCAGTCCTTCGTTTTTGTGTCCCTGTATTTTCTTGTGTATGTTGAAATTATCGTGTTTTAATTGTAAATGTTCTATTTCTTCGCATTTACTTTTATACCAATTTTGGTTTGTTTTCCTTATCTCGGTGCGTGTTTGTTTTTGAATCTTCTTGTATTCCGTTTTATTGTTTTTATGACTCCTGCTTTTATCCATGAGTTGGAGTATTTCTGTTGTCATCCATTCTTGTTTTATAGTTTGTTTCCTTTCGTTGAGTATTGCCTTACTAGGTATCAGTAGCACATGCTTAATCTGTCTAAATTTTTTATTTGAGTCTACCGTTCTATTTAGTTCTATATTTCTTAGGTTGGAATTTATTTTGTTTTGTACTTCCTGTTTTATCTGTTGGTTTTTTAATTGATGGATATTAAATCTATTTTCTCTCAATTTTAGTTTTCTCGATTTCAGTTTAACTATTACCTTAGCTATCACTGAGTTGTGATCGGATGAGACATCGGAGCCAGGGTAGGTCTTTGCACCTTCTATATTGATAGTTGATAAAGAAAACAATAAACTATAACATGTTCTTAATCTAAACACAGATAAAATACGATTTGTTATACACATTTTACTTTTTTTTTGTTAGCGGAAGCTTCATCTCTGATGTTATTCGTCACTAATTTTATCTTTGTTTGCTGTGAAAAGGAAACTCAGTTTCTTTCTTACTGCAGAAATCATATGATATTTTTATTTTAGGAAAAATAAAATAAATACTTATACATTAAACTTTAATTGTTTATTCAGTAATAAACTTTCAAACAAAGATTAAGAACTTTTAACTTCGCAGACGTAATAAAGCTCGGAATTACAGTCGATATTTTCCCACATGTAAGGTTGATTTACTTTATAGAAATTGCCTAGCCTAACACATTGCTTGAAGTAGTAGGACCCTTGGAAATTTGGCTGATTACTTCCCCAGTTGGTGTAGACAAACCTTAAACCTGATTCTAGCCAATACCATTCATCATATCCGGTATTTATATTAGCTCCACCAATCCAGTAACCATCTAAAAATAAATTTAATAATTATATAGCAGAGTAACGTAGAGGCTAACGTGTCTGCCTTCTACGCCGGAGACCCGAGTTCCATTCTCGGCTTGGGAAATAGTAAATTATGGGGGACACAATATCAAACCACCCGTACTATCAAGCCTAGTAAAGTCACTTTTGCCGTTCGGAACCCGCATTAAATTGTAGATCCCCTTTGTCTGTGGAACACTTAAAACGACACCAACTACAGGTAAAGGCTACGTCCGTGTCGGATATGGCACTTCAAGAAGAAGAAGACTAGTAGCATAGCAATTAATTAGTTAACTAAGCTCCTGAAATATGGTGAAACTGCCGAACTGTGCCGCTATTGAATGATGATAAGTCTATTTCAAAAATGATCACGAAACATAATACAAACTTTATTTTTAAAATAAAAAAGAAACAACCGGCCAAGAGCAAGGTCGAACTTGCGCAATTAGTGTTTCGTGAGGTGATTGCTTTTAAAACAAAAAATTTTGTTACCCCAAATGAGTTTTCAAACAAGTTTGTTTCCGATCTTTGTTTTGGTTTTTTTGCGTAATTCTTATGTTTTTGGGTGTACTGAATCCGAAAATTACTTTCATTTTGTCATAGAACGTCACGTTTTCTGACAATGTAGGTATCTATGTTAAACAAGTTATCATCTTAAAATAAAAGATAAAAGACTAAAAATTTTTTTTTAAATTTATAATTGCGTAACAAAACTTATTTTTAGTGTTCCGTACGGAACACTTATAAGATCACTTCGGTGTCTGTCTGTCTGTCTGTCCGTCTGTCCGTCTGTCCGTCTGTCCGTCCG
This sequence comes from Pachyrhynchus sulphureomaculatus, assembly GCA_019049505.1. Classification (NCBI taxonomy): domain Eukaryota; kingdom Metazoa; phylum Arthropoda; class Insecta; order Coleoptera; family Curculionidae; genus Pachyrhynchus; species Pachyrhynchus sulphureomaculatus. Next base: position 5,446,936 of record CM032450.1, read on the forward strand.
TCCGTCCGTCCGTCCGTCCGTTCGTCCGTCCGTCCGTCCGTCCGTCCGTCCGTCCGTCCGTCCGTCCGTCCGTCCGTCCGTCCGTCCGTCCGTCCGTCCGTCCGTCCGTCCGTCCGTCCGTCCGTCCGTCCGTCCGTCCGTCCGTCCGTCCGTCCGTCTGTCCGTCTGGCTGTCTGGCTGCCTGCCTGCCTGCCTGCCTGCCTGCCTGCCTGCCTGCCTGCCTGCCTGCCTGCCTGCCTGCCTGCCTGCCTGCCTGCCTGCCTGCCTGCCTGCCTGTCTGCCTGTCTGTCTGTCTGTCTGTCTGTCTGTCTGCCTGCCTGCCTGCCTGCCTGCCTGCCTGCCTGCCTGCCTGCCTGTCTGTCACACCCGATTTTCTCCGAAACTATTTGACATAGAAAGGTGAAATTTGGTAATAATATAGGAATTGATGGCCTCATCAGAGCCATGTAGTTTTGAGAATTAAATTTTGACTTGAGGGGTTAGTTTTGGGGGGTAAAGTCGGAAGCGAAAAAAAAATTTTTTTACTAGGTCATCGAGTGTGGTGTCAAATGAAAGCTTGTGAAAACACGAGTAAAAAATATATATATAATATTATACTTGCGCGCACTTTTCTTTGTATTATTTTTAAAAATTCGCGAAAAATCGCTGTCCCGGGCCTTATCTCGAAAAGTACTTATATTAAATTTCGAAAAAATTCTGGAATATTCTCCACGGGGTGTAGATTGAACGAAAATTATCACGAGTGCATTACCTTTAATAATTTATATGGTATATAAAAAAAACAAAAATTTCAAGGTCATCAGATTTCAGTAAAGATTGGAAACAAACTTTGTTTAAAAACGTATTTGGGGTGTGTTTTGTGAAGTCACTGATCATTTTATACCGCCGTAACATACATTTTGACTTAAGGGGTTCGTTTTGAGGGGTGAAATCGGAAGTGAAAAAAATTTTTTTTTACTAGGTCATCGAGTGTGATGTCCAATGAAAGCTTGTGAAAACACGAGTAAATATATATATATATATATATATATATATATATATATATATATACATACATATATATATATATATATATATATATATATATATATATATATATATATATATATATATATATATATATATGTATGTATATATATATATATATATATATATATATATATATATATATATATATATATATATATATATATATATATACTCGTATATAATGTAATACTTGCGCACACTTTTCTTCGTATTACTTTTAAAAAATCGCTGTCCCCTATCTTATCTCGACAAGTACTGATCAAAAAATTTTGAAAAAATTCTGGAATATTCTCCACGGGGTATAGATTGAACGAAAATTATCACGAGTGCATTACCTTTAATAATTTATTTGGTCTATAAAAAAAAACAAAATTTCAAGGTTACCAGTTTTCAGTAAAGATTGTAAACAACCTTTGTTGAAAACTCCTTTGAGGTGTGTTTTGTGAAGTCACTTATCATTTTATACCACCCTAACAAATTTTTTTATTTTAAAAACAATCAACGTACGGAACACTAATTGTGCAAGTTCAACTTGCACTTGACCGGTTTTTTTTATCTAAAATACATTCATTAGTAAGCACTAAACACATTTCTTTTTCCCAGTGAGACTCCTTTTGGTACATTTTCGCTTGTAGGAAGCATCTGGAAGGCCTCTCTGAAGCGTCCAACAGTAGTCGGCCATCATTGAGACGCTCCATCTTCCCTGGTATCTTTTTTCCATTCCCTTAATATCTTGGTGAAATCGTTCACCTTGCTCTGCACTCAGATCTCCCAAATTTTCTGGAAAGTAGTCGAGGTGGGAATGAAGAAAATGTACTTTTAAACTCATTAGGCAACCTAAAGCTTGAAATGCTTTTAACAATCTTTTGACGATTTGTTTGTAGTTAGGGTCTTTGTTATTGCCTAAAAATTTCTCTATGACCTCTTTAAAGGCAATCCACCCTTCTCTTTGAGGATCCGTCATGGTTGTGATGAATTGTGGATCAGTCATAAGCCGTCTAATATCTGGTCCAACGAAAACACCTTCCTTCAACTTTGCCTCCGAGAGGCCTGGAAACTTTGATATTAAGTATTTGAAGCAATTTCCATCTCTTGGAAGTGACTTTACAAATTGCTTCATCAATCCCAGCTTTATGTGAAGCGGTGGTAGAAGAACTTTATGAGGAGACACCAAAGTTTCATGCAGGACGTTCTTTTCATCAACTTTAAGCTCCGTCGGAGGCCAACACTTTTTGGGCCAGTGATTTGCTCGGTCTCTACTATCCCATAGACACAAAAAGCAAGGGAATTTGGTGAACCCAGATTGTTGTCCGAGCAACATGCCCAAGATTTTTAAATCACCGCACACTTGCCAACCGTGGTCTTTATATTTTAATTTGCAAAGAACCAATTCCAAGTTCTTGTAGGTTTCCTTGAGGTGTACAGAATGACCGACAGGAATGGAAGCATAGAAACCGCCATTGTGAAGCAGAACTGCTTTAAGGCTTCTTTTTGAAGAATCTATGAAAATACGCCACTGTGCTGGGTCGTATGAGATCTTAAATGTATCCATCAAACCTTCAATATTGGTACAATAAACCAACTCGTCCTCTTGGGCAAAGAAGGAAGTGAACTGCTTCTCACGATATCTAAACCAGGAGGAAGACACTCCCGGCAAAAGTAAGTTCCTGGTTTTGAGCCTTGATCCAAGCAACTCAGCAGCGTTTTTGGGAAGATTCAAGTCTCTTACCAAATCATTTAGCTCGCCCTGGGAAAACAATTTCGGACTGCTGTCATCTTCAAATTGAAAACTTGACTTGTCATCGGGTTCAGGTACAGCACCATCTTCGTCAGAACTTGGAATCTCTTCCAAGGTAGCAGGGGCCTTGGGCACTGGTATTTCGGTCCCATGAGGGATGGGACGAATAGCTGATTGCAGATTGGGGTATAAAAATGGACTGCTTCCATTTTGAATTATACCCTTTCACATTACACGAACAAAAGTAACAATCATCACTATGGTTCTTTTGCTCGCGCCATACCATAGGAATCGCATATCGGAAAGCTTTTTTCTTGCCCTTAAACCAATTTCGAAGGTCTTCAACACATCATTTGCAGACTTTATGAGGTGCCCAAACTTTATCCTGATCTCCAAGTTTTAAGCCAAAATACGTGAAGTATACTTTTTTTACAAAGTCCGTAATATTAAGTTGTTGCTTTAATACCATATATTCGCCAAAAATATAACACAAACTGTCAGACGAATTCACACACTTCCGCACAGATGACATTGCACTATATTGAACTAAGATCTATAAAACAATGACGAGTTAACACGTAATTGTACCGCGCCACTTTCTACACTATCGGAGCGCGCACGTTCTGGTTACAACGTTTGTGTTTGTTAATTTAGCTCACACAGGGCGTTCTTTATTTAGAAAGTAATGATAGTTATGGCCTGTATACATTTAAAAACAGTAATCAAAATAAAATTGTACCTATTTATTTATGACTTCAAGTTAGCCCAAAAAAAACCCTTTTTTATAATAAAATTTTGCGTTTTGCAAAATAACCTGACGTTCTGGAATTTTTTGAGTATTTTTTTAGTTTTCAGAACACCTAAATACATAGAAATCAGTTGAAAACATCCGGACAGCATTTTTGTTGCAGACCTGTGTTATTAAAGGTAACTCACTCATGAAATTTTTCGTTCAATCTAGACCCTGTGGACAATATTTCAGAATTTTTTCAAAATTTTTTGATCAGTACTTTTCGAGATAAAGGGGTAAGCGATTTTTGGCAATTTTTTAACAATAATACAAAAAAAAGTGTGCGCAACTATTACATTACACACACACAAGCTTTCATTTAACACCCCACTCGACCTGGTAATTTTTTTTTTTCACTTCCAATTTCACCCACCAAAACTAACCTGTTAAGTCAAAATTTAACTTTTACAACTATACGGATCTGATGGGGCCATCAATTTCTATATTAGTACCAGATTTCAACTTTCTGTATCAAATAGTTTTGGAGAAAATCGAGCGTGACAGACACCGAAGTGATCTTAAAGTATTCCTTACCGAACGCTAAAAAGTATGAATATAAATAAATTATATTAATAAATAAAACAGATTTTATGTACCTGCTTGTAGTCAGTTTTACAACAGATGGGTTTTATATATATTTAGGAATTTTAAGTCATGACGCACGTCATTAGATTAAATGAGGTAATTTCTCATTTCTAAAAAATCCCTTAAGTGTCAAATCCTTACAAAGATAAACTTAATTATTCCGAAATAATACAGTAAATACTCGAATAAGTAATGCTAGGTAAATATTACATAATGCAACTAATAGCCTAGCAGTTAAAGTCCGTTTGTTTGGAGTTGATAGCACACAACATGGATTATAAACATTAAATATCATAAACCACAAGCGTTCGAAATTTCTCTACCAATTATTTGCATTTTTAGTTTTGATCACCTTTATTTTCTATCTCTATACAACAGTGCGACCTTTTTCTAAAAAATATTTTATTACATGCCTTCTAAACTTTACAATAAACATTTCAAAGTTTATTTTAATGAGTAAATGATGAAACTAAAAATCTTATTAAATGTAATGAAAGACTGATTTTGTCAAATTTCCACTTTATTTAGTTTCACTGAAACTGTATGACGCGTTTCGCTATACTATAGCTTCTGATACAAAATGATATTTGAATATTAGTGTTGTTACATTTATACAAATACCCTAAGGTAGATAGGTAATAAAATTAATACTATATGCTAATGAATATTGCTGGGAAATCCATTCTGAATATTAATTGTATAAATTGAGTAAAGGGGAATTACCATGGGCCAGACAGGTATCTTTTTCTTCGTTTAAGATGATGTCTCAATTTTTAATTCTATTTATTTCTAAATTTTCTAATAAGTTTAATTTTACGCCTTTGTTTTGTATGTGCAGAATTTTAAATTTATCGTCAAAAAGATGATTTGATTCTGTTAAATGATTACTGTAAGCTGAGTCAGTTTTGTTTTTTAAATAGCTTCTTTTATGTTCTGAAATCCGAGTTTCGAATGAGCGACCTGTCTGACCTATGTAACTTTTATGACAAGAACCACAATTCAACTGATACACTCCAGATTTTTTGATCTAGTTTGTTTTCCCTTTGCGTTTTAATGAATTTTCGTAACGAGTTGTTTGTTCTAAAAGCTTTCTCTGACGTGTTACCAAAATAGGTTAAAACATTGTATTTTTCCCTGTGTTTTCTTTCTTGGGGTATAATAAAGAAATAGCTTTATTTTTTAATTTTTGGTTTAGAATTGAATCTATGGTGTCAGGAGAATATCCGTTGTTAACAACAATTTGTTTTATTAGATTTAATTCTTTATCAAAATCATCTACAGATAAGGGGACACTTACAAGTCTATGCAACATACTGTGGTAAGCTGCTAATTTGTGTTGTAGGGGGTGAGCTGATTTTATGTTTATTGTAGTATCTGTATGTGAGGGTTTGTGAAAAATAGAGAATTTGTGTTTGTTGTAATGTCTGGTTATCGTTAAGTCATGAAAATTAATTTTGTTGTCGACTTCTAGTTCCATAGTGAATTTAATATTTTTATGTATTGCGTTTATATAGTTAAAAACATTGTCAAGTTGACGCTCTGTACCATTAAAACAAGCAAAGATGTCGTCTACATATCGGTACCAATACAAAAATGATTTTCTAAATTGTTGTCTATGTATTTGTTTTTCTAGGTTATCCATGAATATTTCTGCTAAAAGCAGGCTAAGTGGACTACCCATTATGAGACCCTCAGAACTATTATAAAACGTATTATTAAAGTAAAAATAATTTTGATTGAGGCTCGTGTTTAATAAATTTAGTATGCCTTGTTGTATAACGATATTAACTTTATTTTTAATTAGGAATGTTTTTATGATTTTAACTGTTTGATCAGGGGGTATATTCAAAGTTAAAAAAAAATCTTATTTGTATGATAAAGGTTTAAACGAGTAGAATTAAAAATTATTAAGAACTAGAAATCTACAGTGTTATAAAGCTTAATGATAATAGGTAAAGTAAAATGATTTAGGATTTTATTAGTTAGTAGTTATTGGAATATAATTAATCAATGTACTTATCGGTAGGTAGGTGCCTAAGTACCTAAGTATGCAATAAAAATATTCTGTGTAAGTACAAAAATAAAGCAAAAACCTATAGTGTGCTTAGTTCAAATTAGAACAGCGATGGCTTCAACTTTCAGTTTTGCCCCGATCAAACTTCTCAAAGTCTGTAAATCTGCATTTTCCCTGCGAGAAAAAACAACGATACTTAACGTCCATGATACCCTAGTGCATCAACAGCCAACAGGCCAACTCCGTGAAATGGTGGAAACCTGTGCCAACATGACGGGAGTTGGATCAGCAACTATCTATAGATTTCTAAAAGTAAGAAAGCGCGTTCCTTGCAACAAAACTCACAATCGCAAAGGAAAGGAGCCCTTGGAGGTAAGTGAAGACTTTAAAAACGCAATAAGGAGAAAAATACACCATTTTTTTTATTAAAAAAGAAATACCTACACTACATAAAGTTTTGCAAGAAATCACAAAAGACCAGGACTTACCTGATTTTAAAAAATGGAAATTTCGGGAAGGCTTTCCATTTTTTAAAACCTGAATTTTCGTTGGGAAAAACAGAATAGAAAATCAGTTCTTATCGATAAAACAGAAATAATTTTTTGGAGAAGAGAATATATACGAACAATCAGAAAATTTCGAGCCGAAGAAAGAAATATTTTTTATTTAGATGAGACTTGGGTTAATGAGAGACACACAGTGAAAAAATTCTGGATCGATAAAAACATTAAGAGTGCCAAACATGCCGGGCTAATTATAGCACATATCGGTATTGAAAACGGATTTCCCGATGGTGGCTTGATGGAATTCGAATTAAAGTCAACTAAAGATTACCGTGAGGAGATGACGGCCGATGTTTTTGAGGAGTACTTCCAAGAAATGATTGAATGTATACCAGCAGAATCAGTTATAGTATTAGACAATGCCCCATACCATTCTCGATTATTCCTCCCGACAAACTCATATGACAAATCGGATATTCTTCAATGAATAAGAGACAAAAATCTCAAACATAAAGATGGTATGTTAAAAATGGAACTTTTCAAAATTGCGAAGCAAAATAGTGCACAGTTCAAGAAATACGCAGTCGGTGAGATGGCAAAGGAACAGAATATCACAGTGTTTAGATTAACTCCATATCATTGCGAATTGAGTACCACAAAGCTAATTTTAGGAGTAGTTTCCCTAGCGGGGTTCTGGCACACTTGTCGTAACGACAAATGGGTCCTGCATTTTTGGTGTCATTACGTTAATTTTAACGTTATTTTAATCTGGCTGAAATCAGTGTTACCGATATATATATATATATATATATATATATATATATATATATATATATATATATATATATATATGTATATATATACAAATATATATATATATATATATATATATATATATATATATATATATATATATATATATATATAGATATACAAAAATATATATATATAGATATATATATATATATATATATATATATATATATATATATATATATATAGAGATTTTATTTTGTATTATTGATCTGTGACCAAAGGGCGAAACGTAAGTTTAAGTTTAATTTTGAATACTAAATATTAATAAATTGAAACCAAATCCTAGAAATTGAAAATAACTATATATATACATATATATATATATATATATATATATATATATATATATATATATATATATATATATATATATATATATATATATATATATATATATATATTAACATTCCCTTCGTCTAACGATGAATTTGCACGACGTTTCGTCAAAATCTCATATAGCATTTTCAAATGATCTTGCTGCTGTGGCCGCTTGAAGTTAACTATCGTTGTATCGCTAACTAAGTTAACTTTGAGCAGTAGCAGCAGCAAGAGCACTTGAAAATGCCAAATCAGATTTTGGCGAAACGTCGTACAAATTCATCGTTAGACGAACGGATTGACACCCGGAATTTTAATTGTCGTGGTAAGTATTCTTTATAAAACGACTGAGTAAATTTGAGATTTACTCAGCCGTTTTTTACTACTACATATAAAGAAAACGGCCCAAGTGCAAGTCAGACTTGGGCAATTAGTGTTCCGTACGGTGATTGCTTTTAAAATAGAAATTCTTATTGCGGAAGTATAAAATGATCAGTGACTTCACAAAATACGCCCTAAATGAGTTTTCAATAAAGTTTTTTCCGATTTTTGTTTTTATATACTAGATAAATTATCAACTCTTACTAATAGTCTTCAATCTACACTTTATGGAGAATATTCCAGAATTTTCTGTTAGAAATAGGGCAGAGAACAGTGATTTTTTTGTAAATAATATAGAGAAAAGTTGACGCGAGTATTACATCATATATATGATGTAATACTCGTGTTTTCACAAGCTATCATTTCACACTCCAGTCGATGACTTTGACATTTTTTTCACTTCCGATTTCACTCCCTCAAAGCTAACCTTTTAAGTTGAAATTTAACTTTTTAATATTTATATTTTAAGCATAGCAACATTGTGATAGTTCGGGTTGTTATTATATATTGTTGTCAATTGTTTTTGACTACAAGCTTCAGTGTACGTGGGGAAATTTTGTAATTATATATAGAGAAGCGTCATTTTTCATTAGTTATCTTTAATTGCTCTTGGTAGAAGAATTTAGTCGTTTCCGTATATTAAACATGACTTATATATACCTGGACTAATTTCGAGAACCACTGGCTCTTATTGTGATTTTGCCTATTTCAAAAGGAGTTTAAGGGTCTGGAAAATTAGTATATAATATAGCAGCTCTCGTTCAAACTGACATTCAACATTAAAAACTTTAATTAAGGGAGCCATAGAATAATGTCCTTCCAAGAAATTTACTCTAAAGAATAGAAAGGCTCATTTAAACTTTGTCATTGGTATGACGCGATTTCAGTATAAATAACCGGTCGAGTGCAAATTGAACTTGCGCAATTAGTGTTCCGTACGTTGATTGCTTTTAAAATAAAAAATTTTGTAACTGAGGTATAAAATGATCAGTGACTTCATAAAACACACCCCAAATGAGTTTTCAACAAAGTTTGTTTCCAATCTTTACTGAAAAGTGATGACCTTGAAATTTTTTTTTCTTATATACCAGATAAATTATTAAAGGTAATGCCCTCGTGATAATTTTCGTTCAATCTACACCCCGTGGAGAATATTTCAGAATTTTTTCAAAATTTTTTGATCAGTACTTTTCGAGATAAGGTGGGGGAACAGAAACGTGTGCACAAGTTTTACATTATGTATATATATACATATATATATATATATATATATATATATATATATATATATATATATATATATATATATATATATATATATATATATATATATATAAACTATATATATATATATATATATATATATATATATATATATATATATATATATATATATATATATATATATATATATATATATATATATATATATATATATATATATATATATATATATATATATATATACATATATTTATATATATATATACATATATATATATATATATATATATATATATATATATATATATATATATATCTTTTACTCGTGTTTTTACAAGCTTTCATTTGACACCACACTCGATGACCTAGTAAAAAAAATTTTTTTTGACTTCGATTTCACCACCCCAAAACTAACCCCTTAATTCAAAATTTAACTTTCAAAACTACATGGCTCTAATGAGGCCATCAATTTCTATATTATTACCAAATTTCAACTTCCTATGACTAATAGTTTCGGAGAAAATCTGGTGTGACAGACAGACAGACGGACAGACAGACACCGAAGTCATCTTATAAGTATTCCGTAAGGAACACTAATAATTCGGTAAATCGATTTACCCGTACTTTCCTAGCAAACATGCAATTCTAAAATAAGAATCACTTTCCCAAGTGAAGGAAAAGTAAATTTACATAGCACAATTAAATTTATACAACATTCGGCCAAATTTGTATTTTTAAAATATGTTCTATATTTAACTTAACATTTTTTTAGGTTACTCTGTGAGTCGATCTCAATCGGTTCTACATACTATTTCTGTTAAAATTCAAAATGATGAAAAAGGAAACGGAAATAGAAGTATAATGTGATATATCAAATCAAATCAAATAAAACTTTGCTGTATAAAAACCGGTCAAGTGCAAGTTGAACTTGCGCAATTAGTGTTCCGTATGTTGATTGCTTTTAAAATAAAAAATTTTGTTACAGAGGTATAAAATAATCAGTGACTTCACAAAACACACCCCAAATGAGTTTTCAACAAAGTTTGTATCCAATCTTTACTGAAATCTGATGACTGAAATTTTTGTTTTTTTTATATACCAGATAAATTATTAAAGGTAATGCACTCGGGATAATTTTCGTTCAATCTACACCCCGTGGAGAATATTCTAGAATTTTTTCAAAATTTTTTGAGAAGTACTTTTCGAGATAAGGGGAAACAGCGATTTTTAGCATTTTTTTTTTAAATAAAGCAAAGAAAAGTGTGCGCAAGTATTACATTATATATATTTTTGAACTCGTGTTTTTACAATCGTTCATTTGATACTCCACTCGACGAACTGGTAATTTTTTTTTTCGCTCCTGATTTCACTCACAGCGGGGACAGCGATTTTTCGCGATTTTTTAAAAATAATACAAAGAAAAGTGCGCGCAAGTATTATATTATATATATTTTTGACTCGTGTTTTCACAAGCTTTCATTTGACACCACACTCGATGACCTAGTAAAAAAATTTTTTTTTCGCTTCCGATTTCACTCACCAAAACTAACCCCTTAAGTCAAAATTTAACTCTCAAAACTACATGGCTCTGATGAGGCCATCAATTCTTGTATTATTACCAAATTTCAACTTTCTATGTCAAATAGTTTCGGAGAAAATCGGGGTGTGACAGACAAACAGACAGGCAGACAGACAGACACCGAAGTGATCTTATAAGTGTTCCGTACGGAACACTAAAAAGATTGTTTCTTTGTATACAAAGCTATCTAATCTAACCTAATAACATGGAGTATGACTTAGTCATTTACATCAATAGAAAAATAAAAAAATATATAATATAAAAATAAAATAAAATATGAGTCATACGAGTTCAAGTTAAACAGTAGAAACAATAAAATACAATATAGTAAACGCCATAAACACACTAAATAAAAGAAATGTCAGTAAAAAAACTCCTTAAATGAATAAATAAATAAAATAAATCAATCAAAGCTTCCGAAAATAAATCCTAAATCGGTTAAATAAATTAACGTTCAATTCAGTAAAATAAATTTAATATAATAAATTAAATTGAAGAAGAAAATAAAATAAATAAAAATAAATTAAATTCAGTAAAATAAATAAATGAAAAATAATTAAATTCAGTAAAATAAATAAATAAAATAAAATTAAATTCATAAAAATAAATAAAATAAATAAAAATTAAAATTCATAAAAATAAATTCAGTAAAATAAATAAATTAAATTCAAAAATAAAATTAAATTAAATTCAGTAAAAAATTAAAAATAAATAAAATAAATAAAATTAAATTCAGTAAAATAAATAAATAAATAAATAAATTAAATAAAGTAAAAAATTAAATTAAAATAAATAAATTAAATTCAGTAAAATAAAATTAAATTCAAAAAAAAAATAAATTAAATTCAGTAAAATAAATAAATAAATAAATTAATTCAGTAAAATAATAAATAAATAAATAAATTCAGTAAAATAAAATAAATAATTAAATTAAATAAAAAATAAATTAAATTAAAATAAAATAAATAAATAAATTAAATTCAATAAATAAATAAATAAATTCAGTAAAAAAAAATAAATAAATAAATTAAATTTAGTAAAATAAATAAATAAATAAATTAAATTCAGTAAAATAAATAAAATAAATAAATTAAATTCAGTAAAAATAAATAAATAAATAAATTAAATTCAGTAAAATAAATAAATAAATAAATTAAATTCAGTAAAATAAATAAATAAATAAAATTAAATTCAGTAAAATAAATAAATAAATAAATTAAATTCAGTAAAAAATAAATTAATAAATAAATAAAATAAAAAAAAATAAAATAAATTAAGTAAAAAAATAAATAAATAAAAAAAATTAAATAAATTAAATAAATAAATTAAAAAATAAATTCAAAAATAAATAAAATAAATTAAATTCAGTAAAATAAATAAATTAAAAATAAATTCATAAATTCAGTAAAATAAATAAATTAAATTCAGTAAAATAAATAAATAAATAAATAAATTGAGTAAAATAAATAAATTAAATTCAGTAAAATAAATAAATTAAATTAAAAATTAAAAAATAAAAAATTAAATAAATTAAATTCAGTAAAATAAATAAATTAAATTCAGTAAAAAAAAAATTAAATTCAATAAATAAAAATAAATAAATTAAATTTAGTAAAATAAATAATTAAATAAATTAAATTCATAAAAATAAATAAATTAAAAATTTAAATTCAGTAAAATAAATAAATTAAATAAATTAAATTCAGTAAAATAAATAAATTAAAGCTGAAAGGGAATGGGTAGTAAACATAAGATGAACGCGTAAAAAATTAAATCTCCCTAAAATAAATGTAGTTAGAGCAGGAAACCCAGAAACATACCCCCTAACGGAGGTGCGATTCAATCAGAGCAAAGTATACATTTCTCGCGATAGAAACATCCAGTTCTCGAGACACTACTCTCAAGGCAAAACATCCCTTGGCAATCCTTTCACAAAACTGCAAAATGTGAGTAGAGAATCTCAATGTAGCGTCTATAAACAAACCCAAAAATTTGTTATAACTCAAGCCTTCAATAATTTGCGAATCAAATGAAATATCGTTCAACTGACGTTTAAACGAAACAATGTTAGTTTCAGAAATATTCAGGGTTAAATAATTTGAATGACATCAATCTACGATTTTCACTATATCCCTACTGACGTCACATTCCAATTGTACCACGTCTCTATTGTGCCACATCACGGTTATGTTATCGGCAAACATCGTAAACACCCCTCTAACATTAAGTTTTGAAAGGTCATTAATATAAAGTAGAAATAACAGAGGACCCAAAACAGAGCCTTGTAGAACTCCACAAGTGAAACTGAATTCCCGCGACTCATCACCGTTAAAAAAGACAGATTGACAGCGCCATGATAAGTAAGACGCCAGCCAGACCAACGCCACACCTCTGAATCCGTAGGTTTCAAGCTTACTCAGCAATATCCCATGATTCACACAATCAAAAGCTTTTGCGAGGTCACAGAACACCGCCGAAGCAATCTCTCCATCATTAACTTGCCATAGAGGTTTTCTAGAAACGAAAAAATCGCGTCATTAGTGTTTCTGCCAGCCCGAAAACTAAACTGAGAGGTGCTCAGCAAGTTATGCTTAAGGACGAAATGGAGAATACGACCCCTCCCGAGCCTCCCGACCACCTTAGCCAATATAGGAAGCAATGAGATTGGTCTGTAGTTAGAGGGTAAGCTAGTTTCGCTCCCTTTGAAGAACGGAATAACTCGTGCCCGTTTCAAAAAAGGAGGGAACTGTCCTACAAGAAATGATTGATTGATTGCCTCAACAAGCATATGCAATGCTGCGTCAGACAAAGCAGAAATAACCTTCATTGAAATATTATCCCAACCTGAGGCATTCCTATTTTTCACTTCAGCAAATATGCTCTTCATTTCGTGAATGTCCGTAGGATTAAAATAAAACGTGTCATCCACCCGTAAATCATCAAGATAACGCAAAGGATCCGATTTACGATTTAAGTCAGAGGTTAAGTCAGCCGCTATCGTGCAATAAAAAGAGTTTGAGATATCAGACGTTAAACCGGAACTATTGGACAGACTGCTGTTCTTATTACTATTAAGCTCGTTCACAATTTTCCAACTCTCCCTCTGTCTCTTATTAGAGTTATGTAGTCGGTCATTATAGTACAGCTGCTGTGCGGATTTAATTGTCCTTTTATAAATACCACGGTATTTGTTAAAATAACGAACATAAACAGAGTTGTCGGCAAAATATTTTCTTAGCAAATGTTTCGCGACGATATTATAATTCCCTTAGTAAGACATGGTTTTTTCTTTTTTATTTTCAACTAGCCGTGTCCGCGGCTCCGCTCGCGTCGACTTAATTTACTACTATCGTCACTGTTTATTCCTTATGTTACTTAACGTAATAAAATATCTGCCATTATTTCCCCTTATCTCTCATTATTTCTCTTTGTCTCCCATTATCTCTACATAATTTCCATTATCTAGGCTTATCTCTGCTCATCTCCCATTATTTCTCCTTATCTCCCATTATTTCTCCTTATCTCCCATTATCTCACCTTATCTCCCATTATTTAGGTTCATCTCGACTTATCTCGCAATATTTCTCCTTATCTTCCATTATTTCTCCTTATCTCCCATTATCTCACCATAACTCCCATTATCTTATCCCTGTTTATCTCCAATTATTTCTCCTTATCTCCCATTATTTATACTTATCTCCCATTATCTCACCTTATATCCCATTATCTAGGCTTATATATATATATATATATATATATATATATATATATATATATATATAGAACATATGTATAAATTTATAAAAACACGTAAATCGGATAAGTGGTTTTCAAGTGATAAGCGCACTAACGGACAGACAGACAGAGAGACGTTGCATTTTATATATATTATATTCTTTGCAACATGATATTGTTTCATATTTAATGGTTAAAGCAGTGTATTGCAAGAGAACGCGCTAACGGTAAACTTTTTTCCGACTTGATTCACTATTATCGTCACTGCTCATTTCTTATGCTACCTATAATAAAATATAATAATAAATAAAATGTAGCCTATAACCTGGTCAAAGAACATATGTATGTTTAAAAAAAAAAAGTACGTAAATCGGATAAGTGGTTCTCCAGTGATAAGCGCACTAACGGACAGACAGAGATACGTTGCATTTTATATATATTATAGATGTAATAAAATATATATCTATAACCTGGTCAGAGAATATACGTATGAATTTAAAAAATCACCTAAATCGGATAAGTGGTTCTCGAGGGATAAGCGCACTAACGGACAGGCAGACAGAGAGACGTTGCATTTTATATATATTATAGATATAAATTATTATTGTTATTAATATTATTATATAACCTGCTCAAAGAATACATGTATGAATTTACAAAGAGACACGAAAATCGGATAAGTGGTTCTCACCGGATAAACGCACTAATGAACAGACAGACAGACAGAGAGACATTGCATTTTTTATATATATTATAGACTATAGATATTTTCTGCTACATATTATTGTTCCATATTTAATGGTTTAGACTGTGTAATGCAAGGGAACGCGCTAGAGGAAAACTTTTTTCCGACTTCATTCACTATTATCGTCACTGCTCATTTCTTATGCTACCTATAATAAAATATAATAATAATAAATAAAATATAGCCTATAACCTGGTCCGAGAACATATGTATGTTTAAAAAAAAAAAGTACGTAAATCGGATAAGTGGTTCTCCAGTGATAAGCGCACTAACGGACAGACAGACAGAGATACGTTGCATTTTATATATATTATAGATGTAATAAAATATATATCTATAACCTGGTCAGAGAATATACGTATGAATTTAAAAAATCACCTAAATCGGATAAGTGGTTCTCGAGGGATAAGCGCACTAACGGACAGGCAGACAGAGAGACGTTGCATTTTATATATATTATAAATATAAATTGTTATTATTATTAATATTATTATATAACCTGCCCAAAGAATACATGTATGAATTTAAAAAAAGACACGTAAATCGGATAAGTGGTTCTCGCCGGATAAACGCACTAATGAACAGAAAGACAGACAGAGAGACATTGCATTTTACATATATTATAAACTATAGATATTTTCTGCTACATAATATTGTTCCATAATTAATGGTTCAGACTGTGTAATGCAAGGGAACGCGCTAGAGGCAAACTTTTTTCCGACTTCATTCCCTATTATCGTCACTACTCATTCCTTATGCTACCTAGCGTAATAAAATATAGCCCATAACCTGGTCAGAGAACATATGTATGTTTAAAAAAAAAAAGTAAGTAAATCGGATAAGTGGTTTTCCAGGGATAAGCGCACTAACGGACAAACAAACAGACAGACAGGGAGACGTTGCATTTTACATATATTATAGATGTTTTAACAGGAAAGGATCGGTTGAAAGTATAATATAGTAATTCGTGAAAGTGCGCTAGTGGGTCATCCGAGTGCATAATTCTGCCCCACTCACACTCAGCACATTATTGAGAAAACCTATCATAATTCTTCCTTGTATAAAGTCTACCTGTGCGTTTCCTATTATTATATTTTTTCATTATCGATTTAAAATTACACAAAATTGAATCATGTTCTGAAAGACCCGCATTTAGTACTGAACACTTCACAAGTTTCCTATCCTGATTAGTACAAACAGAATCAATTAAGGACAAAGAATACTTCGTAACTCGCGTCGGCTCCTGAGCAAGCATATTTAAATTTAAAGAGTCCAGTAAATTAGACACCAGATGAAAGTCAACATGAGACTGGTCATTAAAATCTATGTTTAGACACCCGCCAAGATTACCCATGCGTGCCAAGGCAAGGCCGAAATGAGTTTTTCCAATCTAGATATAAATAAACGAATGTCATTATTTAGCGGTCTATACAAACAGACAATAAATAAATTTAATTTCGGAACATAAACCACAGATTTTTTGACAATTATGTTTTTTTTTATGGGTCTAGCAAACGTGCTGCAGGGAAGTCCCTAAAGCGCTCCAGGAGCGGCATATGTGGGGAAAAAACAATTCAAGTTGTTCTTGAATCGCTGTAAATTGTACTCGGTGGGAAACACAGAGCTGGGCAAATTATTCCAAAGGGACGATGTTCTCCATATAAAAGACTGCTTGAAGAGCGTAGTACACGGAGTAATAAGCTGAAACTCATGCGGATGTGAAGCACCAGCTCGACGTGTATTTCTAACATGCACCGCTTTGGGAGGAGTTAAGCGGGCTACGTCCTTCGAACGCTTTCCATGAAAATACTTGTAGAACCGACTTAAGTCGCCAACCGTTCTTCGATGTTCCAGCGAATCAAGGCCGACGGTCAGTTCCGGGTCTCCAATCAGCTCTTCTCTGAACAGAATCCAACAAATGCAGTGTATGTTTGGGAGCGGAGCCCCAAACATGGGAGCAGTATTCCATAGTTGGTCGAATTTGAGCCTCGTAAAGAATTAACAGTTGTTGTGGGGTGTAAAGCTTTCTGGTTCGAAATAATATTCCCAACTTTTGAGGAGTTCTCCTTGCTATGCCTGCAACATGTTAGTGCCAGGACATATTTGCTCCCAAACTAACGCCCAACAAATTGAGCGACGATGCTAGGGGAATGGTGTGCCCCGACATAACCTTGTCGGGTTCAGCAACGTTAACTTTTTTAGAAAAAACTGCCGCCTGGGTTTTTATAGCGTTAAATTCCACTTGGTTACTGTCACCCCAAGATAGAATTTCTTCCAGGTCTTTGTTAAGTTGAACGACCTCCTGCTGTCTGCGGATATTCGCCTGAGCAGCCGAGGTCCGAGTGTTCAAGGTGAATGAAGAGACAAGCGTACTGTCATCTGCAAAGCTGTAGACTGGATTTCCGGTCTTTTCCAGCAGATCGTTAATGTAAATGAGAAAGAGAGTAGAAGACAGTATGGAGCCCTGAGGCACACTTGCGTTGATAGTGAAGATGTTAGAAAGAAATCCGTAGACCGCCACTCGTAAAGAACGCTCTCTGAGGAAACATGAGAGCCACAAACAATACAGTTGTTCTGCTCAAAATCAACAAAAGTATATGTGTCCATAAAAGAATTATTCACCATTATTATAGTACCCCCGTGGATACGCAACTACCCTCCTAACCTGATACAACATTCCTTTCACCTTACATATATTTTACTATATATAATTAGCAAAAGTTTATTAAAATATCCCAAACGAAAACCAGGAAAAATTTTTATAATAATATTGAAACTAAATTAATGATACCCACATTTTTAACCCTCTTCCCCTGTTAACATTGAAAATAACCTAAAAATAATGTAATTTATAATTAGTACGAAATCACCCTTTTACCTCCCTTCTCGAATTTGCATAATTCATTATAGTAAATAATTTTAGAATTCCTCATTATCGCAACCGAGAACATGGAAAAAAATCCCCTAATATTATTAAAACTATACCACATTTGACCATTCTACGCTCTTGTGGTATGCCTGAAAAGTACTGTTCGTGGCTCTCATGTTTCCTCAGAGAGCGTTCTTTACGAGTGGCGGTCGACGGATTTCTTTCTAACACCTTCACTATCAACGCCGGTGTGCCCCAAGGCTCCATACTGTCTCCTACTCTTTTTCTCATTTACATTAACGATCTGCTGGAGAAGACCGGGAATCCAATCTACAACTTTGCAGACGACAGTACGCTTGTCTCTTCATTCACTTTGAACGCTCGGACATCGGCTGCTCAGGCGAATATTCGCAGACAGCAGGAGGTCGTTCAACTTAACAAAGACCTGGAAGAAATTCTATCTTGGGGTGACAGTAACCAAGTGGAATTTAACGCTACAAAAACCCAGGCCTCAGTTTTTTCTAAAAAAGTTAACGTTGCTGAATCCTACATAATTATTACATTCCCTTAGCATCGTCGCTCAGTTTGTTGGGCGTTAGTTTGGGAGCAAATATGTCGTGGCATGGAATACTGCTCCCATGTTTCGGGCGTTTGCACCGCTCTGGGATGTATTAAGCGGGCCACATTCTCTGAAGACTTTCCATGAAAATACTTGTAGAACAGACTCAAGTCGCCAACCGTTTTCGATGTTCCAACGAATCAAGCCCGCCGGTCAGTTCCGGGTCTCTAATCAGACGAACAGCTTTTCTCTAAATAGAATTCAACAAAGGCGGTGTATGTTTGGGAGCAAAGCCCCAAACATGGGAGCCGTATTCCATAGTTGGTCGAATTTGAGCTTTGTGACGAATTAGCCGTTGTTGTGGAATATATTCCCAACTTTTGAGAAGCTCTCCTTGCTATGCCTGCAACATGTTCGTGCCAGGACATATTTGCTCCCAAATTAACGCCCAACAAATTGAGTGACGATGTTAGAGGAATGGATTCCCCGACATAACTATGTCGGGTTCAGCAATGTTAATATTTTTAGAAAAAAAAACTGCCGTTTGGGTTTTTGTAGCGTTAAATTTCAATTTGTTATTGTCACCCCAAGATAGAATTTCTTCCAGGTCCTTGTTAAGTTGAATGACTTCCTGCTGTCTGCGTATCTTCGTCTGAGTAGCCGATGTCTGAGCGTTCAAAGTGAATGAAGAGCTAAGCGTACTGTCATCTGCAAAGCTGTAGATTGGATCCCTGTCTTTTTCAGTAAATCGTTAATGTAAATGAGAAAGAGAGTAGGAGACAGTATGGAGCCTTGGGGCACAAAGGCGTTGATAGTGAAGGTGTTAGAAAGAAATGTGTGACATAAGTCAGAAGATCTCCTGTTGAGTTACGTTTACGAAAGCCATATTGGTGGTCGTTAATATTGTTGAATCCTGCAAGATATTTTAGAAGATAGCCTTGATAGCCTTTTCCATGACTTTCAATATCACTGAAAGCAGTGCGACTAGTTGGTAATTATTTGGCAAGGTCTTCTTGCCTTTTGTAGGGATCGGCTGAACTGTGGCACATTTCCAGCAGGAAGGAAATATTCCCTTTCTGTAAGATAGGTTGAAACGTCTACAGAAAACTGTTGTTAGTTCCCTTGCACTGATTTTGAGAACTATGGCAGGTATTCCGTCAGCGCCAGAAGCTTTCTTGGTGTCTAACTTCATTAAAATACGTTTCATGATACGCTGTCTGAAGACAAGATCAGGAATCCTTAACTGCACGATGGGAATAGTAGGTAGTGTGACAGTAGAAGGTGGAGCAAGGAGTTCAGCCAACAAGTTCGCTTTCTCAACAGATGTTGTTGCAATAGAATTATCTGGCCGTGTGAGTGGTGGTGTGGTGGATTTGGTGAAATTTTGACTAACTGCCTTAGCGACAGACAAAAAGGACCTGGAATTGTTGGGACAAGGGAGATTTTTGTTTCTAATTCTTTGATTGTATGCCTCCTTGGTTTCGTCGATAATTTCTTTGCATCTGTTCCGGGCACGAACAAAGATGTTACGATTTATGGCGTTAAGATTTTCAAGCCATTGTCGGTACACAAGATGTTTAGTTAATTTCTTTGCATTTTCGGTCAAACCAAAACTTACGTTAGAAGGGCATTTCTTCGAAAAAGGGATGTAAGCTTCCATACCAGCCAAAATAACATCGAAAACCTTCAGTCAGATGGGTCGTCGGATCGAAAACAAACGTCTAACCAAGGGAAAGTTCGAAAGTATTCTATGAGATCTTCCCATTTAGCAGATTTGTAGTGCCAAATCTTGCGCGGTTTAGGCGTCTCTCTGTCACTGATTGGTAGGATACTCGATGTCGAAAGCAGTTTATGGTCGAAAGAATCTAACGGTGGATTTACGGTGACAGTGTAAATCTCCGGATTGGCGGTTAAAAATAGATCAAGACTGACGAACTCTCCGTCTCGATCCGGGATCCGTGTTGGTTCGTCAATAAGCTGAGTTAAACCACAACTGACTGAGAATGATTCAGCTTCACGACCTTGTTCGTCGGTCGTATTTGAATACTTAAGCGAGTTGATGTTGTAGACATTAAAGTCACCCAGGATGGCATTTGGATAGTTAATTTATAAATGATCCATGCTGTCTACAAGAGAAGCGAAAGGTGTTCTAATGTTACTATTACTTCATGGTCGATTGTATCGCTCTTGAAGGAGACTATGTTGATGAATAAAGTAGAATTTTGCAAAAAAGTGTTTTAAGTAGATAGAACAAAAACTTTTTATCCTACATACGTGTTACTTTGCTATAAATTTATTAGTTATTTAAAAAAAAAATGTAAAATTCTACAGACGGCTACGATTTTCTTTGGTATAAATAAAACATTTGTGTATTTTGACCAATTTTTAGCTTATAATTGTTTAATTATGAATCAATTGGGACATTTATTTTTATTTGGAGTAGCTGTCTAATAGATATTTCTATCTATGTTAATAAAATTATAGAAAATTTTATCTAGTTTGTTTTTGACTTCATAAAAGAAAAAGGAAGTTGTGCCTAAATTATAATAACTTACCACTACTTTGGTATCTTGCTGCCTCAGTTGCGTTATTGAGCTCGAGTTGCTCCTCTTCGCTCTCTACACTGGCCAGCTCCATTCCTCCAGTTTTACACTCTATCCATGCTCCAATGAAAGGTCGCTTAAAATAAGAATACTCTGAGGTGAACAACGTTAGTCATAATAAATTGGTAAAGAGATTTACCTAGTACCCTCCTCGCAAACACGCGGTTCTGAAATAAACACTAAATTTGACTATCTCACCATAAAAAACAATCCACTTTATGGTAAAATATTATTAAAAATAACACAGGGGAACAGCTGTTTTGGTGTCGAGGTTTTTTGAGCTGATTCTATATCAATTTGATGTCCTGAATTCAAATAACGTATTCATTTGTACCTAGGAGCTCAAATTTTTAAGATATACAATTTTAGAGAAATATAAGTTACATTATTGTAACTCAAATCCGTATGTGTAGTAAACAAAAGTAGATACGAAATTTTTATTTTAGTTATACAAAATACAATATTATGTCGTACTTACAAACAAAAAAAAAACATTGAAGAAATGAAATAGTCACTCAACACTTGGAAAGCTTCTTTTCCGCTACATTCTTAAATGTTTTTTTAAACAGTCCCTTTTTAAACTCCAGCAGTAATCTGCCATCATGTGCATGTCCCATCTTCCTTGGTAGCGGTCCTCCATAACTTTAATATCTTGGTGAAATCTTTCACCTTGTTCCTCACTCATGTCTCCTAAATTTTCTGGAAAACGGTCTAAGTGGCTGTGTAAATAGTGTATTTTAATACTCATATTGCACCCTAAGGATTTGAAACTATTAAGCATCTTGTTAACCATTTCAACATAGTTTTGAGCTTTATGTTTGCCTAGAAAATTGTCTACAACTGCAACAAATGATGTCCAAGCTTCTCGTTCAACTTGATTCATTGAATTTATGAAGGCAGGATCCTTAATTAATTGTCTTATTTGTGGGCCGTCAAATATCCCTACTTTGAGTTTTTCTGTGCTCAACTGATGCATTTTTACCCCTATATATGCAAAACAAGACCCATTCTTATCAAGAGCCTTTACAAATTGCTTCATTAAGTCCAACTTTATATGTAACGGAGGAAGTATGATTTTTTCTCTTTCATCCAAAGCGTCGTTAATGACATTCTCTTCCCCAACGTCCATGTTTTCTCTCTGAGGCCAATCATTTCTAACCCAGTGGTGTGTTTTGTCCCTACTATCCCAGAGGCACAAGAAACACGGATATTTCGTGTAACCACTTTGCTGCCCAAGAAGAAAGTTTACCATTTTTAAGTCTACACAAATCATCCATTGATGTTCGTAATACTTTATCTTCTGCAAGACCAAAGCTATGGTATTATATTCTTCTTTCAGTTTCGTTGAGTGAGCTAGTGGTATTGAACCATATTTATTCCCATTATGTAGAAGGACACATTTTAAACTTCGCTTTGAACTGTCAATAAATAGGCGCCAATCATCTGGAATATATTCAGAAAGTCCCATTTCTTTCATGAGTCCCCTAATTTCGTGAAAAAATACAAGATTGTCTTCTTGAGAAAAAAATGGTAGCAGATCTTTTTCTCTTGTACGGTAAAAGGTAATTTTGGTTCCTTGTTCCAGTAAATTTTTGTCGTTCAACCTGGAAGCCAGTACTTCAGAAGCTTTTTTCGATAAATTGAGATCCCTGGTGAGATCATTTAATTCATTTTGATTGAAGCGTTGAGGAACTGATGACGTCCCCTCATAGTCACTGTTAGTTTCATTAGCATCAGAACTTTTATTAGCATCAGAAGAGCGATCAGAGGGAAAATATTCGTCATCAGAGATATGTGGTAGCTGATGAAATGTTGGAATCGGTATTTCATCTGAGTGCGGGATAGGGCGTATTGCCGAGTCTAAATTGGGATAAGTCCACTTACTGTGGTTATTTCGATTGATTCCATTAGTATTTACTAAACAGAAATAACAATCATTGAAGTGGTTTTTTGGTTCTCTCCAAACCATTGGTACGCCGAATTTTAGACATTTTCTTTTCCCGGTAGTCCACTGCCGTAAATGCTCTGTACAAGTTTTACATACGAGATGCTGGGCCCACGTTTTGTCCTGATCATCAAGCTTAACTCCAAAGTATCCAAGATACGCTCGCTTTACAAAGTCAGTAATAGTTTGTCTGTTTTGTTGAAACATGTATTCTCCGCATATATAGCAAAACACATCAGGTTGATTTACACAACTTCTTCTTGAACTGGAAATTGAACTCATTTTAATTCTGTTCAATAACACGAAAACACTCTTTTCTTAACATAAAATAACACGCCGAATTCGATCTACTCTCATTAGTAAGAACGCACAAACTGACGAGACTTACCCGAGTTAGGTGATTAAAAGGGTCAGTTCAGGTACCTGATAGGCAATGGTTCCACTATTTATAGATTTACCTGGAATTTACTCAATTACAGACTGACAATAAAACCATTGTACCTACATTAATGAATACATAATAATTTTAGAACTCTCATAAATGAATATACTGAATAAAAACCACATTGGTAGATAAGTTGATGTATCTAAAAAAGTAGAGCTGATAGAGAAAAACGGATTGCATGTATAGATTTAGCGTCCCAAATATAGTTAAAATCAGCTCTAAAATCCCAGGCACCAAAACAAAAATATTTTTTTGTTGCCCTGTGTAATCGGTAAAGTGCAAGTTGGACTTGCGCTATTGGTGTTCCGTGCTGCGATTACCTTTAAAATAAAAATTAGTTACCTAATAGCCAATAAATGAATCCAGCTCTATCTAAAATCTAGTAGTAAAAGTTTAAAATAAATATTAACTACCTAAATATTTGTTTAATTATAAATAAAATAAAATTATTTTGTCCTCGGCACCTATACGTTGATCACCAGCTATCATGATATTACTGATTGCACCGAATACGTATTGATATTTCATAGTCCTTAGTCCCTGTTAAGTTGCCAAGTTTCCAAACCTTCACTATTCTGTCATGTCACACAAGAAAAATTATCAAACATAATGCACTTGTGATAATTTTCGCTCAATCTACACTTTATTTAGACTATTCCAGAAATTTTCCAAAATTTTTTGATGAGTACTTTTCGAGATAGGGTAGGAGGACAGAGTTTTTTTGGACATTTTAAAAAAATAATACAAAGAAAAGCGTGTGCAAGTATTATATTATATATATTTTTGAACTCGTGTTTCTACAAGCTTTCATTTGAGACTCCACTCGATGACCAGGTAAAACATTTTTTTTTCACTTCGAATTTTACCCCCCAAAATTAAGCCCTTAAGTCAAAATTAAACTTTTTAAACTACACAGCCCTAATAGGGCCATTAATTCCTATATTTATCCCAAATTTCAACCTTCTATGTCAAATAGTTTCGGAGAAAATGGGGTGTGACTGACAGACAGACGGACACCGAAGTGATCTCATAAGTACGGAACACTAAAAATTAGAAATTTGCCTTGTTTTTATAAGCACGAAAAGTATTTAACGATAAAAGACTACGATCCTCTCTTTTAAAATAACATCAAATAAACTACATTCTGGCTGCCAACGTACATTAAAGAGTAAAATTCAAATTACGATACTACAAATAAAAAATTATCCGGAACGCAAAAAGGAGCCTCTTGATTGTAAATGAAAGTAAATCTTTTTTAGAATGTGTGGCTAGATTAATATTTATTATGAAATTGAAAGTTAAAAAATATGTTTTTCGTCATCTAAAAACTCTGAGACTTGAACAAGAGATGAATTTGGGAGGGTTGTTTCTTTTACGAATACAATACTTCCTGTTAGCAGGGAAAGTAAATACAATAAATTACCTACAGTTCCATAAATATGTTTCCACCAACTTTACTGTTTGTATTTCTAAAACTATATTCAACTCCAAATTTCATAGATTATTGTGTAATCAAATTTCAATCCCTTCTATACAGTATCTCTGTAAAAGTAAGAAATAATGGAAAATTAAGAATAATGGAATAGAAATCTATTACGACAAACACGCGATCACCCTTTCGGCCCCCTCCCCATAGAACTTCGAAAAAGATCTATAAGAAGACAAATACGAATCCCCTTTTCTATCTCCTTGTTCTACCCCCTTTGGCACCTTAAATGTTTTATTGCAAATGATGATGTTTAAGATTTGCCCATTCTCTCATCCAAGAATCCAGGAAAATTTTTCATAATACCACTGAAATTATACAAGATTCTCTCATCTTTTTCACCACCTTCCTCTATAAAAATTAGTAACAATAAAAAATAAATTTTCATATTCCTACAGTCTAAGAACCCTGGGCATATAGCACGATATATATATATATATATATATATATATATATATATATATATATATATATATATATACATACATACCAGGTGTACAAGTATGAAATGCGGATTTTTTTTTCTAAAAAAACATGTTAAATTCGGAAGAATGATAAAAAGTGCTTTATTCAAAGTATGCTCCATCGCGTGTTATACATTTTTCCCAACTTTCGGGCAATTTGTGAATACCACGCCAGTAAAAATCTTCCCCTTTTGCTGCGGACCATGCATCGAGCCATTTTTTCACATCTTCGTACGAACCAAAGCGATGCTCAGCAAGCGCGTGACCCATCGATGCAAACAAGTGGTAATCGGAAGGAGCCAAGTCTGGTGAGTAAGCCGCATGGGGCAGAACTTCCCAGCTGAGTGCTTCCAACGTGTCGCGAACTGGTTTTGCCGTATGTGATGGAGCATTGTCATGAAGAAAAATGACTTTGTGTTGCCTCTTTGGGTATTCTGGCATTTTTTCAAGCAACGGTTCAAATAGGTCAATTGTTGTTGGTAACTTTTAGTATTAACCGTTTCCCCAGGTTTTAACAGTTCATAATAGACCACGACCCTCTGATTCCACCAAACACAGAGCTTCGTTTTTCTGCCAAAGCAATTCGGTCTTGCGGTCGATGTGGATGGTGCGCCTGGGTCTACTCATGATTTTTAGCGTTTGGGATTCTTAAAATAAATCCACTTTTCATCCCCTGTAACTATACGATGCAAAAACGACTTCCGTTTGTACCGAGCGACCAAAATGTCACACGTGTTTTTGCGCTTTTCCATTTGCCTGTCGTTCAACTCATGTGGTACCCATCTACCGGTCTTCTGAATCTTTCCCATCTCTCGTAGCCTATTGGAAACAGCTTGTTGACTGACGCCCAATTGATCGGCGAGTTGTTTTTGTGTTTGCGAATCATCTTCGTCAAACAATGCTTGCAATTCCACATCTTCGTATTTTTTCGGCGGTTTTCTACGTTCCTTGTCTGCAACATCGAAGTCACCACTTTTGAAACGCCGAAACCATCGTTCACACGTATCTTGCGATGGAGCATGTTCACCATAAGCTTCTCGAAGTAATCGGTATAATTCAACAGCAGTTTTCTTCAAATGAAAACAAAAAAATTAATGCTGTCCGCGAATGCTCTTTGTTCGGTATAAATTTCAACATATTGAACACAACAACACAACACTATGAAGTTAATTTTCGAGTTTATCACTCGTGTGCCTCTGACACTTGTTGATGACACAAGAAAATGGCGCAGTGTCATATCTTTATAGCATAAACTACATTGGTACACCATCTGTTGTCTGAAATCCTCATTTCATACCTGTATACCTGGTATGTATATATATATATATATATATATATATATATATATATATATATATATATATTCCATACCCCACCCCATTCACCCTTTATATATTACTAGCCGCGCCCGCGGCTCCGCTCGTGTGGACTTGATTCCCTATTATCGTCACTGCTTATTCCTTATGTTACCTAACATAATAAAATATATCCTGTAACCTGGCCAAAGAACATATGTTTTTTAAAAAAAAACACGTAAATCGGATAAGTGGTTCTTGAGTGCTAAGCGCACTAACGGACAGACAGACATAGAGACGCTGCTTTTTATATATATTATAGATTTTTTTTAATAAATATTAAGTTAAGAATTAAAAAAAAAAAACACGTAAATCAGATAATGGTTCTCGAATAATAAGCACACTAACGGACAGACAGACAAAGAGAAGTTACATTTCACATATATTGTATTCTTGGTTACAAGATATTGTTCCATATCTAACGGTTTAGGCAGCGTATTGCAAGAGAGTGAGCTAGCAGCAAACTTTTTTCCGACTTAATTCACTATTGTCGTCACTGCTTACTTCTTATATTACCTAACGTAATAAAATATATCTTATAACCTGGCCAGAGAACATATGTATAAATCTAAAAAAACACGTAAATCGGATAAGTGGTTCTCGAGTGACAAGCGCAGTAACGGGCAGACAGACGGACGGACAGACAGAGAGACGTTGCATTTTATATTTATGTTATAGATTATTATTATTATAAAAAGTTCTTCTTTCTCACATTTGATCAATGTGGTTCCATGTTTGGCTGACGGGCCAAAACCAAGTCAGCACAAATGCTATTACCATTCCGTATTAAGGAATGACCTGACAATGTTACATGTTTTCAAAATCACTGACTTCTGAATGTTTCTGTGTATGTCCGTGTTGAGCCCTAATTGCACTAAATGTGGTGTGAATGTTATTGGTGTAAGGCCTGTGGCTGATATAATGAGGGGGACAATTATGACTTTTTCTTGTCTCCATAGCCTTTTTATTTCCGTTGCAAGGTCTGTGTATTTGAAAATTTTTTCTGTGTATTTCGTTTGGATGTTTGTGTCGTTGGGGACAGCTATGTCAATTAGATAGGTGACTTTTCCTTTTTTTGCACTGAAAAGTAATATCGGGTCTATTGGCGGAGACTGTTTTATCTGTATGAATACCGATGTCCCAGTAGAGCTTGTAATCTTGATTTTCAAGTATGGATGTTGGCGTGTATTTGTAGTAGGGATCTGTGTTTTCTATGAGTTTGTATGTTGTGGCTAGTGCTTGGTGAACTACTTTGGCAGCTGAATCATGCTTGGCTGTGTACTCTGTTCCGGCCAATATTTTACATCCGCTCGTTATGTGTTCGATCGTTTCTTTCTGCTGGTGGCATTTCCTACATCTGTCCTCTGCAATAGTCGGGTCTTTGATGATATGCTTTTGGTAGTTTCTGGTTAATATGACTTTATCCTGGATGGCAAGTAAGAAGCTTTCAGTCTCAGGGAATAGCTGCCCATCCTGTAACCAGGTGTATGATTGTTTTTTATTTACGTGGTCTTGTTCTTATAGATTATTATTATTATTATTATTATTATATAACCTGAGAGAACAAAAAGAACACTTAAATTGGATAAGTAGTTTTCGAGTAATAAGTGCACTAACGAACACACAGACAGATAGAGAGACGTTGCATTTTATGTATATTATATTCTTTGCTACATGATATTATTCCATATTTAATGGTTTCGACAGGGTACTGCAAGAGTAGTAATATATATCCTATAACCTGGCCAGGAAACATACTTATGTGGTTCTCGAGTGATAAGCGCACTAAAAGACAGACAGACAGACAGACAGACAGAGAGAAAGACGTTGCATTTTATATATATATTATAGAAGTTTATAGATCACCTGGCCAGAGAACAAATGCATAAATAAAAAAAAATAAACACCTAAATCGGATAAGTGGTTCTCTAGTAATAAGCGCACTAACTGACAAACAAATAGACAAGCAGAGAGACGTTACATTTTACATTATAGAACATTATAGATAACCTGGCGAGAGAACGAATTTATGAATAAAAACAAAAAACACGTAAATCGGATAAGTGGTTCTCGAGTGATAAGCGCACTAACGGACAAACAAACAGACAGAGAGAGGGACGTTGCATTTTATATATATTATGAAAGATTATAGATAACCTGGACAGAGAACAAATGCATGTATTAAAAAAAAAAACACGTAAATCGGATAAGTGTTTCTCGAGTGATAAGCGCACTAACGGACAAACAGACAGACAGAGAGAGGGACGTTGCATTTTATATATATTATGAAAGATTATAGATAACCTGGCCAGAGAACAAATGCATGAATTAAAAAAAAAAAACACGTAAATCGGATAAGTGGTTCTCGAGTGATAAGCGCACTAACGGACAAACAGGCAGACAGAGAGAGAGAGACGTTGCATTTTATATATAAAGTGAAAAATTATAGATAACCTGGCCAGAGAACAAATGTATTAAAAAAAAACACGTAAATCGAATAAGTGGTTCTAGAGTGATAAGCGCACTAACGGACAAACAG
The DNA here is from genome assembly GCA_019049505.1 of Pachyrhynchus sulphureomaculatus. Taxonomy (NCBI): domain Eukaryota; kingdom Metazoa; phylum Arthropoda; class Insecta; order Coleoptera; family Curculionidae; genus Pachyrhynchus; species Pachyrhynchus sulphureomaculatus. The sequence continues at coordinate 5,476,658 of CM032450.1, forward strand.
ACAGACATACAGACAGAGAGAGACGTTGCATTTTATATATATTATAGAAGATTATAGACAACCTTGCCAGAGAACAAATGTATGAATTTAAAAAAAAACATGGAAATCTGATAAGTGGCTCTCAAGTCATAAGCGCACTAACGGACAGACAGACAGACAGACAGGCAGAGAAATGTTGCATTTTAAATATATTATATTCTTTGCTACATGATATTGTTTCATATTTAATGGTTTAGGCAGTGTATTGCAAGAGATCGCGGTAGCGGCAAACTTTTTTCGACTTGATTTACTATTATCGTCACTGCTTATTCCTTATGTTCAAAACAATGGAAAAAATCGAATTTCATGTATTGATTAAGCACTATTTTTTGATGAGGAAAAATACTATTCAAGCAAAGCAATGGCTAGATAAATGTTACAGAAACTCTGCCCCTGGAAAATCATTCATCATTTACTGGTATGCTGAATATAAACGCGGTCGTACAGATACAAGTTATGCTGAACGCTTTGGTCGCCCAAATTAGGTGGTTACACCGGAAAACATAAAAAAAACTCCACAAAATTGTTTTGAATGACCATAAATGAAATTGCGTGAAATAGCTGACACCCTAAAGGTATCAAAAGAACGTGTTGGTCATAGTCTGCATGAACATTTGGGCTTGAAAAAAGCCTGTTCGAAATCGGTCCGCGTTTGCTCATAGTGGACTAAAAACATTAACGTGTTGATGATTCTGAGCGCTGTTTGGACCTGTTTCAGCGCAATAAAAAGGATTTTTTTTCATGTGATATGTGACAATGTATGAAATATGGATCCACCACTACACACCGAAATCAAATCGGCAGTCAGCTGAGTGGACAGCAGCCGGTGAAACGTGCCCGAAGCGACTAAAGACCCAACAGTCGGATGGGAAGGTTTTGGCCTCTCTATTTTGGGATGCGCATAGAATAATTTTCATCGACTACGCTGAGAAGGCCGAAATCGCAAAGAAATGACCCGAAATGAACAAGAAAAGGATGTTCTTTTATCAAGACAATGCACCGTGTAACAAGTCAATGGTTACGATTGCAAAATTGCATGAATTGAAGTTCGAATTTCCCTCTCATCCACCGTATTCTCCAGATTTGGCCCCCAGCGACTATTATCTATTCGCAGACTTCAAAAAATGCTCGCGGGAAAGAGATCTGGCTCCAATGAAGAAGTTATCGCCGAAACTCAGGCCTATTTTGAAGGCAAAGATAAATCCTTCTACAAGAAAGGTACAGAAATGTTAGAAAAGAGTTGTACTAATTGTATCGCTCTTGGAGGAGACTAGATTGATGAATAAAGTCGAATTTTGCAAAAAAGTGTGTTTTAAGTAGCTAGACCAAAAACTTTTCAATCTACGTGTTATATACAAAATTTAAAATTGATATCTCATTTGGTTCCAGGGTTATTGTGTCAACAGATCGTTGAAAATGAGTGACTATGTTTTTCCTGATTCAGAAATGCTAAAACGTGAAGAAAAGCAAAAAAATATGAATTTTTTTGAATGTGATTTTTTCACGAATGCGAGGAAAAAAAATAACTTTAACAAATAGTACCTGGAATTAGGTCCACAAACCGGAGAGATATGGGTAGAACAAGAAACATATGGCTTAAAGCGAAAAGAATAGTGTATGTACTAGTTATGAACAAGTAAGTAGCAGATTTTGTCGCTTTGTTTCAAACTACACTCTTGTTTTGGAACTGTTATTCTAGATTTGAAAACTTTTTCCGAATTTTAGGATCAGGAAGCCCCCCTTCTACCGTCACAGTTTAATTAGCACCACGTATACATACTTACAGTTTCAGTTGATACATAGAAATGTTCACTAGCCCTGATATATCCTATTTTTTTTTCATTTGGATGGCAATGTGATAAAGCTATTCCGAAAATTACCACAAATAATAATACAAACTTCATCTCGAAAAAGTGTGAATGTGAATAAATGATAAACGAAAATAAAAAAAAAATTGATATACCTACTTGTAGTCAGTTTTATAAGAGAATTTTTATACTTACATGAAGGAATTTGAAGAATGACGTGCGTCATTAGATTAGTACAGGTAATTCACAATGTCTAAAAAATCCCTCAAGTGCCAAATACTTATAAAGATAAATGTACTTCTTCCTAGATAATGAGTTTTTACCCAGACTACTCGAATAATAAGGGATGTTATGTAAACATTATGTATTGCATCCAATAGGAAGAAAGTAAGACATCGTGTTAAAGAAAAATGACAAAGTAGACCGGTTCACTAATGGAGAAAGTGGAGTTAAAAGGAAAACAAACCATTTTAAAAACATTTTTAACCTAGTTCTCACGTCACAAATACAACTAACTTGAATCTGACACTCTCACATTAAAACTTAATCCCAGCATTACCACTACACAACAATGACAATAATTTCGAAGTTAAAAAATATTGTTGTATTGGGGTAGTATTTTTAGGGTAGAAGAGGAGAAAAAATGTTTTTCACGCTAGCGAGTCCGAAAAATATCGGAAAACCGCCTGAAAAATCGGAAAAAGGATTTTCTTGAAATATCTCTTAAACGGTTCCTATTTCTAAGAATATGCATAGGAACATAGTTGTAGAACACAAAATTCTCTACAAAAAAGATAATACGCAATTATTTGATAACATTAACCTTAAATCGGATAATTACAAAACAAAGTTTGTTCCTAAATTTTCCAGCAAGTTAAAAGTCCAGTTACAACAGATTTTCGACTTCGACGAATGATACAAACTCTAGCATTCATAAAATTAGTAAGGAAGGTAAATAATTTTAAATACATATTGATGAAAGAGTAACCCAAAATATCGTCCGTTCTGGCACCCTTGAATTCTGATACAAATTGTATGGTCAACGATTGTTAATGATGATGACTTTCTCATGTAAAAGTTTCAAGTTGAGTATACATGTGTTTTTTGAGGTAAAAGGGATGGAAGTTACCATTTTTGCCTCCACACCTATTTGGATGTATATTACCACAAATGGTGTTATAAAAAGCGATGTGGACATATCTTATGTGTACAACAAAACGGTCCATTTACATTTTCACACATATACATAC
>CM032450.1:5484754-5639754 GCA_019049505.1 Pachyrhynchus sulphureomaculatus
GTGTTTTTTTCTGTACCAACAGGGAAACAATCAAATTTTTTTTAACAATTTTATTGTTATACGAATACCCGGACCTTAACTAATTGTTCACCATAATTTCCACCTATATTATGGTATTTGTCGTATCGTAAGATTAGCTTGTGTGTTCCATTTTCATAGAACTCTGCCGCCTGGCTTGCTAACTACCGCAGAACGGCCGTTCAGGCGTCGTCGTTGGTGTTGTAGCTCTGACCGTATACGGAAACATTTTGGATAATAATGAACTCGTAAAGCGTCTATTTTGTTGAACCTTTTATCATCAACACACGAACGGATATATTTCAGAATTAAGGCCTAGCGCGCACGAGTAATTTTTGTTACCGCGACTGTTTCGTCACTGTTATCCAGTCCGTGGATATGTATTAAGGTACGACGTGATAACCGAGGGACGCTTTTGTGCTCCGACAAGCCCGTGACTAAACTATCACGGGTGACAAAATTGTCACTCTCCGCGCACACCCTGCGTTCCCGCTACCCATTTGCGCTCCGACTATCGACACGCAAACATGGTCAACGCTTCGCAAAACGTACAATGTGCACGAAGACAATATCGATAATTATGTGTTTATAGAAAAAGTGGAAAGAAGACCAGCACTTTCCAACAAAAAATTGAAGGAGTATTCAGGCATAAATTTGAAAACAAAAATGGGAATAAATCAGTAGAATAATATTTTCAAGTGCTTGGGGTAACTTGTGGTCACACCAAAAAATAGAAGCCGGTACGTTTTACATTTTTATTATAATAAAATGACAATTAATTTAAAAGTAGGTTACATATATTTTTTATACGTATGTTTAGGATAAGAACAGCACAAAGTTCAAAGTGTATAGATTGGAGTGCATTTTACTGTACAATAGGCACATATTACAATTTAAATTTTATCATATTGCGTATGTTTGCTGCTGATATGGTTCTATCTGTTGGATTTGTTGAAATACTTTCTAGAGGACATTCATAAGCAGTATCAACGAATCGAATCCCATATTTGCAACGTACAGGGTGAGTCAACGGTAAAGTTCATTATCTCATTTGTTTCAGGAATGATGAAAAAATGTTAAATACAATACTTTTAGAGAATAGTAAGGTGCAGAGTTTAAAATTATTTTTGAGTATACAGGGTACTTTAAAAAAGTGTAGCAGATATAAGATATGTTTTTTTTAAATGGAACATCCTATTTTCTAATTTATTTTTAAATTCTGGGTAAAATTTTATAACTTTTTTATTAATAATGTTATATACCTAAAGCTAGTAATTTCTTTAATATTTCATTTAAAAAAAAAAATACTAATTTTCAGTTTTGTAAAAAATTGCCAGTAGTGCCATTGTTTCTGAAGGTGGAATACTCATAACTGGTACCTTGCGTTCTATAGAGATGAAAAAGAGTATATGTATATGTAAAGAAATTTGAGTTAGATGCTACAGAGTGTTCAAAATATTTTGTTGTTAAGCGACGTCTAAAGGTAATAGTTATGGATTTTCCTAAAAATGAATTAATTGATATGGTCTATATCAGTGATTCCGAAAGTGGTTCAGGTGGACCCCCAGGGATCCACGGAAGACTCGACGGGGGTCTACGTTGGCGTGAAAAAAAAAATGGGGTTCACGAGTTGTAAGTGGGGGTCCACGAAAATTTATCTAGTTTCGATAGTAAAGAACAAAAATGTTGGCTTGGCTTTACCTATCAATGTAGGCAGATAATACACTACTCAAAAAAATTAAGGGAGCAAAAAAAATTCCAAATTTTTCGGTGATTTTTGACAGACTATATTTCGGTGAAAAATGGTCGTATTGAGACTTTAAAAAAAAGCATTTTGAAGTTTTAAGATTTTAATTTTCAGACTTTTTGGCTAAAATTTTTTAGGAGCTAGGGTTCTCATGCAATCCGAACAGATAGCGCGAAAAAATAATATTGCAAATATTTTGCTTTTTTTTTGGTCGACGGGCTTGAAAAAAACTTTTTCAGTTAGGCCGGCATATGGATCAGATAGCCTGTTTATTTAGCATTAATGTCCTTGTTTTAAAACCTCCCTTAATTTTTTTGAGTAGTCTATTTTAAGAAGGTCAGCGACTGTTACTTGTAAAAACTTGCATATTCGATATTCAGTACAACGTGCGTCGAGACTTGCAAAGCGCCGCCCGCAACGCAACCCGTTCAGACGTGCAAAGGGACGAAATACCACTTGTGCTGTGTTTGCAATCTTGCATGAACTTGTTTGATTCTTCACCAATATAAATACGAATGCCAAGGACAAACGTTACTCATTTGTTTCCGGAATTTTGAAAAGAAAAGTGTGAGTGAATCGATGTTAGTGTTTTCTAGTGCCGGAAAAAGTAAGTACCTGCCTATTTGTTATTCATACTTTTATTTTATATTTTAATAATATTATATTTGTTATGTTTGCGTGTAGTAGGTACGTAATAAAAATTAAATACTGAACAGGGCCATTATTCGATACTCCTATAAAAGAACAGAAAGCCGAGAAAGATTGAACTTTTAGTACTTTTTATTATAAAGTTATTTATTTACCCGACTGTGGTGATTCACTAAAGGAGAGATATATGATTGACCTGCATGTTTGTACATATTTCAGTGCCCTCGTAGTTGCTAATGCTAAATGACTAAAAATATTTTCATAAATTGTACGTGTCTTTATGTACCACTCGTAACGTACATCAAAGTAATAAATAAATCATTAAAATCGCGGAGTTTTGATGTCAAAATATTCTTTAAAAATATTTTCTCTGGAATTTACAGAAATGTATCAAAATATAATTAATCAAAAAATATTTTATATTACATTAAAATAGGTTCAGCCGTTTTGTGAAAACCTCTATATGGGTCTTAGCAGTTTATTGCTTTTAATAATTAAAATCAGTTTTGCCGCCGGCATTTTGGTTTTTTCATTGCAATAATTAATTAATCTTATTTTATTCTGTTAAACTAGCCATATCCTGTTAAAGTCGCCTTAAGATTACTAAAACAAACATTTTTTTCTTTACAGGTAGGAAACTGATACGAAGCATGGCTGAATCTAAGAAGAAATGTCGACAGTACAGTGTTGATTATTTGAAATTTGGTTTTCTTCCATCAAAGGCAGACGATTGCCCATATGCCTTTTATGCAACAAAGTTTTGAGCAATGACTCTATGAAACCATCGAAGCTCGAAGATCATCTAAGAAGGTGTCATCCTGATAAAATAGGTAAAGATTTAAAATACAAAACATTGAAGGAAAAATATGAGAAGAGACCCACCGTGCACAGTATGTTCGCTTCAACGTCTCAAAGTAACGATGATGGCTTGCGGGCATCTTACAATATCTCATTGCTCATAGCGAAATCTGGAAAACCGCACACCATCGGAGAACAGTTAATTTTACCCGCTGTTGCAGAAGTTTTAAAAACTGTTCTGCACAAACCTCCATTTGACGTACTCAAAAGAATTCATTTGAGTAACAACACTGAACAAAGACGTATTGCTGAAATGAGCTCTGATATTGAAAGCTTCTTGTGTAATTATCTGCAAACAACTCATTTTTCTATTCAACTGGACGAGTCAACTTTACCTGGTAATGAAGCATTATTATTGGCATATGTTCGATTTGTTATGGACGAAGAAATCCATGAAGAGCTGCTATTCGCGAAAACTTTGGAGATGGACACTAAAGGCGAATCAATATTTAATGTCCTGAGTGATTTTTTAAAGGAAAAATCGATTCCATTTACAAACATTATTTCAGTGGCAGCAGATGGAGCTCTTGCCATCTTCGGGCGATATCGTGGGTTTATAAGCCATCTTAAAGGAATTAAACCAGGAGTAACTGCAACTCACTGTGTTATCCACCATCAACACCTGGTAGTGAAATATTTGAGTGATAGATTGCGTATTTGACAGATTTGTTCAAAAAATTTAATGACATTAACTTGCAGTTACAAGGGGACAGCCTAAATTTAATAAAAACAAAGGGTGTAATTTCGGCTTTTCTTGGAAAATTGAAATTTATGAAGCAAAATATTAGTCGGCGCGAATTCTCCCAATTTCCAAACTTGTCACAGGTAGGATATTCAGACATACGTTCAACATTTAAATGCCCTGCATGATGACTTCAAAAATAGATTTGAAGATATTCTGACGATGGAAATACCACCATGGATCATAAATCCATTTGATGAAACGGAAGTGGCGAATGTGGTATTACAAGAAGAGCTACTCGAGCTTAGCACCAATGAGGAGCTGAAGGTAAAATTTAAAAAAGGCTATCAAACATTTTGGCTGCAGGCAGAATTACCCGAAAAATATCCTGGGCTGTGGGAAATTGCGAGAAAACTTTTGATAGCGTTTCCCTCGTCATACCTTGTCGAAAAAAGTTTTAGTGTCATTACAAACCTATTAACAAAAAAAGGGGCAGATTGAACATCACCGAACGGGGAAATTTGTGTTTATTCCTTACAAAACTGAAGCGAAACCATCAAGTACATCCCTCCCATTAAAATTATGACTATTTTTTTTTTAATTGTTGATTTGCATTGTTGAAGTTACGGTACGTTATTAATGTTTAATTTTAAATCTATTAAGTCTGTAATCATATTATTTTAATAAATAGAACACAAGAAAATATATTATTTTTCTTTTTATTTTTTTACCACTTCGAATTTAGGGTTGGAACTTAGCCACGACGCAAATTTCCATCGTTAGATCTAATCTTCACATTTTTTGACGAGTTTTGGGAATATGGTAGAAATGTAGCAGCAGGGGGTCTACCGAAACCAGTAAAATTTTGAAAGTGGTCTACGAGAAAAAAAAAGTTTGGGAACCTCTGGTTTATATAATGGGCGAGGCGGGAAAAAATTGTCTTTTGGCAGTAAGGCCTTACGGAGCGGAGTACCCTAATAGACGTATACCATGTAGAAAATCTTTTCAGTGCGTAATGGAACGATTTGATGGAAGTGGTAGCGTTGAGTATACAAAACGGAAAGTAGTAAAACCAGAATGCTACCAGTGAGGAAAAACAAATGGAGATTTTACTTTATGTTGAATATAATCCCCAGGTTAGCAGCCGTCAACTAGCTGACTTATCTGACACATCCCAATCTACGGCTAATCGCACCCCGAGAAAATATAAGTATCATCCCTTTCATATGGAACTACACCAAGAACTTCAATACTGTGAGTTTGAATGACGAGTAAACTTTTGTACCACCATGAATGGAGCAATAGAGGCCGATCCAAATTTTTTTATCCAAAATAATGTTTTCTGATGGAGCTACTTTTCGCAGTAATGGAGCAGTTAACAGCCATAACGTGCGTCATTATTCAACAGTTAATCCATTTTGGGTCCGGGAAGTTCAAAACCAAAACCATTGGTCGCTTAATGTATGGTGTGGAATGTTAAATTTTCGAATTATTGATCTATATTTTTTCCGCGAACCGCTCGACGGGCCTAGATATCTAAATTTTTTGCAAAACGAATAACCCCAGCTGCTTGAAGAAGTTGATGGCTTTAAAAAAGAACAAATGTGGATTTAATGAAACGGAACTCTTGCTCGTTACCACCGGGAAGTTCGGGAATTTTTAAAACGATCGTTACCCACAAAAATGGATCGGTAGGGATGGATTCATTCAGTGGCCTCCTCTATCATGTGACTTAACAGACTTAGACTTCTTTTTGTGGGGCTACAATAAAGATCGTGTTTATGTGAATCCTCCTACAACACCAGTAGATATGGAAAATAAGATACGGGATGTGTGCAGAACAATAACGCCCTTTATGCTAAGGACAATGAAGAAAAATATGGTAAAACGACGAAACAAGTTTATTCAAGTAGAGGGGCATAATAATTAATCATTAGATAAGTTAAACTGTATTAAAATTATTATTAACTGTTTGTTTATGTTTTCACATTAGCGGAAGTGTATTAAAAACAAGGGTAAAAACTGAAAAATTCAAAATAAATCGAAAACTATTAGAAATAGGAGTATGACGTACCTAATAAAAGTTAGAGGGTTTTGTAAAATTTATCACAAAAATAATAATACACAGGGTGTATTATATATATATATATATATATATATATATATATATATGTACAGTCTCTGGCCAAATTATTAGACGCACTGCAAGATTTCATGTAAAATATTAATTACCGAGTGATATTGTACCGTTTTATTATTTTAAATTGATTTGTTTTTTATTTTTGTATTATCCAATCAATTACCTATTTATTTGACATAAATAAAACAGCATTAATTTAGAAAAAGCATAAGTTTATTAAGTTTTAAAGAAAAGTGAAATTAATGTTAGTAAAAGTCAATATTTAGTTGAGCCACCCTTAGCCGCTATCAAAGCTTTAATTCTGCGCGGCATGCTATCAATGCAAGATTGTACTGTCTCCTGCATTTGAGGATGATGATTCCACACATGAATAATCTTTTCTAGGAGCTGGGTTTTGTTGGTAATCACATCTTTAGCCACTTCTCTTTTCATCAGCTCCCACACATTTTCAATGGGGCTATTACCCGGCCAATCCAACAGAGGGATATTTTTTTTTCTGCCAAAAAAGCTTTAACAGACCGAGCAGTGTGGCAGGGAGCTCCATCTTGCATGAAAGTGAATGGTTCCCCATTTGGAAACCATTCTCTGAGCTGCGGAATCAACCGATTTTGTAATACTTCTTTGTACTGATCTTGCCTCATTATTCCTTTGACGACGTACAGACGTCCAGTGCCATTGCCGCTGATGACTGACCAAATCATCACTTTGGTGGGATGTTTAACCGTCGGGACGACACAATCAGGATGAAACTTTTCTCCATGACGACGACGCACATACTGAGCTTTATTCTGCAAAATTTCGAATGTGCTTTCGTCACTGAAGTAGACCTGTCAAAAATAGGAAAAATATATAAACTTCCATGTTTATTTGCTTTATTTAACTGAAAATGATAATAATGTATCAATTATTGATTAAATTGCTGTATCTTACCGATCTCCAGAAGTCCACATCTTTGTCTTGCCATTGTTTGGCCCACTTCAGGCGCTTTGCTTTCATTGCAGCTGTTAACTTGGGCTTCCTGGCGGGGCGACAGGCCTTAAAATCTAATTCTTTCAATTTCCTTCGAACAGTGCGCTTAGAAGCATTTACGCTAGCATCCTGGAATTGTGATTTTATTACCTTTGTGGTAGCAAATCTGTTTTCTACACAAATTTTCTTCAAACATCTCTCTGACCGTGGAGTGAAAATTGGTTTTCTACCGCATCTTTTCTTTGTTTTCGGGATTAATTCCTTCCCTGACTCAATTTTCGTTTTTATGCGTCCTACACTAGCTTCAGAAACCTCCAATCTTCGTGATATTTCTCGGTTTGTAAATGTTTTCGCAATCACAAGGGCCTTCAGTTCAGCTTTTTTACGTGGTGAAAGATCACCTTTTCTACCCATAATGAAAATAGTCCAATTACTTTTTTAAAACACTGCATACAAAATAAACTAATAACTGAGTAGTATAAAACTGTTAAACAAACAATCACGGTCCATAAAGCCACAGAAACACGTCCGTACCTGACTCGATTCCGATCGCGACTGATACAGGTTTGTACTTGTTTACGTTCATGTATCACTTTGTCAACACAGTGTTGCCATATGTTAAAAATAAATACAAATATGTAGTCTACAACAATTCTTTTAAATAAAAATCAATAATATTGTAGTTTAAATATACCATTATTGCATAAAAACTCTTAAGAAACATAAAATTACTAAAAAAAATACAGTGCGTCTAATAATTTGGTCAGGGACTGTATATATATGTATATATATATATATATATATATATATATATATATATATATATATATACATATATATATATATATATATATATATATATATATATATATATATATATATATAGGTATATACATATATATATATATATATATATATATATATATATATATATATATATATATATATATATATAGGTATATACAAATATATATATATATATATATATATATATATATATATATATATATATATATATATATATATATATATATATAGGTATATACAAATATATATACATATATATATATATATATATATATATATATATATATATATATATATATATATATATATATATATATATATATATATATATATTGTAACCTGTTAAACTTACCCGCTTTAATTTCTGATACTGAATTGAGTGAACCCCGATTTTAAAAGAACTAAAGAAATTAAACACACACTAGCTCAGTTTTCTTTGGTAGAGAGATATGGGTAAGAGATAATTTTCTTACGTCTTTTTGGAATTAATTTCTATTTTTTTTAAAAGGCTTTAGCTGTACCAAATTTTTGGGCACCATCCATTTTAAAATAGAAAGGATCTAACTTCAGCTCAAAAAATGGAAAAATGCTGAAGGAAAGTATTGTAGGTAAAACAAAAAAATCAGTTTGGTACAGCCGTTCTTGCCCTGAAAAGTAGGATAGGTATTCAGTGAGACACTAGCTTTAATCAACAAAAAAAGAGAATTTATTCATGTATTTTTTTTTAAATTAAAAAGTTCTAACGTTTGCCGTTTTACCAAAAAAATTCTAGCCTAACTAGTTGTTGTTACATTTAAACTTTTAAACTATTATAACCCCCGAAGACGAAAAGTCGTGTTTTACACTTCACTTTTTAGTCTGTTTTAAATTGTAGTTAGAGCACTACCCCGGGATAAGTCTATTGAGGGAAGTTTTGTTGACTTACTGTTCTTATTCCTGTTTTGACGGACTACGCCTGATTTCACACTTTCTCTTAGCAAACACTTACGGCTTTTATTTAAGAAACTGGTACTTAGCTCACATGATGGTTGTTCTGAGCTTTGATTTTCTTTAGCTCAGTCGAAAGAAGCCTACTTGGCGACTCTCATGAAAATTTAGCCTGTCGGCTAGATGGTAAATAGCCTGGCTGCGGCTAGATGAAAAACAACCTCGATTCAAGCTCTGCGGAGCCTTAAATAATCGTGCGACTTTTGCCTGTAATATCACGACGCTCCAATCAAAACTGCCGATCAAACATTTCGCCAATCGCGGCGTAGCGAGAGGTTCGGTCAGGAACCCGCACAACACCGTATATACCGAACGTCTTGGAACTTCTGTTTAATCTACCGTTCGATACAAAAATGAAAGTAAGTACAATTTGAAATGAAAAATCAGTAACATTACATGGTCTTAAAATCTAGGAAAAAATGAATGTTACATTTACCCCCCCTTCCAAAAAGAAATAGACTACACTAGTCTATTAAACTTAGGCTACTTATGAAAAGGTACAAAGTGGTACACTATCACTTAATACTGAGGTCAGAACTTAAAACAAAAGTACAAACTTCGGACCTTACTACTAGACTTAACTTAATTAAGCACTAATATTAAGTACAATGAAAACCAAATGAAAATCTTTGCAAGTACACAAGAATCTTATAACTAGACTTAACTTAATTAAGCACTAAGGTTAAGTACATCAAAAAGTAAATAAAAATCCTTGCATGAACATAAGAAATACCTGTTCAAAGTAACAATCGCGGTCTTCTTATATAAAAGAATCAGCTCTGTTATTGTTACCAAAACAAAAAAAAATTTAACTTTGTCTAGACTCTTGTCTAAATCAAAAAAAATGAACTGAAATAAAATATGAACACCCCCCTTAAAATATTTTAAGGATTGTCTGAAAATTTTCTATTTCAGCAAAAGAAATTTATAAAAATTCTTAAATAAAGAAAAAAATAAAAAAATGATTCTAGTGCAAACACTTACACTAAAAAGAAAAAGTCTTGTCAGACCATTTAGCACAAGGCCAAAAAAAAATATCTGGATAAATATCCAGACGAACGCTCGGGAAAAATCGCCATCCATGCTCTAGCTCATCACTAAGAGAACATTCTAAATCTAGTATCACTACTAGTCGCACTCGGAAAATAATCGCACTCTATCGCGCAATATCGACGTCCTAAGACATCTAGACATGCTAAAATCGCCAGGGAAAACGCTCTGGTTAATCGCCAGAAAACACGTCAGCTTATCGCCAACAAAACGCTCTGGTATATCACCAGAAAAAACTCGGCTCCTCGCCAAGAAAACACTCTGGTATATCGCCAGAAAAAACCTCGGCTCCTCGCCAAGAAAACACTCTGGTATTTCGCCAGAAAAAACCTCGGCTCCTCGCCAAGAAAACACTCTGTAAATAGTCCTCGACTACACAAAGTCTGCGTTCTAAAAGAACAATCTCGCCATTAACATAGTGAGCAGCTATAAAAGCTAACAATATCACTATAAGCACAGTGAATAGCTACAAAAGCTAAAATTCACCCTAAACACAGTGAATAGCTATAAGAGCTAAAATTCACTAAACTGAATGATCCTGCTTCTAAAAGCAATGTTCACTAAGAACAGAATGATTAGTCTGCGCACAACTAACATTCAAGGAAACATTCCCTACATAACTATATGAGACAGCTAGCCTCTAAATAGGACCTCCCTAAAGTCATAATCCTAAATATAGGAGTCCATAAGCAAAACGACTCAAAATCTCGCATTTTGAGCACACGCCCTCAGGCAACCAACATACACCGAAATATATACAGAAATATGTACAGAAATATATACAGGAGTTCAAATCCCAAACTCTTGGTTATGATAACTCCATACTGAGCTTGGTGAAAGCTCTTAGCAAAAGCTAATCAAATTTTCGGCACATCGCACCAAAGTGACAAATCTGCCTAGAAACATGAGCCAGAACAAACGCCCTCCGTCATTCTTCAGGGTGGCTATACAGAGATATAAAACTTAACCAGCATTGCGCCTCTTCAAGTTGCATGAAGAACCCTCGTGTACTGGTCTCGCCCTGGAACAACAACGAAAAACATTCAATCCATCCCACATAACAGGAGACAAACACCTCACCACGATATACTGAAAGGTGGAGACAATAAAATACGGAAATGGTGACCCTGGAGTCCACCAACAAAAGGGAGTAGATTATAGCATCCACTAAACTAAAACGGTGCCTACCACACCACCATAAGTCAAAAAAAATTAATCATTAGGGTGTTCCGAAACACACTACTGCCAACAGCCTGTCACTACTAATAGGCTAATTGGAGCTGAGGTCGACTACAGTAGCTAGGCTCTCCTTTGGTTCAAATAGAAATAACCATTGGGTAACAAAACCCCTAAAGGTCCCAAAGGTCAAACGTTCACCCCCCATAGACTACCCTTCCAATCAGTCTATTCCTCAGGAAGGCTAACTCCCTGCCAAACGTCGTAACGGCATCTGTTAGCACCCGGTGCATCACAGCCTGTAAAGACAAATAACTCATGGGATACAACCTAAAAGGTTTACAAGGTTGACTTAACCAAGCTTCTAACGAAATTTTCAAAAAAAACGAAAAAGAGCTTAAAAAGCTACATGAAGCAAAAATTTTTCTATTTTTCGGTGGCAACGCAACAAAACTTTTGAAGACGACAAGAGCTTTTCCAGCTTAATCAGAAACAAGAAGAAAACATCGTTGACAGCTAGAATATTTGATCATGGTGTTAATCGTCTTCCTAGACAATGGCCTCTAGAAGAAACTGCTACAGGTATCAGGCATAACCGTTTTCTGTCAGCCCAAACTTCTAGATTATCTGGTGAAAATCTAAAAATTCGGTTAGGAATCTTCCTTCACTGCGCCTAGCCTCTCTTGACAAGGTTCTCATCTCGGTACCAGATTTTGATCATTTCTTTGTGAAACTACTGTCTTACTCTGCTCTCATCTCTTGTAAATGATCAGCCTTTAGTTCTCCTGCAGAACTTCAATTTTCTATCAATCTGATAGTAGACCGAAAAAACTCAACATACGCCTATGAGTCCATGCAAAAAAAATTTAAAAAAAAATAGTGACTCAAAGGTAACGTTTAAACGGCTCTGAAAAAAATAGAAAATACCCTCAGTTTGTCAACTCAGAAGAAGATCTAAATCAAAATAATCCAAGTCTTAGACTTACTGGATAAACCAAAATCAATTTACTCTTAATTGCACCCAACATACACCATTAAGGTAATAAAAATACACCCACTCGGGTAACAAACTTTTAAATTGCTCATAAAAATTTTGACTCTACATCACACTACACGAGCTACATCTTGCGCTTGTCCTAACTCAAGATCACCTTGGATTGCCTCTAATCAAAATTTCGCTTCCAAGTGTCAAGAACTGGATATTATTTGGGGTCATAAGCAAATCAAATCCCGCGACCACCGACATACCAGTCTTATGATATATCCTGAGTGTGACTCTTTCGCAAGCTCGCAACAGCTGAGTCGATGCTAAACATCACCCACAATCAACCTAAGTTTGGGATATGGCCAATACCCAAAACTTTAGCAAAAAACTATAAAAGTAAGCTATACTCTGCTCAACTTTTATAACAGTCAAAAAAACGAGGTCGTCACCTCTACAGAGCAACATCAAAAAAAGGTAAAGTAGAGCAATTAAGATAATGTAAATATAAATTATTCTTCTTCTGACAAACTTTCACTAGGGTTAAGTCCGTTGAATGGTTTTAAGTCTTTAATATGCCATCGTCCTATTTTAGTCCCATCTAAATTAACTAAACCATAAACTAAGTCTGAAATCTTTTCTCTAATCACGCAATGCACATACTTAGGTACCAACTTAGATGTGAATTTATCTGCTGCACTGGAAAGAATTTTATTTTTTCGCCAAACGTGATCACCTATATTAAAGGCAAAATCCCTTTTCCTAAGGTTGTAAGACTTACTGTTCCGTTCATAAGCCTTATGTATCCTACTACGCACGTCGGTGAAAATATCTTTTAAACCCTTTAAATTTTCGGCGTACGCACCCCTGTTACCCGGAATTATTTCGCTGTCAACATTGACATCCAAATCTAAATTTTTATAATACGATCCAGATAGAGGTATATGTCTGCCGTAAACTAAGAAAGACGGTGTGAACCCGGTTACTTCGTGTCTCGCGGTATTTATCGCTTGTTGGATTTTGGAAATATTGTCATCCCAAGTGTCATGTGAATCCACGTAACTTCTTAACGCGGTCCCGACTGTTCGGTTATTACGTTCCACAAAATTACATTGGGGAGAGTACACGGGATTAAAACGGATGTTAAAACCATAAGTTTCACTTAAGCTCTTAAAGCTTTTAGAGGTAAACTGAGTACCGTTATCGCATATTAAGAGCGATGGGACCCCGTGGATTAGAAAGACATTATTTTCCAAAATTCTCTCTATATATCCAGCTTTAGAGCTTTTCAAAGGAAGTAGCATGGTATACTTTGTAAACCAGCAAGAAACCACGAGAAGCCATTTATTTCCCTTTTTTGAACGGGGGAATGGGCCTACTAGATCGGCTGCTATGACTTGAAAGGGGTAATTAACCGTTTTCTCTTTTCCCATCAGTCCCATAGGTAGTGCATTTGGAGATTTCTGCGCTCCACATACTTCACAAGTCCTCACAAACTTTACGATGTCAAAACGCATTTTTGGCCAATAATACTGTTCCTGAACCCTGTGAAGAGTTTTATAAAAGCCAAAATGACCAGAAGTAGGAGGAGTGTGACACATGTCTATAACTTCCTCTCTCTGTGGTTTAGGAACTAGTATTTTCCACTCGGGTACATTAACTTTTAAAGGCAACTGGTTTGGGATAAATTTGTACACGAAATCATTTTCCACCTTCCACTGCGGAAAATTTTCAGGAAATTCTTTGATTTGCTGCCGTAAATTGTCGTACCATGGATCTATGCGATCTATGTCAACTGTATCAATTCTTACGCCAATCTGTGCATTAAGACTGTTTTCGTCCGCTGTATGATCTGGGATTCTTGACAAAGCGTCAGGAATAACATTGTGGACTCCTTTTCTATGAATTAAAGTAAATGTGTGTTGTCTCAGCCTAATCGCCCAACGCGCTAGTTTGCCACTAGGGTTTTTAATAGAATTAAGCCACAATAAACTATAATGATCTGTTATGACCGTGAAAGGAACACCTTCGATGTAAGGTCGAAACTTTTCGATGTTAAAGAGTACGGCTAAACATTCTTTTTCAACAACCGAACCAACGTTCAGCCTTTGACAAAGTTCTACTGGCATACGCTATCACTCTTTCCTCACCATTGATTTTCTGTGTTAGGACGCCCCCTAAACCGGTATTAGAAGCATCGCTAGAAATATAAAACTGCTGGGAAAAATCTGGTTGGGATAAAATTGGAGCTGAAACCAATAGCTCTTTAATCTTTATAAAAGATTCTTCGGCTGCCTTTGTCCAATCTATCGATTGTCCTTTTTTTCGTCCTTTCAAAAGGTCATTAATAGGCGACAACAGGGTAGAAAAATTCTCGATAAAACGCCTATACCATGAACACATTCCTACGAAGCGCTTAACTTCCGTAGTATTAGTAGGTCTCGCATAATTAACCATGCTTGCTACTTTATCCGGATCGGTACGCAAAGAATTTGAGCCTACAATATAGCCTAAAAACTTTAGAGAAGTTTTGAAAAAATCACATTTGCTCAAAATTTATCGTCAGTCCGGCCTCTTTCAATTTATCTTTTACTTCCTTAAGTAAGCGAATATGCGATTCGAAGTCTTCCGATGTTACTAAAATATCATCTAGATAGGTAAAAATATGTGGCTCATATTTCGGACCAAATATAGCGTCTACTAACCGTTGCTGAGTTTGAGCAGCGTTCTTTAGACCAAACGGCATAGTGACGAACTGGAATAGACCTCGGCCAACTACTGCAAAAGCGGTCTTTTCTTTAGAGGATTTGTCTAAAGGAATTTGCCAGAAAGCCTTTCTAAGGTCTATCGAGGATACATACATAACATTCCTGAGTGATGTCAAAATTCTGTCGATGTTCGGTAATGGATAGTTATCAAATTTGCTGACCTCGTTGAGCTTTCTTCCGTCAAAGCACAGGCGATACTGTCCATCGGCCTTTTTCACCAATAAGATTGGAGAACACCAGGGACTGTTTGATTCTTCTATCACTCCGAGTTTCAACATTTCGTCTAACTCTTTATTTAGTACTTTTGACATATAAGGAGACATGGCGAAGGGCCTTGTCTTTACAGGACTGGCATCAGCCGTATCTATAGACATGTTGATTTTATTTGTTCGGCCTAACCTATCTTTACTACTTATTTCATTGAAAGAGCTTATTACTTTTTCTGCTTTTAAGCGTTCCGTCCGCGAGAGATCTTCTAGGGTACATAGAAGCGAGAAAAGGTTTTCTAAAGAGCTTTCTGAATAACAATCTTTATAACTTGTTTGAGAGTTTACTTCTAGGGACTGTGGATACCACGAATTATTTTTAAAGTTTACTGGAATTCCGAATTTTTGTGCAAAATCACATCCTAAAACCAAAGTATGTGATAGAGAAGGTACTACTAGAGCAGAGATTACTAAACAATGACCATTGCAGACTAGCGGCAACTCAACCGTACCTAAAACTTTTAGACGGCTGCCATCTGCAGTGGTAACACTTCTATTTTTGACGTGGCATATTTTTATACCTAAACGACTTAAAATTTTTATACCATTCTGACCTACAACGGAGGCATTTGCACCAGAGTCAAATAAAGCCGAGAAATGGGCACCTAATAGATTTATCTCGATATGCGGTCTGTTGTCTGAATATTTATGCACGAATAAAGGAGACATGTGACCATTTGGAGAAGCAGGAGTTTTAACTTGAGAAGGAGAACTTCTATTAGACTTAAAAAAATCTGAAACTTTTTGTAACCATTTAGTCCAATCTGATCTATTGGAATTTTTTTTTTCCATCTGTGTTTCTAGAACGTTTTGGATCAGGGGCTTTACTGCGAACATGAGCTTGTTGGACTTAGGATATCCGCCTCGGTAATATACCGTCCTTACTCGTTTTTTGTACATTTGGGGCATGATGTTAGTCTCACACCTGTTGTTACGCATTTGAAACAAAATACCCTCTTTGGTGCTGTACAATTTTGGTAAGTGTGATTCGGGCCTGTGCAATTCCAACACGTGAAAATTGCCTTAGGTGAAACCGGCTTGTCGTTCACTTTAGCTGCAGTGTCGCTAACTTTAGAGTCATTACCTTTTCCTTTGCCCGTTTTCTGGTTACTCCTAGGGTTCCGATTTAAATTCCCAACTTCATTTGTCGAGACTCCACTTCGGCCATTTGGATTATACTTTACTTGATGCACATTAGTTTCGCTTTTTGGTCTGCTCTTTTCCAACAAATAATCGGACTCTTCAAGTTTTCTACATAGCCCGGCGAGTTCGGCTACCGAATTAATATCTAGTAGAGCTAACCGATTGACGAAACCAGGCAAAATATTCCTCCGTATAAATTTAACCTTGGTACTTTCCGGAGGCTTGGTGGATAACCTACCAAATAAAGATTCCATGTGGGCAATAAAAATCACAGTGGACTCATTCTTCTTTTGTCGCCTCCTCTTTATTTCCGACCACAATTCTTCATCATCATCACAGTGCAAGAAGTCCTTCTTTAGCCTATCTACCAAGGAATGCCAGTCGTTGACACTTGATTTTATGCTTCTAAACCAAATGAAAGCATCGCCAGTGAAAAATTCAACAGCAGAGCTGAAAAGTTCATCTTCCGATACTTTCCTAGCTTGTGCTATTTCAGTCAGCCTCTCCAAAAAAGGATAGAGTCTCTTTGAGTCTCCATTAAATTTCAATTGCCATTCGCTGACAGGAATATTTCTGGCTGCGCAATTCACGATTGGAGCTGGCACGTTTATGACTGGGGTTGTAATAGGCAACTGTGGTAACTCATGACCAGGAGCTATCTTTTCTGCAAGATTTGCTTCCATGAGCACACACGTAGCTATTGTTTCCTGAACATATTTGGAAAACTTCGACGCTTCCTCTTCGTCATCCGGCATGGGAATTCTTTGTACGCGACCCGCAACATGCGATAAACGTGACTTAACCCGGTGTACTAGTGAATCATTTGGATCGCCGTCATAACTATCGATTAAATTTTGGATAGAATTTAAACTCTTTTCGATACCAGCTGTTTCTTCTTTAAAAGACAGGGTGTCATCCCCTATTTTTATCGTTTTTCCGGGCTCATTAATTTCTTTACTTAAGATCCTCGTTAGAATCTTTCTTTTATCCGCGACCGGACGTTCTGAGAAAGTACGACGGATTTTCAGTTCATAGTCTAACTCATATTCCAGTAGGTGATTGACTTTAAAATTGAAGGCTTCCATGATAATTTAGATTATAAAATTTAAAAGAATTGTTTAAAAAGTCGTAATAATATTTCTCCTGTGCTCCCAATAGTCAAAATAAAAAAAATATGTAAAGGCACTTAAAATATGTAAACTTCTTTACTATACTTTTAAAAAATCTTCGACAATTTCAAAAAAAATTTCTAAGTATCGCCTTGTATTAAAATTCTTTTATCAAATATGTTAAGAATTTCCTATAAAAGATCTCCAAGTACCGTTTCGTATAAACAAAGTATTTTTAATATTCATGCAAAATATAGGTGAGAAAAAAGAACAGTTTTTTGTTCGGTTACTCGCAAAATAAATCTAACACTACAAAAAAATTAAAGTAAACCAGCACATCTGCTTATCTGAACTATAAAGCTAGCTGTTAAGAAAAAAGTAGGAATCGCTTATTAAATATTATGAAATAAAAATATCTGCAAAGTTAGAGCTTTTATTTTGTTCGAAAGCTAGTACACTGAACCCTTTTTTTAAAAAATAAAATTCCAAAAGCCCCACGTTGGGCGCCATTTTGTAACCTGTTAAACTTACCCGCTTTAATTTCTGATACTGAATTGAGTGAACCCCGATTTTAAAAGAACTAAAGAAATTAAACACACACTAGCTCAGTTTTCTTTGGTAGAGAGATATGGGTAAGAGATAATTTTCTTACGTCTTTTTGGAATTAATTTCTATTTTTTTTAAAAGGCTTTAGCTGTACCAAATTTTTGGGCACCATCCATTTTAAAATAGAAAGGATCTAACTTCAGCTAAAAAAATGGAAAAATGCTGAAGGAAAGTATTGTAGGTAAAACAAAAAAATCAGTTTGGTACAGCCGTTCTTGCCCTGAAAAGTAGGATAGGTATTCAGTGAGACACTAGCTTTAATCAACAAAAAAAGAGAATTTATTCATGTATTTTTTTTTTTAAATTAAAAAGTTCTAACGTTTGCCGTTTTACCAAAAAAATTCTAGCCTAACTAGTTGTTGTTACATTTAAACTTTTAAACTATTATAACCCCCGAAGACGAAAAGTCGTGTTTTACACTTCACTTTTTAGTCTGTTTTAAATTGTAGTTAGAGCACTACCCCGGGATAAGTCTATTGAGGGAAGTTTTGTTGACTTACTGTTCTTATTCCTGTTTTGACGGACTACGCCTGATTTCACACTTTCTCTTAGCAAACACTTACGGCTTTTATTTAAGAAACTGGTACTTAGCTCACATGATGGTTGTTCTGAGCTTTGATTTTCTTTAGCTCAGTCGAAAGAAGCCTACTTGGCGACTCTCATGAAAATTTAGCCTGTCGGCTAGATGGTAAATAGCCTGGCTGCGGCTAGATGAAAAACAACCTCGATTCAAGCTCTGCGGAGCCTTAAATAATCGTGCGACTTTTGCCTGTAATATCACGACGCTCCAATCAAAACTGCCGATCAAACATTTCGCCAATCGCGGCGTAGCGAGAGGTTCGGTCAGGAACCCGCACAACACCGTATATACCGAACGTCTTGGAACTTCTGTTTAATCTACCGTTCGATACAAAAATGAAAATAAGTACAATTTGAAATGAAAAATCAGTAACATTACATGGTCTTAAAATCTAGGAAAAAATGAATGTTACAATATATATATACATATATATATATATATATATATATATATATACATATATATATACATATATATACATATATATATACATATATATATATATATATATATATATATATATATATATATATATATATATATATATATATATATATATATATATATACGTATATATATAAAACTATGATTTTCGCAAGGTTTCAGCCAGATTATAAAGTATTTTCTAGGGCATTCACAAAAAAAAATACTCTTTTTTACTTAGTGAAAGCTTTCGGATATATTCAATCCTTCCTCAGTCACTCTACAAAAGGGGACGCTGGTCGTTAAAAAAGGTTTTTTTTTTTAAAAAAAAAAAGGAAACAATTATTAAAAAACCTACTGTAAGTGAGGTTACAAACATAAACTAGGCTCTTCCAACATTCTTGCCTTTTCAAAGAAAAAAAACTTTTTCTTTTTTTCACGACACAGTGTACTTGTAAACAGTAAAAACATTTAAAAAGGAAAAACGGTTATTAGTTCAAAATATTCGAAAGGTAACACCATAATACATGTATATACTCAGGACGCACAGAGAGCGGTACAGCACTGCCAGTCGTCGTAAATATGCACCTTTTTGGGAGATGTTTGTTAGATTTAGGCATTTCTCTTTAGCAAAAGATGAAGGATATACGGTTTATTTTGAAATTAATTATAATTTATATTGTATAATAGGATGTCCATCTTTTATTTTCGAAAATATATATAAGAAGAATGAAATTAATTACACACATAGTGAGAAGATGAAGAAAAGAAAAAAGGGGAAAATATATTTTATGCTAAGTTTGGGGTAGCTCACTTCCCTATTACTAATTTGAAGTAGGTTAGAGTAAACTACGTTTAAATTTTGAACATCTGATCTTTTGTTCATGCAATTTTTCTGGTTATTGAGGTAAACTATTTCAAGAAAATTTCTTTTAAAGTAGTTTTTTTCAAAATCTATTGTTTTTTCGTTTTTAAAATCAGGCAAGTGTATTATTTGTATGTTGAGACAGGGCACAAGCATCTGGTCTCAGTCTGATGTCACTTTATTGTGATGCCAGTCTATCCTTTAAACAACTGGAAGTCTGTCCTATATATTTTTTATCACAGTTATGGATGGTAACAAATAAGCCAGGTTTTTCACTGGTATCAGAAGATCTGCTTAAATAAGCAGGTTTAAGACTTACTTTTTCAATAGCCTATATTATGTGATTATGATTTAGAAAATAATTCTATATTTTAAGAATTTTACGTAAATATATGGAGTTCATTAAATATTTTTTAGTAGTATGTTCCATAGATCTATATACTGTTCTGCACATAGTTTATGGGAACTTACATAAAAGCTTAGAAGCTAACACTTTTGAATAATTACATAAATGATTCATGGTTATCAATGGATCCAGAATTATCCATACGAGGGGTACTGTTCAGCTGATTGTGCATCTAGAATTTACTTGAAATCGTGATTAATTGGAACATCGAAAAAAAGTTAATAACTATTCTATAAAAACTCATACGGATGCGAAGTATTAGCGCGACGTGTACTTGTAACACGCAGCACTCTGGGAGGAATTAGGCGGGCCACATCCTTCGAGCACTTTCCATGAAAATCCTTGTAGATTAGGCTCAAGTCGCCAACCGTTCTTCGATGTTCCAGCGAATCAAGGCCGCCGGTCAGTTCCGGGTCTCCAATCAGACGAACAGCTCTTCTCTGAATAGAATCTAACAAACGCAGTGTGTGTTTGGGAGCGGAGCTCCAAATCTGGGAGCAGTATTCCATAGTTGGTCGAATTTGAACTTTGTAAAGTAGTTAACAGTTGTTGTGGAGTGTAAAGCTTTCTGGCTCGAAAAAATATTCCCAACTTTTGAGACGCTCTCCTTGCTATGCCTGCAACATATTCATGCCATGACATATTTGCTCCCAAATTAACGCCCAACAAATTGAGTGACGATGTTAGAGAAATGGAGTGCCCCGGCATAACTATGTCGGGTTCAGCAACGTTAACTTTTTTAGAAAAAACTGCCGCCTGGGTTTTTGTAGCGTTAAATTACACTTGATTACTGTCACCCCAAGATAGAGTTTCTTCCAGGTCTTTGTTAGGTTGAATTACTTCCTGCTCTCTGCGGATATTCGTCTGAGCAGCAGATGTCCGAGCGTTCAAAGTGAATGAAGAGATAAGTGTACTGTCATCTGCAAAGCTGTAGCTTGGATTCTCGGTCTTTTCCAGCAGATCGTTAATATAAATGAGAAAGAGAGTAAGATACAGTATGGAGCCTTGAGGTACACCGTAGTTGATAGTGAAGGTGTTAGAAAGAAATCCGTCGACTGCCACTAGTAAAGAACGCTCTCTGAGGAAACATAAGAGCTACAAACAGAACTTTTCAGACATACTGTAAGAACAGCCCATCGTGCCAAACACGGTCGAATGCCTTGGATATGTCAAGAGCAACCGCTCGAGATTCTCCAAAGTGTTCAATTGCGTTGTTCCAAACATATGTTACATAAGTCAGAAGATCTCCCCGTTGATCTATTTTTACGAAAGCCATATTAGTGATCGCTAATAACGTTGAATCCTTCAAGACATTTTAGACGACGCTGATTGATAGCCTTTTCCATGACTTTCGATACTATTGAAAGCAGTTCGATGGGTCGGTAGTTATTTGGCAAGGTCTTTTTGCCTTTTTTAGGTATCGGCTGAACTGTGGCACATTTCCAGCAGGGAGGAAATATTCCCTTTCTGTAGGATACGTTGAAAAGTCTACAGACAACTGGTGTTAGTTCCCTCGCACAATTTTTGAGAACTATGTCAGGTATTCCGTCAGCGCCAGAAGCCTTTTTGGTGTCTAGCTTCATCAAAATACGTTTTATGATACGCTGTCTGAAGACAATATCGGGCATCCTTGACTGCACTATGGGAATAGTAGGTGGTGTTTTTCCTTGGAAATCGACAGTAAAATGTGAAGCAAAGAGTTCAGCCAACAAGTTCGCTTTCTCAACAGGTGTCGTTGCAATAGAATTATCTGGCCGTATGAGTGGTGGTATGGTGGTTTTGGTGAAATTCTAATTAACTGCCTTAGCGACTGACCAAAAGGACCTGCAGTTGTTGCAGCAAGCAAGAAGTTTGTTTGTTGTTGTTCCTGGCATGAACAAAGGTGTTATGATTTATGGTGTTAGGATTTTCACGCCATTGTCGGTATGCAAGATGTTTAGAAGCAACAGCTTCTTTGCATTTTCGGTCAAACCAAGGCTTGCCGTTGGAGGGGCGTTTCTTCGAAAAAGGGATGTAAGCCTCCATACCTGCCAAAATAACATCGGAAATCTCCCTGGCGCAGTCAGATTGGTCGTCGGATCGAAAACAAACGTCTAACCAAGGGAAAGTTCGAAAATATCCCACGAGATTTTTCCATTTAGCAGATCTGTAGTGCCAAATCTTGCGCGGTTTAGGCACCTCTCTGTCACTGATTGGTAAGATACTCGATGTCGAAAGTAGTTTATGGTCGGAAGAACCTAACAGCGGATTTACGCTGACCGTGTAAATCTCCGGATTGGTGGTTAAAAACAGATCAAGAAGACTGGCGAACTCCCCCTTCTCGATCAGGGATCCATGTTGGTTCGTCAAAAAGCTGAGTTAAGCCATAACTAATTGAAAATGATTCGACTTCACTACCTTATTCGTCGGTAGTATTTGAATATTTAATCCAGTTGATGTTGTGGACATTAAAGTCGCCCAGGATGGCAATTTTAGCATTTGGATTTGGATAGTTAACTTGTAATTCATGTGTGTGTTTATGGTAAGTGTTTGATATATCTAGCCTGCTTGATACCTCTCAGAGTGATACAGGCTAGGAATATACACATTCGTATGGGACGTAACTTTTCACTTCCCTATCGCTTTATTCTAGAGCTTCTTTGTATAGAAGGCCTCATATACCGTAAAAAATAATAATGTGAGTAATCCTGGGTCAATTAATATCTTTATTAACATACAATTATACATAAAATTAAAAAAATACACGTAAACTTATGTCAAACTAACTTATTTCAATAGTAAATATCATTTAACCAAATATTTTTCAAACTTCTACATTCTAACGTAAAAATAAAAAATTTAGCATTATTAACAAAATAAAAATGTGTAGACAGCTAATCGTAATCCAATAAATTACCGTGAAAATATTTTTTCAGAAATACAGTCCCACCATTTTTGGCTGACATAACTACCTATATTAATAATTTAAATTAGATAATAATTAGTATTCAATTATTAAAAATTAACCTTCTTAAGGTAGAGATGTGTGTAAATATTGTGAAACACCAACGCTCTTTAATTCCCAATAACATTTTTACATATATTTTTTACAATAGACCTTTGGAGTAAACCCCCCGGACTATGTTTCCCGTCGACTACAATTTGCAACAATTCAAGATCAAGATGAATCATTAATTTTCCTCCCTCTCTGGTTTTGTAGTATTATTAAGGAAAAACTTGCATGTTTTGGTACTTATACTTCAATAATTCTTGTAATTTATTTAGTGAACGCTGATAAGAACTGACACAGCGCATTATATAGTTCCATACATTATTAAAAATAAATATAAATACCTAATGATCTATTAAAAAAAATCCTCCAGCATTTCATTTTTTCTCTTTCATCGAACGAAACGATTTGTCAGCAAGAATTCGTAGATGTTTAAGGATTTCTTGGTTCTGCCTACGATGAGATATTCTATTCATGGTATTATAACAAATATGTACTGTTTTGTTTATCTCTCGTGATAGTTCTTGGCCCATCACTGCTAAAGATGTAATGTAAAGCTAAAAATAAAATTAAAGTTTATTGTGCATAACTTTTTACTGAATCCAAGGTGTAAGACTGGAAATTTCGTTAACCATTTCCCTTCATGCTTATTTTGAGATTATCTTTTATTAGGAAATATATAAATAACAAGGAGTATTGACATAACATATGACATATTATGTCGGTGAGTGCATCATGAATATATATATATATATATATATATATATATATATATATATATATATATACATCTACCTTACAATAAAATGGATGAGATTCTCAGAATCTTTAATGACTTTCATCCCAAACTACAGTTCACCACTGAAGAGGAAACAAATAGCAGTGTCCCGTTTTTAGACACTTTTCTAGTCAGAAAAGAAGATAACTCCATCGTAGTAGATTGGTACACCAAACTAATCTACTCAGGAAGATATATTAACTCCCATTCCTGTCATACCACTAAAAACAAAATAATCATGATATTGGGCTTGAAGTCAAGAATAGAAAAGATTTCTCACCCATGCCTCAGACTAAAAAATTTAAATAAACTACGAGACACTCTGCTCACCAACTCCTATCCAATCCAATTAATTAACAAATTATTATTTAATTCAACCACACCCCCTTTACAACAAAACAACAATCTTACATCGGATATTCGTGATTTCCTCTCAGAAAACCCAATCAAATATTATTTCTCATTTCCTTACATATAGTAAAAGAAATTTCTACTAAAACAACAAACAAATTACCTAATTTAAAAATTGCCTTTAAACACAAAAACACTATCAGCAATATTTTCAGTTATCTAAAAGACAAAGATGAAATCCCAAAAGTTTCAGAAGTAGTTTACAGCATCCCTTGCTCTCAATGTGAAAAGATCTGTATAGGACAAACATCTAGGATCCTAAAAGACAGAATCACTTCCCACAAAAGCGATTGCAGATTAAAAAAAAAACTCTTGCGCGTTTGCCCAACATAGTAGCCAATTTTCACATGAATTTGATTTTGCTGAAATCAAAAGCCTATGTAAAGAGAGAAATCTCGGCAGGAGAATCTTTAGGGAGATGGTGAAGATCCACCTTGAACCTAACTCGATCAATAAAAAAAATAACATTGAAGTCTGAGTTTAATTTTCTCCAATCTATTAAAAACGGGCAGTCAAAATGAAAACTCTTACAACATATCTGATGTATCTCTGTAATAATAATCTTACTGATTTTTACTAACTCTCCAGTTTCATAACAATCAAACAAAATGTCATTCTACTTTCAAATATACATTAACGACAACCTAACCAAGAGACAGAAATACACTGCCCTCAGCAAAATGACAAGAAAACATAACAAAAAAATCACTTTAGAACCACACAATTTTTCTTACCATACTAACAAAATAAAGTAAAAGCATATTATATTTCCCAAAGAGGATTATGACGAGTTTTTCTCACGTTTTTTTTTCCCTCAGGGTGGTCTGTGGTTTGGCAGACTACGGGATTGACGCTCCCGAGGTTCCTTAGTCATGTCTTTCCTTCGTTTTAAAGTCTTTGTCTCGTGTCAATATAGCAATCCTACGGTGTGGAAGCCGTGCCTATGGGACGAATGGCCCTGCTTAAGTGGTCGCAAACGGCTCCGTCCTGATACCGGGCGCCCTCAGGATGTACCCTAGCCTTACCTCAGTATCCTGGCTCGGCTGTGGTTTACCGAATATTTCTAAGGCTACTCGTGGGACCATATATGGCGAACAATTTTAATTTTTCTTCATTAAACGGGTCCAGAGGCCCAGAATTGAGTCACCCCCCCCTAATTCAACCCACCTTTGACAGATTTTTTCAAATTAGACTTATAACAGGCTTATTTAAAGAAATATCCCCCTTTCTGATTCATAGGTGCTTGGATTCATATTTTGGAACATTGTCAGATACAAAAAAATTGTCGGATGGTTCACTCTTAATCGAGGTAAAAACCGAAAGACAGTCTTTGCTTGCAGAAAAACTAGATAAACTAAATAACCTTGAAGTAGTAACATCCTCGCATCCTAATCTCAATGTTGTAAAGGGAGTAATTACCTGTTCTGACCTCAATAATTACTCGGATGGAGAAATTCTTAAGAACTTGAGTGATCAAGGTGTTGTGAAAGTACACAGACTGCCTACTAGTAAAAAAAATCCGTCACGACCATCTGCCACGTTTATCTTATCCTTTAAAACTCACTTACTACCTTCCTCAATTAAAGCAGGACGGTATAACATTAGGGTTAGAAAATACATCCCTAACCCACTTAGATGTTTTAAGTGTCAACGCTTTGGACATCTGGCTGAGAAATGCACGTTCTCACAACTATGCCCATCCTGTGGTCATGATTTTCATGAAAATGCTCCATGTATCACACCATCCACTTGTATAAATTGTAAAGGAAATCATTCTCCACGTTACAAGGGTTGTCCAATCTTTCAACAAGAATTTCAAATCCAAAAGAGTCGAAGACAAATTATCATATCCAGAAGCCAAACGAAAGTTTATTTCTCTCAATTCAACGTCTGGTATCTCATACAGCTCAGCGGTATCTAAAAGAAAAACCACTCTTCCATCGCTATTCAATTCGACATTACCCCAACCATCTTACATCCCACTCTCCCCAATCCAAAGACCATCTCAACAACACTTCCTTCGAATCCCCCATTCCCTACTCCACATCATCACATATCTCTCAAACCTCCTATTCCTACATCTCTTACTCCAACCTCTTCCCCTCCACTTCGAAAAGTTGATTTATCTAACATAAAAAACAAAAAACCCCCGATAACCAACTCACAAAACACAATCTGTATTTTTGTATGTTGTGAGTCTGTATTCACAACACACAAAAAATGAAACCTTAGACAATACTTCCCCACCAAAACATTCAGCTAACCAATCTTCACACAGACAAAACAAGCAATCAAGTAAATAATCAAAATCTTCAAAGGAATCTCTATCAGACAACATGTCGATAGAATCCCTCAATAATAAAGATCGAAACAAATCATCATCAAAGAGCAGCAAGAAAAAGTCTTAACCTACCAAAAAAAATAACATTCAATCCATTACTTTAATGGAATTAAAATAGTTTTAATACTAGAAAAGAGAATCTGCAAATAATTGTTGCACATTATAAACCATCGATAATCTGCTTGCAAGAGATGAACACCAGACATACTTCACAAACATCTTTAAAAAACTACTCAGTAACTCGTAAAGACAGAATTGATCCAGATAAAGCATCAGGAGGAGTTGCAATATTTATGCACAATACAATTGATTGCACTGAAATAGAACTAGATACCGAATTAGAAGCTTGTGCTGTAAACATTCACATGGACTCCTCCATAACAAACTGTAGCCTCTATCTATCTCCATCTCAAACAGTCTTTCCCTTAAGTTTAACAAACTTGATTTTATCCCTCCCTCCCCCCTTCCTAATCCTAGGCGATTTTAACGCACACCATCCCATGTGGGGTTCACATCATTCCTCCCCAAGAGGACAAATCATTGAAAATTTGATAGTAGAACACAACTTATCAATTCTGAATCACCCTTCCCCACCTTTCTATGCTCCTCCTCTGGCACCTTTTCTAATATCGACCTTTCCATCTGTAGTCATTCCTTAACACACAAATTTCAATGGGATATTTTGGAAGATACACATGGTAGTTATCATTCTCCAATAATTATTCGAGATTTTAACACTCCTTATTATTCCTCTCTCCCTGAAAGGTGAAATTTTAATAGAGCAGATTGGGCAGCTTTTGTGTCCCATCTTAATCCACCCAATCATCAAATCAATGACACCAATGTCACACACCTATCGGATATCACAAAGAATATTCTACAAGCAGCTTGCTCCACAATCCCCAAATATAAATTAAATTCTGCAAAATTACCAGTTTCAAGGTGGACGCGAGCTTGCTCAGCTACAATAAAGGAGAGAAAGAGAGCTTTGAATCTTTTTAAGAGGCATCCCTCGAGTGACAATTTCATAAAATTTAAGAAGAAGAAAGCGGAATATAAAAGAATCATTAAACAAGCAAAAACCTCGTCCTGGAACAAATTTGTCTCAAAAATAAATGACTCCACATCCTCCTCCGAAGTGTGGAGATGTTATAGAAAAATGGAAGGCTCAGCACTGAGAAGCATTCCAGGTCTGTTAATCGAAAACTCATGGCTATCTGACTTCGACACTGTCAATAATAGTCTTGCAGCATTCTTTCAAAAAATCAGCTCATCAAATCCACACAACATTGACCACTCAGATATTACCCAGTGACTTTAACTCCCCTGATCAACAGAACTATAACTACTCCTTTACACAAACTGAATTCGAACTTTCCTTACAAAAGACTAAAATGACTGCCCCTGGTCCTGATGAATTATATTCCCAGTTTATTAAACATTTACCCCCTAATTACAAAAAATAATACTTAACAACATAAACCATATATGGACTACAGACTCCTTCCCATCTTCATGGCTGAAATCAGCCATTATACCAATCCATAAGCCGGGCAAACCAAGAAATCAACCAAGTAGTTATAGACCTATTTCGTTAACAAGCAAATTTTGTAAAATTATGGAGAGAATGGTAAAAGGTCGCTTAGAAGGGATTCTGGAAACCAAACATTTTTTTCAGTTCTAATCAATTTGGATTTCGTAAACACCGTTCAGCTCTAGATTACCTAGCTCTTCTAGACTCTGATATAAATCATTCTTTAAATAAAAACTCACACCTCATAGCCATATCTCTGGATATACAAAATGCTTTTGATACTACCAACACTCAAATTATCTTAAATCAACTACTATCTATCTAAATTTATAGCAAACTTTCTGCAACCCCGCTCTTTTAGAGTCAGAGCAAATAACAACTTATCAAATGAACACAAGTTCGAATTAGGTATCCCACAGGGTTCAATCTTGAGCCCAACCCCCTTCCTCTTAACAATTCAGACCATTGAAGAATATATTCCGAGAAATGTATCATTAAAGCTTATTATTTCTTATCTTATAACTCTTCCATCACCGATAAATTGCAATCAGCTTTAAATAGGATCACAGACTGGTCATCACAATCGGGCTTCACTTTCTCCCCGACTAAATGCTCTACAATTCATTTTTGCAGGAAAAGGGGTTGTTCTAAAACAAACATCCTAAATCTATCCAATACTCCCATCCCAATGGAAAACAACATATCCTTGCTAGGATTGATTTTTGACAACAGACTAAAGTGGAAAAAACATATCGACCACCTTAAGACAAAAACTGCGAGAGATCTAAATATAATGAGGCTGTTATCAAACACCTCATGGGGGCAGACTTCCCTTCTCTAATGAAGATATACAAATCGATCATATTATCTAAAATAAGTTATGGGATTTCATTTACGATGCGGCGCGTCCCACCAACAAAAGATCTCTCGAAGTAATCCAAAACCAGGCCTTGCGACTATCGACGGGAGCGTATCGAACTTCTCCAATTCCAAGCTTATAATGCATCGCTTCCATGCCCCCCTTTTCCTTACAGAGACAAAAACCTTTAATGCGGTTTTACACCACATCATTATTTAGACCTCACTTTACAAGAGCTCTCAATCTACATCAGATACACTCTAAATCATTCTTCTTATCTACTCATGAATTTTCCTTCACCTCACCAGATTCATCAAAATTCCCATTATTGCCTCCTTGGACCGCCCCCTCTCCGATAATAGATATCAGCTTGACTAAATACAACAAATCACAAATTTAAACTTAAGATTATCTCTACCGTTTATACATCTAAATTACTTGCTATAAGGGAAGCTATCAGATTAGCGTTAAGCGAAAAAAATAATAACATTCTTATCACAAATGATTCCCTTAGTTCTCGGAAATCCATAAATTCATCGAAAACATCAATCCCACTAGTGTTAGATATAATGAATCTTATACACATAAGTTACATCCGAAAGATTAACTTAGTTTTATTGTGGATCCCCAGTCATATTAACATAAAAGGAAACGATTTAGCGGATACTAACGCCAAATTGGCAATTACCTCTGGAATAACCATAAACACAATCTTATCACCATCAGACCTGACAAATTTTTTCAATGATACCTTCAGAAATATGTTTCAACTTTCCTGGGACTTGCAAGATGATAACAAGCTCTGGGAATCTACCATCTACCAAGTTTAACAAGAAAAGAGAATATTTTATGGAGAAGAATTTCTATAGGACATACGCACCTAACTCATTCTTATATATTAAAGGGAGAACCTCCACCAATATGCCAACACTGCCATACAACCCTCACAATAAAACACATCCTTTCCCATGATTATCTTCCCCAAAGATCTAAATATAATTTATTGAAATCTTTACATCAAATAGTAGCTCCAAACATAAATAGTATAAAAAGCCTAATAGAATATTTAAAAGAAACAGATCTTTACTCTAAAATATAATTACACACGAACTGGCGCTAAATGATCTTTGCTATAGATGCGCTACATTTAAACATACATACATACATCTCACGTTTTTTCTGATGAATAAGTGTAATAAAGTGCCCCCACAAAGAATTTTGTAGCATTGTAGCATTTAGCAGTAAGTAATTTAATGTTACACAAATACATAAAATAGGGTTGTTCTTTACTTTTAATCTCAAGAATACTGATGATCTACTATAATTGTATCCCTGATGAAGAAAATAAAATATTCTCGAAAGCTTGGCGTAGCTAAAAAGGTGTCAAAAACTTTTTAGTTCTTTTCTAAAGACCGCTTACCCCAAGAACAAAATACTGGTGTCCAACTAGTCGGTCAAGACTACCCTTCTCCTTTATATACATATATATATATATATATATATATATATATATATATATATATATATATATATATATATATATATATATATATATATATATATATATATATATATACATATATACATATATATATATATATATATATATATATATATATATATATATATATATATATATATATATATATATGCAATCAACGTCAACATGCAGAGATCAGTATTTTAAATGGATTTTTGTAACATACGAGGTTTAAACTCGAACATAAATGCAGTGCACCACACCTGCAATCAAATAAACCTCATGTACTCGCTCTTTGTGAAACCAAAATCAGTTCATCGACCAGCACAGTCAATTATCCTTATCCTGGGTACGACTTCTATTTCCGATTTAGGGGTAACTTTGGAATCTGTCTTTTTGTCAGAAGTGACATCTCTTGCCAACGAGAAGAGGCTCTGGAGCCCCCAAACTTTGATGTTATGTGGTTAAAAATAACGACTCAACCAACCACAAGGTTCATTTGTATCCTCTATCGACCACCAAATGATACTAACTTTAGAACACTTTTCGCTTCTCTTGCAGACACTATAGATCATTTACGAATTAACTATCCAAATGCCGAAATTGCCATTCTAGGCGACTTTAATGTCCACAACATCAACTGGCTTAAATATACAAATACTACCGACGAACAAGGTCGTGAAGCCGAATCATTTTCAATCAGTTGTGGCTTAACTCAGCTTATTGGCGAACCAACACGGATTCCTGATCGAGACGGGGAGTTCGCCAGTCTTCTTGATCTGTTTTTAACCACCAATCCGGGGATTTACAAGGTCAGCGTAAATCCGCCGTTAGTTTCTTCCGACCATAAACTACTTTCGACATCGAGTATTCTACCAATCAGTGACAGAGTGGCGCCCAAACTGAGCAAGATTTGGCACTACAAATCTGCTAAATGGGAAGATCTCATGGAACATTTTCGCACTTTCCCTTGGTTAGACTTTTGTTTTCGATCCGACGACCCAGGGAGGTTTCCGATGTTATTTTGGCCGGTATGGAGGCTTACATCCCTTTTTCGAAGAAATGCCCTTCCAACGGCAAGACTTGGTTTG
Source organism: Pachyrhynchus sulphureomaculatus (assembly GCA_019049505.1). Classification (NCBI taxonomy): domain Eukaryota; kingdom Metazoa; phylum Arthropoda; class Insecta; order Coleoptera; family Curculionidae; genus Pachyrhynchus; species Pachyrhynchus sulphureomaculatus. Next base: position 5,516,468 of record CM032450.1, read on the forward strand.
ACCGAAAATGCAAAGAAACTGTTACTTCTAAACATCTTGCATACCGACAGTGGCGTGAAAATCCTAACACCATAAATCGTAACACCTTTGTTCGTGCCAGGAACAGAGGCAAAGAAATTATCGATGAAACTATGGAGGCACACAATCAACGGATTAGAAACAAACTTCTCGCTTGTCCCAACACTTCCAGGTCCTTTTGGTCAGTCGGTAAGGCAGTTAGTCAGAATTTCACCAAATCCACCATACCACCACTCACACGGCCAGATAATTCTATTGCAACGACACCTATTGAGAAAGCGAACTTGTTGGCTAAACTCTTTGCTTCATATTCTACTGTCGATTTCCAAGGAAAAACACCACCTACTATTCCCATAGTGCAGTCAAGGATGCCCGATATTGTCTTCAGACAGCGTATTATAAAACGTATTTTGATGAAGCTAGACACCAAAAAGGCTTCTGACGCTGACGGAATACCTGCCATAGTTCTTAAAAACTGTGCGAGGGAACTAACACCAGTTTTCTGTAGACTTTTCAACCTATCCTACAGAAAGGGAATATTTCCTTCTTGCTGGAAATGTGCCACAGATCAGCCGATACCTAAGAAAGGCAAGAGGACCTTGCCGAATAACTACCGACCAATCGCACTGCTTCCAATAATATCGAAAGTCATGGAAAAGGCTGTCGATCAGCATTTTCTAAAATACCTTGAAGGATTCAAAATTATTAGCTATCACCAATATGGCTTTCGTAAACATAGATCAATAGAAGATCTTCTGATTTATGTAACACATGTTTGGAAAAACGCAATTGAACACTTTGGAGAATCTCGAACGGTTGCTCATGACATATCCAAGTGCCCCCACATAACTATGTCGGGTTCTGCAACGTTAACTTTTTTAGAAAAAACTGCCGCCTGGGTTTTTGTAGCGTTAAATTCCACTTGGTTACTGTCACCCCAAGATAGAATTTCTTCCAGGTCATTGTTAAGTTGAATGACTTCCTGCTGTCTGCGGATATTTGTCTGAGTAGTCGATGTCCGAGCGTTCAAAGTGAATGAAGCGATAAGTGTACTGTCATCTGCAAAGCTGTAGATTGGATTCTCGGTCTTTTCCAGCAGATCGTTAATATAGATGAGGAAGAGAGTAGGAGACAGTATGGAGCCTTGGGGCACACCGGCGTTGATAGTGAAGGTGTTAGAAAGAAATCCGTCAACTGCCACTCGTAAAGAACGCTCTCTGAGGAAACATGAGAGCCACAAACAGAACTTTTCCGACATACCATAAGAACGTAGCTTAGCCAACAGCCCATCGTGCCAAACACGGTCAAATGCCTTGGATATGTCAAGAGCAACCGCTCGAGATTCTCCAAAGTGTTCAATTGCGTTGTTCCAAACATGTGTTACATAAGTCAGAAGATCTCCTGTTGATCTATTTTTACGAAAGCCATATTGGTGATCACTAATAATGTTGAATCCTTCAAGATATTTTAGAAGATGCTGATTGATAGCCTTTTCCATGACTTTCGATATTATTGAGAGTAGTGCGATTGGTCGGTAGTTATTTGGCAAGGTCTTCTTGCCTTTTTTAGGTATCGGCTGAACTGTGGCACATTTCCAGCAGGAAGGAAATATTCCCTTTCTGTAGGATAAGTTGAAAAGTCTACAGAAAACTGGTGTTAGTTTCCTCGCACAGTTCTTGAGAACTATGGCAGGTATTCCGTCAGCGCCTGAAGCCTGTTTGGTCTTCATCAAAATACGTTTTATGATACGCTGTCTGAAGACAATATCGGGCATCCTTGACTGCACTATGGGAATAGTAGGTGGTGTTTTTCCTTGGAAATCGACAGTAGAATGTGAAGCAAAGAGTTCAGCCAACAAGTTCGCTTTCTCAACAGGTGTCGTTGCAATAGAATTATCTGGCCGTGTGAGTGGCGGTATGGTGGATTTGGTGAAATTTTGACTAACTGCCTTAGCGACCGACCAAAAGGACCTGGAATTGCCGGGACAAGCGAGAAGTTTGTTTCTAATCCGTTGATTGTGTACCTCCTTGGTTTCGTCGATAATTTCTTTGCATCTGTTCCTGGCACGAACAAAGATGTTACGATTTATGGTGTTAGGATCTTCACGCCACTGTCGGTATGCAAGATGTTTAGAAGCAACAGCTTCTTTGCATTTTAGGTCAAACCAAGGCTTGCCGTTGGAAGGGCATTTCTTCGAAAAAGGGATGTAAGCATCCATACGGGCCAAAATAACATCGGAAACCTCCCTGGCGCAGTCAGATGGGTCGTCGGATCGAAAACAAACGTCCAACCAAGGGAAAGTTCGAAAATATTCCATGAGATCTTCCCATTTAGCAGATTTGTAGTGCCAAATCTTGCGCGGTTTGGGCGCCTCTCTGTCACTGATTGGTAGAATACTCGATGTCGAAAGTAGTTTATGGTCGGAAGAACCTAACGGTGGATTTACGCTGACCGTGTAAATCTCCGGATTGGTGGTTAAAAACAGATCAAGAAGACTGGCGAACTCTCCGTCTCGATCAGGGATCCGTGTTGGTTCATCAATAAGCTGAGTCAAGCCACAACTGATTGAAAATGATTCGGCTTCACGACCTTGTTCATCGGTAGTATTTGAATATTTAAGCCAGTTGATGTTGTGGACATTAAAGTCGCCCAGGATGGCAATTTCGGCATTTGGATAGTTAATTTGTAAATGATCTATGGTGTCTGCAAGAGAAGCGAAAAGTGTTCTAAAGTTTGTATCACTTGGTGGTCGATAGAGGATACAGACGAACCTTGTAGTTGGTTGAGTCGTTATTTTTAACCACATAACATCAAAGTTTGTGGGCTCCAGAGCCTCTTCTCGGTGGCAAGAGAGGTCGCTTCTGACATAAAGACAGATTCCAAAGTTACGCCTAAATCGGGAATAGAAATCGTACCCAGGATAAAGATAGTTTACTGTGCTGGTCGATGAACTGACCTTAGTTTCACAGAGAGCGAGTACATGAGGTTTATTTGATTGCAGGTGTTGGTGCACTGAATTTATGTTCGAATTTAAACCTCGTATGTTGCAAAAATCCATTTTGAAATTCTGTTCTCTGCATGTCGACGCCCCTGAACCAGCCCCCACCCGGAGATCCGAACGGGGGGCTATTTTACCTCCGGAATTTTTTGTATCCAGGTGCCTCATCATGCTATTTGGTCCCACAGACCGGGACATCGGCACAGCCACGAAACGTTAAGCAACTTCACGCAGCTTAAGCCGATGCGATGGTATCACACCGGGCGATGCTGGTGGGATCTGGGTGAGACACAGTGCTGGGTAAACAATTCCAAAGGGATGATGTTCTCCATATAAAAGACTCTTTAAAAAGCGTTATACGAGGAGTAACAAGCTGCGTAACGGATGTGAAGTATCAGCGCGACGTGTACTTCTAATGTGCACCGCTCTGGAAGGAATTAAGCGGGCTACATCCTTCTAACACTTTCCATGAAAATACTTGTAGAATAGACTCAAGTCGCCAACCGTTCTCCGATGTTCCAGCGAGTCAAGGCCGCCGGTCAGTTCTGGGTTTCCAATCAGACGAACAGCTCTTCTCTGAACAGAATCCAATAAATGCAGTCTATGTTTGGGAGCGGAGCCCCAAACATGGGAGCAGTATTCCATAGTTGGCCGAATTTGAGCTTTGTAAAGAATTAACAGTTGTTGTGGAATGTAAAGCTTTCTGGTTCGAAATAATATTTTTTAATAATTATAAATTTTAAGAAGTTCTCCTTGCTATGCCTGCAATATGCCAGGACATATTTGCTCCCAAATTAACGCCCAACAAATAGCCTGGCGATGTTAGGGGAAAGTAATGCCCCGACATAACTATGTCGGGTTCAGCAACGTTAACTTTTTTAGAAAAAACTTCCACCTGGGTTTTTGTAGCGTTAAATTCCACTTGGTTACTATCACTTCAAGATAGAATTTCTTCCAGGTCTTCGTTAAGTTGAATGACTACCTGCTGTCTGCGGATATTCGCCTGAGTAGCCGATGTCCGAGCGTTCAAAGTGAATGAAGAGATAAGCGTATTGTCATCTGCAAAGCTGTAGATTGGATTTCCAGTCTTTTCCAGCAGAACGTTAACGTAAATAAGAAAGTAGGAGACAGTTTAGAGCCTTGGGGCACACCGGCGTTGATAGTGAAGGTGTTAGAAAGAAACTCGTCGACTGCGACTCGTAAAGAACGCCCTCTGAGGAAATCTAAGAGCCAGAAACATAACTTTTCAAACATCCAGAAGAGCGTAGCTTAGCCAACAATCCATCGTGCCAAACACGCTCGAATGCCTTGGATATGTCAAGAGCAACCGTTCGAGATTCTCCAAAGTGTTCAATTGCGTTTTTCCAAACATGTGTTACATAAATCAGAAGATCTTCTGTTGATCTATGTTTACGAAAGCCATATTGGTGATAGCTAATAATTTTGAATCCTTCAAGGTATTTTAGAAGATGCTGATCGACAGCCTTTTCCATGACTTTCGATATTATTGAAAGCAGTGCGACTGGTCGGTAGTTATTTGGCAAGGTCTTCTTACCTTTTTTAGGTATCATCTGAACTGTGGCACATTTCCAGCAGGAAGGAAATATTTCCTTACTGTAGGATAGGTAGAAAAATCTACAGAAAACTGGTGTTAGTTCTCTCGCACAGTTTTTGAGAACTATGGCAGGTATTCCGTCAGCACCAGACGCTTTTTTGGTTTCTAGCTTCATTAAAATACGTTTTATGATACGCTGTCTGAAGACAATATCGGGCATTCTTGACTGCACTATGGGAATAGTAGGTGGTGTTTTCCCTTGGAAATCGGCAGTAGAATGTGAAGCAAACAGTTCAGACAACAAGTTCGCTTTCTCAACAGGTGTCGTTGCAATAGAACTATCGGGCCGTGTGAGTGGTGGTATTGTGGATTTGGTGAAATTTTAACCAACTGCATTAGCGACTGACAAAAAGGACCTGGAATTGTTGGGACAAACGAGAAGTTTGTTTCTAATTCGCTGATTATATGCCTCCTTGGTTTCGTCGATAATGTCTTTGCATCTGTTTCGGGTACGAACAAAGGTATTACGATTTATGGTGTTAGAATTTTCACGCTATTGTCGGTAGGCTTTTCAATCCACCTTCTTATACAGGGATATACATATATATATATATATATATATATATATATATATATATATATATATATATATATATATATATATATTTATATATTATAAAGTGTTCTTACCATTTTAAATTTATGGTATGAGTAGTAAGTAAGACGCTTAATATCAACAAAATATTAGTTCTTTTTACAGCCATTTTTATTTCTAAACAGTTACCGACAACAATAGTATATTGAAATTATAATACGTTTAATATTCTAAGTAATCTAAGACTTTAATAAAATGTGCATTATTGACAGCATAATGAACGCTATTATAATAATATAGAGAAATAAATTGGTTTATTTGTATTGGTTTTATCAATATAATATAACTAATTGTACAAATAAATAAACGAGGTTTCGAGGAATTAAATGTCAATATTTCCAAACTATAAATGTCTTCAAAATGTCCATATTATTAAAATATTTTATATGGTTTCTTTTCTAAACAAAAGAGGAGAGAAGCAATCATTGAATAAATCAGATTTTATGGTTGGTTCTGGTACACAAAATACACATTTAAATAAGGAGTTTGTCAAAATGCTTTTGTTTATGGCTGTTGTATTTCCTCAAAGAAAATCCTTTTTAGTTTCTTTGCTATTAACGTTCGTGTACCTCAAGGCTCCATACTCTCTTTCTTCTTTACATTAACGATCTGCTGAAATGAACCAGGAATCCAATCTACAACTTTGTAGATGACATAACCATAGAAATACCCAGGCGACACTATCATTGGAGACTTAGAGATCACTAGCACCCTTGACTTCTTGGAACATCGAAGGACGGTTTGCGACTTGTGTCTATTTTACAAGTATTTTCATGGAACATGAAACAGAGCGTTGCATGCTATGAATATACTTTTTAGTAATACATGATACTCTTATGAGTAGAGACCGGATTATATGCAACATAAAAATCTTGCAATATGCATGCAAATATGCATGAAAAATGCTTAAAGTATGCATGAAAAGGGTCAAAATATGCAATATTAAATAATAATAAAAGTAGTAATTTTTAGTTTTTTATTTCAAAATCAGCATAAAATTAATAAGTTATCGGCGATGTTTAAATTTAATTAACCATTATATAACATTTTTTAAAATTATTTAATATTTGTATTCTTGTACACGTAAACGATAAGGTATTGTTCCAAATGTTGGGTAGTAAGATTGTGTCTTCGATCACTTAAAACATTTTTATAAGTGGAAAAAGACCGTTCCACATCCACTGAGGTAACTGGACAGTATTTGAATTTGGGTGCTATGTTAGCACTTATTGTTTCTAGCAAAAGTTCACCCGTCCCATTAATAAAACTATCAATTTGACACAAAGGTTCAAACCCTGGGTTATAGCACAAAATGTTTTCAAACTTCTCTTTAACTCTACGCGGGAATACATCTGCCAATGTGGAGTTTATTTGACGGATTTTATTCATTAACTGAATTGATTCGGTCAACGCCAAACCTCGAGTTTCAAGCTTTTTAATACCCGCAGGTATGTAAGAAAAGTGAGTGCTAATCAAAACTACGTTTTTTTAAATATCAGAATCGTTAAATGCTTCCTTGGATTGACGAGCTGCCATAGCCTCTGCACTATCGAAGTCATTTACTACACCTTTGATGGCCTCGAAGTGTTCATTGTAAAATAGTACAGCTTCAACCCATGTTCCCCATCGAGTTACCACTGGTTCGGGAGGTAAAGGCACATTTGGCAGTTTTTCTTTATAGGCGTTATTGCGAGCAGGTGCCTTAAGAAACACTTTCTTTGCTGATGAACTCAGTTTATTTACATTTCCAAACGTGGATCGCACTTCTTCAGCGAGTCGATGGACTCCGTGAGCAAAGCACGTCACATGAATTAAATTTGGATCTAATCTTAATGCACCCACAATTAAATTCGCAATATAGCGACCACAACTGTCGGTAGTTTCATTAGCTGAAATCCAAATAATATCATCCTTAAGTTCATTACGTATTTCTTCCAGAACATGTTGGTAAATTGTTGGTATGTAATTTTTACGCAGTGTTGATTCGTCTGGTATTTTTTGATTCAAGCAATATTTTCGTAGAAAATCTTTGAATGTAGGATTTGTAAGTTTATGGAGAGGAATATTACTTGCAAGCAATGTTTCACATAAATCCATGCTAAAGTGTTTTTTTTGTTTGCCTATAGAAGTGGAATCACTGCTACTTGCTGCTGTTATAAGTTGTTATCTTGGGCCTTTTTTTGCAATCCTGCGATATGAAGACTCGTCTTGACATGCTGGTCAATTTGAAACCTTTTTGTGCACGAAACATTTATCTCGCAAACTCGACAATATAAAACATTTCCGTCGTATGCAAATGTTCCAGGATAATCAGCTACCCACGAAGAGACACTTTTTTGCGGGTGGCATGGTACACGTTAAACTTTAACACAACACGTTAAAAATTGCAAAAAGGCTACAGTGATGCAAGCGCGTCAACAATAATATAAAACTGATATCTTATTTTAAATAAAAATTCAGGAATAAAATACCGTCGTAATTTTGGGTATTCCCTTGGCACTATAACCTAATCGATGTTTAGACTATTGCAGGTAAGGTCCCGGCGATAAGATCGGTTCCAGACGGCGACATTAACAATACCCTGAGCAATTCAATTGCCTAGTAATACCGAGAAATATTGTAAATATAGGAAAAATATGCATCATTACTAGATTTCGGGTAAAATATGCATTAATCGGCGAGAATGGTCTAAATATGCAAATGTATATGAAAATATGCAAATATAATCCGGTCTCTACTTATGAGGTTCATATTGTCACTCCTCGTACAACCTTTTTCAAGTAGTCTTATATGGAGAACCTCATCACTTTGAAACGATTTTTCAGAACTGTGTTACCCACCTAGTACGGTTTACTGCGACTCAAGACCAAAGCTTTTTCTGAACATGCTTCGCTCCGGTAGCGCTTTAGGGATTTCCTCGCAACACGTGTGCTGTTCTCATAAAAAAGTATTTTTTAAGTTATCTACCTAGCTAAGGAGCAAAATTTGCAGAATTAAAAAAAAATGCATCTACAGAACAACCATCCACATTAATACCCTTAGTCCAGCTTCCTCCAATTGCTTCCACCGATCTCAAAAAAATTCTGTAGTTTGCGCCTCAAAATACGACGCTACAACGGCTTTCAACTCTTCATCTTAGGAAAATTTTCGACTCCTGAGGTCTTTCTTCTGATGTCTATACAAAAAGAAATCATGGATCGCTAAATCAGGGCTATGGTGTGTATGTTTTACCTCGGTGAATCCTCAGCTTTCAGCAGTGGGCTAAACTGTGAAGGCTTTGTGGACCTTGCTATTATCGTGCAAAATTTTGGTTCTCCGTGAATTAGGATATTTTTCTGTAATGGCTAGCTTAAGGTTTTGGGACGCTCTTCCTTAAACTCTTCCATTAATTATAGACCCTTTGTCTATATATTCAATAAGCAAAATTCCTTTTCAGTCTCTGTCGCTATCAGTTTTCAGAAGAGGAGTTTTCGCCTTGTTTGGAGGTAGAGAACCCATTGTAACGACTCCTGCTTCGTGGAAGGATCTTGAGAAAACACGCGAGTCTCGTCATCGGAGACAATTAGTCAAAAATATCTCTCAGCTTTCTTTAAAGCCCCCAAAAGTTCTGGAGAAATTTCTTGGATACGTCAAACTTGACAACTGTAGATAAGGATAATCCGGCTTTTTTAGCAAGCACTGGAATCTGCGTTCATCGATCTAACAACACCACCCTTCCTGTTCTGGGGTCATCCTGAATATAGTCTCGGTCCCATGGCCACTATGTAGACCAACATTTTACTTGAAAATAAGACATTGACTTCTACTTATAGTTTTCTTCATAAATAAATTTTGCTACATTCCTCTCTTTCGGAAGAAAACAAGAGTAGAAACCTCAAAATATAACGAACTCGTACAGAATTTCATTAAAGTACTCAGAATAGCAACACTATGTAATGAAAGACTGATTTTATCAAATTTACACTTTATTTAGTTTCACAGAAACTGTATGACGCGTTTCGCTATACTATAGCTTCGTCTGATACAAAATGATATTTGAATATTAATGTTGTTACATTTATACAAATACCCTAAGGTAGATAGGTAATAAAATTAATACTATATGCTAATGAATATTGCTGGGAAATTCATTCTGAATATTAATTGTACAAATTGAGTAAAGGTGAGTTACTATCAGTCAGACAGGTATCTTTTGTTCGTTTAAGATAATGCCTGAATTTTTAATTCTATTTATTTCTAAATTTTCTAACAGGTTTAATTTGACGCCTTTGTTTTGTATATGTAAAATTTTATATTTATCGTCAAAAAAATGATTTGATTCTGTTAAATGATTACTGTAAGCTGAGTCGGTTTTGTTTTTTAAATAGCTTCTTTTATGTTCTGAAATCCAAGTTTCGAATGAGCGACCTGTCTGACCTATGTAACTTTTATGACAAGAACCACAATTCAACTGATACACTCCAGATTTTTTTGATCTATTTTGTTTTCCCTTTGCGTTTTTAATGAATTTTCCTAACGAGTTGTTTGTTCTAAAAGCTATGTTGATATTATATTTGTTAAAGTGGTTTTTAATTTTCTCTGACGTGTTACCAAAATAGGTTAAAACATTATATTTTTTACCTGTGTTTTCTTTCTTGGGGTATACTAGAGAAATAACTTTATTTTTTAATTTTTTGTTTAGAATTGAGTCTATGGTGTCAGGAGAATATCCGTTGTTAACAGCAATTTATTTTATTAGATTTAATTCTTTGTTAAAATCATCGACAGATAAGGGGACACTTACAAGTCTATGCAACATACTGTGGTAAGCTGCCAATTTGTGTTGTAGGGGGTGAGCTGAATTTATGTTTATTGTAGTATCTGTATGTGAGGGTTTGCGAAAAAAATAGAGAATTTGTGTTTGTTGTAATGTCTGGTTATCGTTGAGTCAAGAAAATTAATTTTATTGCCGACTTCTAGTTCCATAGTGAATTTAATATTTTTATGTATTGAGTTTATATAATTAAAAGGATTGTCAAGTTGACGCTCTGTACCATTAAAACAAGCAAAGATGTCGTCTACATATCGGTACCAATACAAAAATGATTTGCTAAATTCTTTTCGATGTATTTGTTTTTCTAGGTTATCCATGAATATTTCTGCCAAAAGCGGGCTAAGTGGACTACCCAGAACTATTATAAAACGTATTATTAAAGTAAAAATAATTTTGATTGAGGCTCGTGTTTAATAAATTTAGTATGTCTTGTTGTATAACGATATTAACTTTATTTTTGATTAGGAATGTTTTTATGATTTTTACTGTTTCATCCGGGGGTATGCTAGGGAAAAGGTTTTGGACGTCAAATGATACTAGTTTTGAATTATCTGGTAGAAAGAAGTTGGAATTTTTTTCCTTTAATTCTAACGAATTTTTTATTGTGTAAGTTGGAGTGAAGTTAATGTTCGTTTTAATGATATCTATGAGTGTGTGTAAGTGTCCCCTTATCTGTAGATGATTTTAACAAAGAATTAAATCTATTAAAACAAATTCCTGTTAACGACGGATATTCTCCTGACACCATAGACTCAATTCTAAACAAAATATTAGAAAATAAAGCTATTTCTTTAGTATACCCCAAGAAAGAAAACACAGGAAAAAATATAATGTTTTAACCTATTTTGGTAACACGTCAGAGAAAATTAAAAACCACTTAAACAAATATAATATCAACATAGCTTTTAGAACAAACAACTCGTTAGGAAAATTCATTAAAAACGCAAAGGAAAAACAAAATAGATCAAAAAAATCTGGAGTGTATCAGTTGAATTGTGGTCCTTGTTATAAAAGTTACATAGGTCAGACAGGCCGCTCATTCGAAACTCGGATTTCAGAACATAAAAGAAGCTATTTAAAAAACGAAACCGACTCAGCTTACAGTAATCATTTAACAGATTCAAGTCATCTTTTTGACGATAAATTTAAAATTTTACACATACAAAACAAAGGCGTCAAATTAAACCTATTAGAAAATTTAGAAATAAATAGAATTAAAAATTCTTAAATGAACAAAAAGATACCTCTCTGACCATTGGTAATTCAGCTTTACTCAATTTACACAATTAATATTCAGAATGGCTTTCCCAGCAATATTCATTAGCATATAGTATTAGTTTTATTACCTATCTACCTTAGGGTATTTGTATAAATGTAACAATATTAATATTCAAATCTCATTGTATAACAGACGAAGCTATAGTATAGCGAAACGCGTGATACAGTTTCTGTGAAACTAAATAAAGTGGAAATTTGACAAAATCAGTCTTTCGTTACATTCGTTATGAATTTCCAACAAGTAACAGCCACAACAATTCAAAGTAGCAACAGTAATTTGACATCCAAGAATTTTTTGAATGATGTCATTTTTATGGCTAAGTGGATAAAAAACACCCTCTTATGGTTTCTAGTGGTAGCAATCGACCTAACGTTTTTGAGAAAAAAAAAAAATTTAAATATATACTTATAATGCTGCAACTCTAAGTTTCATAAACTAATCTTCACCATATTCCAAAGCATTAATTTAAAGAAACGAAGTTATTTTAGAGTTTTGTTCTATATTTATAAATTATACTTTAATTTATTTAAATGCGTTTAATATCTTGTGTATTTTCCCCTTTTTGTTCAAAATCTGTTTTTTACTTCCTTACTTTCTCGTTTGTAGGGACTGACCCCTGAATGAGACTCATTTTTTAAGGCCGAGGGCGTTCGCTTGATTGATACTAAAATAAACCATTCATCAACATTCAAAATTTTTATCTCTCTTCTCCTGTAATTAAATAACAGCCTAATAATAATAAAACGTATATACTTAGTAGGTTTAGGTTTCTGAGAGGGTTTTTTAGCCCTCTTATACGACTGTTCGATCTGCTGACGCTCACATTTACATTTTAGATTTCCCTAAGCAGCAAATTATTGTGTTTAGTGAGACGTTTTTCAGATCTTTTGGTGATATGGTTTCTCTACCAAAAGTAAAAAACCTGATGCTGTTGACTGCGGAGCAGTTGCATAGCACGTGCTTAGCCGTTTCACCATCCCTACATGACCGGCATTTCGCTGTTTGTGTAAACCCCTGCATTAGTCTACAATGGCCAGTGTACAGACCCATTAAACATTTCTGCCTATTTTCAATAATTAGTCTCTTGTTGTCTATTTCATCGGACAATTTGTGCATGTTTTTGCCTATGTGAAACCTGATAGTCTGCCTAGTGTTGGTTGGCATGTTCCTCCACTCAGTTTGATGTTATCTTTTCCGCTGTTTCATGGGCATTGCCTAAAGGAGGCTCTGATCCCATGAAGTCCTGATTTTGAACTCTTCTCTGTTAGTCCGTTAGCAAACTCATTTTCCTCAAGCACTATTTGTCCCAGGATCCAGATGCAATTAACTTTGTTCATACTTCCAAAGTTATTTCGGGCTTTTTGACAGTTTCATACTATTTTAGATGAACAACGGCTGCAATCAAGTGCTTTAAGTGCTGTCGGAGAATATTTCAATTATTCCTAGCCACCTAATAAGGTCCAAAAGTTTCTGGCAAGAGGCAACAGAATCATATGTATTGCTTTGATTGTCCGATATAATTTTATTGGTTACACAAGAGGTTGTGGTACAAAACCATGCTGTCATCTCCCATTAGAATTGAATCAACCACACCTTTGCTTGCCTCATAGAGTGCTGAAAATTCAGTAAACTATTCTACAACTTTGCAAGGAACAAAGATTATTTTAAATATAACCTACAGGCTATCCCGCTTCCTGGTAGGGTAGCGGGATATTATATCTCCCCAGCACGCTCTGCCTGTCGCAAAAGGCGACTAAAAGAACAACTTAGATGGTAGATGCTCAGATCCCACCAGGCATCGCCCGTGTGATACTATCGCATCGGCTTAGGCTGCCTGAATTTGCTTAACGTTTCGTGGCTGTGCCGATGTCCCCGGACCTTGGGACCAAAAAACATGATAAGGCACCTGGATACAAAAAATTCTGGAGGTTAAATAGCCCCCCTTTTGGATCTCCGGGTACAAGGCTTAAACTCGAACATAAATTCAGTGCAACAACACCTGCAATCAAATAAGCCTCATGTACTCGCTCTCAATACTCAATAAACCACAAAGTTTATCTGCTACCTCCATCGACCACCAGTTATACTAACTTTCGAATACTTTTCACTTGCCTTCCAGATACCATCGATCATTTACAGATTAACTATCCAAATGCCGAAATTACCATCCTGGGTGAGTTTAATGTCCACAACATCAACTGACTTAAGTACACAAATACTACCGACGAACAAGGTCGTGAAGCTGAGACATTCTCAATCAGTTGTGGCTTAACTCAGCTGATTGACGAGCCAACACGGATCCCTGATCCAGATGAAGAGTTCACCAGTGTTCTTGATCTGTTTTTAACCACCAATTCAGAGATTTAAACTGTCACTGTAGGTTCTTCCGACCATAAACTGCTTTCGACGTCGAGTATCCTATCAAACAGTTACAGAGAGGCCTTAAACTGGGCAACATTTGGTATTACAAATCTACTAAATGCGAAGAACTTTCCCTTGGTTAGACGTTTGTTTTCGATCCGACGACCTATTTGACTGAACTAAGGAGGTTTCCGATGTTATTTTGGTTAGAATGGATACTCACATACATCCCTTTTTCGGAGAAACGCCCTTCCAATGGCAATCCTTGGTTTGACTGAAAATGCAAAGAAGCTCTTGCTTCTAAACATTTTACCTACCGTCGATGGCGTGAAAATCCTAACATCCTTGTTCGTGCCCGAAACAGATGCAGAGAAATTATCGTCGAAACCGAGAAGGTACATAATAACCGAATTAGAAACAAATTTCTTCCTGGCCCCAATAATTTTGGGTCGTTTTGGTCAGTCGCTAAACCAGTTAGTCAAAATTTCACCAAATCCACTATAACACCACTCATACGGCCAGATAATTCTATTGCAACAACACCTGTTGACAAAGTAAAAAGATTGGCTGAACTCTTTGCTTCATATTCTACTGTTGATTTTTAAGGAAAAACACCACCTTCTATTCCCATAGTGCAGTCAAGGATGCCCGACATTGTCTTCAGACAGCGTATCATAAAACATATTTTAATGAAGCTAGACACCAAAAAAGGTTCTGGCGCCGACTGAATACCGGCCATAGTTCTCAAAAACTGTGCGAGAGAACTAACACCAGTTTTCTGCAGACTTTTCAACCGATCTACAGAAAGGGAATATTTCCTTCCTGCTGAAAATGTGTCACAGTTCAGCCGATACCTAAAAAAGGCAAGAAGACCTTGTCAAATAACTACCGACCAGTCGCACTGCTTTCAATAATATCGAAAATCATGGAAAAGGCTATCAATCAGCATCTTCTGTAATACCTTGAAGGATTGAACATTATTAGCGATCACCAGTATGACTCTGCAACACATGTTTGGAACAACGCAATTGAACACTTTAGAGAATCTCGAGCGGTTGCTCCTGACATATCCAAGGCATTCGACCGTGTTTGGCACGATGGACTGTTGGTTAAGCTACGCTCTTAGGGTATGTCTGAAAAGTTCTGTTTGTGGCTTTCATGTTTCCTCAGAGAGCGTTCTTTACCAGTGGCACTCAACGGATTTCTATCAACGCTGTGTGCCCCAATGCTCCATACTATCTACAATCTATAGCTTTGCAGATGACAGTACGCTTGTCTCTTCATTCACTTTGAACGCTCGGACATCGGCTGCTCAGGCGAATATCCGCAGACAGCAGAAGGTCGTTCAACTTAACAAAGACCTGGAAGAAATTCTATTTTGGGGTGACAGTAACCAAGTGGAATTTAACGCTACAAAAACTCAGGCGGCAGTTTTTTTCTAAAAAAGTTAACGTTGCTGAACCTGACATAGTTATGTCGGGGCACTCCATTCCCCTAACATCGTCGCTCAATTTGTTGGGCGTTAATTTGGGAGCAAATATGTCCTGGCATGAACATGTTGCAAGCATAGCAAGGAGAGCTCTCAAAAGTTGGGAATACTATTTTGAACCAGAAAGCTTTACACTCCACAACAACTGTTAAATCTTTACAAAGCTCAAATTCGACCAACTATGGAATAGTGCTCCCATGTTTGGGACTCCGCTCCCAAACATGCACTGCATTAGTTGGATTCTGTTCAGAGAAGCGCTGTTCGTCTGATTGGAGACCCGGAACTGACCAGCGGCCTTGATTCGCTGGAACATCAAAGAACGGTTGGCGACTTGAGTCTGTTCTACAAGTATTTTCATGGAAAGTGTTCGAAGGATGTAGCCTGCTTAATTCCTTTCAAAGCGGTGCATGTTAGAAATACACGTCGCGCTGGTGCTTCACATCCGCATGAGGTTCAGCTTGTACAACGCTTTTCAAGCAGTCTTTTATATGGAGAACATCATCCCTTTGGAATAATTTGTCCAGCGCTGTGTTTCCCACCGAGTACAATCTACAGCGATTCAAGAACAACGGGAATCGCTTTTTCCGCACACGTACAGCTCCTGGAGCGCTTTAGGGACTTCCCTACAACACGTATGCTAGACCCATAAAAAAAATTGCAATATGGATATGGAGGTAATTTAATCTCTGTGATATTCCGTTCCTTTGCCATCTCATCGACTGCGTACTTCTTGAACTGTGCCTTATTTTGCTTCTCAATTTTGTGAAGTTTCGCCTTTAACATACTATCTTTATGTTTGAGATTTTTGTCGCTTATCCATTGAAGAATATCCGCTTTTTTACCTGAATTTGTCAGGAGTCGTTCTAATAATCTAGAATGGTATCGGGCATTGTCTGATACTATAACTGATTCTGCTGGTATATCAATCATTTGTTGGAAGTACTTCTCAGAAACATCGGCCGTCATCTCCTCATGGTAATCTTTAGTTGACTTTGATTCGAATTCCAACAAGCCACCGTCGAGAAATCCGTTTTCACTATCGGTATGTGCTCTAATTCGCCTAACTTGTTTGGCACTCTTAATGCTTTTGTCAATCCAGAATTTTTTCACTATGTGTCCCTCATTAACCCAAGTCTCATCTAAATAAAAAATATCTCTTTCTTCGGCTCGAAATTTTCTGATTGCTCTATTTATTCTCTTCTCCTACAAATTATTTCTGTTTTATCGATAAGAACAGATTTTCTATTGTGTTTTTCCCAACGAACATTCAGGTTATGAAAGATTTTCCAGAATTTTCATTTTTCAAAATCTGGTAGGTCCTGATCTTCTCTGATTTCTTGCGAAACTTTATGTAGTGTAGGAATTTCATTTTTAATAAAAAAAAATGGTGTACTTTTCTTCTTATTGTGTTCTTAAAGTCTTCATCGACCTCTAAGGGCTCCTTTCCTTTGTAATTCTGAGGTTTGTTTCAAGGACCGTGTTTTCTTTCTTTGAGAAATCTATAAATAGTTGCTGATCCAACTCCTGTCATGTTGGCATAGGTTTGGACTTGGCTTGTTGGATGTTGATACACTAGGGTATCGAGGACCTTAAGTATTATTAGATTTTATCGCCAGGAAAATGCAGATTTACAGACTCTGCGAAGTTTGACAGGAGCAAAACTGAAAGTTGAAGCCACTACTGTTCTGATTTGAACTAAGCATATTATAGGTTTTTGCTTTATTTTTTTTTACTTACAGAGAATATTGTTATTGCATACTTAGGTACTTAGGCACCTACCTACAGATAAGTACTCGTACTTTGGTTAATTATATTCCAGTAACTGCTAAAATCCTAATCCCTATTATTATTAAGCTTTATAACATTTCTAGTTCTTAATAATTGTTAATTGATGAACATATACCAGGTGTACAAGTATGAAATGCTGATTTTTTTTCTAAAAAAAACATGTTAAATTCGGAAGAATGATAAAAAGTGCTTTATTCGAAGTATGCTCCATCGCTTGTTATACATTTTTCCCATCTCTCGTGCAATTTGTGAATACCACGCCAGTAAAAATCTTCCCCTTTTACTGCGAACCATTCATCATTTTTTCACATTTTTTCACATCTTCGTACGAACCAAAGCGCTGCTCAGCAGCACCCATCGATGCAAACAAGTGGTAATCGGAAGGAGCTAAGTCTGGTGAGTAAGCCGCATGGGGTAGAATTTCCCAGCTGAGTGCTTCCAACGTATTGCGAACTGGTTTTGCCGTATGTGATGGAGCGTTGTCATGAAGAAAAATGTGTTGCCTCTTTCGGTATTCTGGCCTTTTTTCAAGCAGCGAACGGTTCAAATCGATCAACTATTGTTGGTAATGTTTAGTACTAACCGTTTCCCCAGGTTTTAACAGCTCATAATAGACTACGCTCCTCTGGTCCCACCAAACACAGAGCATCGTCTTTCTGCCAAAGCGATTCGGTCTTGCGGTCGATGTGGATGGTGCGCCTGGATCTAACCATGATTTTTTGCGCTTGGGATTCTCAAAATAAATCCACTTTTCATCCCCTGTAACTATACGATGAAAACGACTTTCTTTTGTACCGAGCGAGCAAAATGTCACATGTGTTTTTACGCTTTTTCATTTACCTGTCGTTCATCTCATATGGTATCCATCTACCGGTCTTCTGAATCTTTCCCATCTCTCGTAGCCGATTGGAAACAGCTTGTTGACTAACGCCCAATTGCTCGGCGAGTTGTTTTTGTGTTTGCGAATCATCTTCGTCCAACAATGCTTGCAATTCCACATCTTCGTATTTTTTTGGCGGTTTTCCACGTTCCTTGTCGGCAACATCGAAGTCACCACTTTTGAAACGCCGAAACCATCGTTCACACGTATCTTGCGATGGAGCATGTTCACCATAAGCTTCTCGAAGTAATCGGTATGATTCAACAGCAGTTTTCTTCAAATGAAAATAAAAAATTAATGCTGTCCGCGAATGCTCTTTGTTCGGTATAAATTTCGACATATTGAACACAACAATACAACACTATGCACACACTTTTCCAATTTATCACTGGTGCGAGTCTGACACTTGTTGATGACACAAGAAAATGGCGCAGTGTCAAATTTTTATAGCACAAACTGCATTGGTGCACCATCTGTTCTCTGAAATCCGCATTTCATACTTGTACACCTGATAAGTAAGATTTAGTTTCATCATTTGGCCATTAAAATAAATTTTGAAATGCTTTGATTTATATAGCTTATTGTAAAGTTTAGAAGGCATGTAATAAAATATTTTTTAGAAAAATGTGGCACAAATAAAGGTGAATAAAACTAGAAATCCAAATAATTGGTAGAGAAATTTCGGACGCTTGTGGTTTATGATATTTAATGTTTATAACCCATGTTGTGTGCTATCAACTCCAAACAAACGGACTTTAACTGCTAGGCTATTAGTTGCATTACGTAATATTTACCCAGCATTACTTATTCGAGTATTTACTGTATTATTTCGGAATTATGCAAGTATTTGACACTTAAGGGATTTTTTAGAAATGATAAATTACCTCATTTAATTTAATGACGTTCGTCATTCCTAAATATAAATATGAAACCCATCTGGTGTAAAACTGACTACAAGTAGGTACATAAAATCTGTTTTATTTATTAATATCGTTTATTTATATTCATATTTTTTAGTGTTCCTTACGAAATACTTATAAAATCACTTCGGCGTCTGTCCGTGTGTCTGCCTGTCTGGCTATCCGTCACACCCGATTTTCTCTGAAACTATTTGACACAGAAAGTTGAAATTTGGCACTAATATAGAAATATTCACTATGACTTTATTGCTAACAAATGTTTAAAACTCCTTGGCTTCGTCTTTAGGAATACTAGGGATTTCCAGACTTTGTATAAGGCCTTGCTAAGATCTTCTATAGAGTATCTGTCATGTGTATTGTGGCCTTCATATGCTATACATATTGAGGGTATTGAAAGGGTGCAGAAGAAGTATGCTAGATATGTTTCTTACAAATTTAAGTGGAACATCACTGCCTATGGGGACCTGCTTCGAAGACTCTAGCCGCAATCGCTTTTAAGACGTAGAAAAGTTTCTTATTTCGACTTGTAAATGGTCATATAAACTGCTCCGATCTTCTGAGTTTGATAAATCCTAAAATTCAAATTCGAATTCAAATTCAACGTCGAACTCAGTTTATTTGCCGATATTTACAAATTAATAAAGTGACAGAATTAAATTTGCTCGAAATACGGCAAAAAGGATGGCACAGCGACTATAAATAACCGATACCACAAGCCCTTCACTATTTGGGCTTGTGTAATGCCACCCTGTAGCGAACATATACATTAAAAATAAATAAAAAACTAATTGTAAAAAGACTAAAAATTCTAAAAATAGCAGAGCGCAAAGAGGGATCGGCGAGTACGCAGCGAAAGGGTGGCGGATGCGCGGGGAGATGTATATGTATAAACAAAATAAATTTTGCATAATATGATATGGTAGGCAAGTGGTACCAACTCTAAAAGGAACCCAAAAAATTATATACAAAGAAGTAGATAAATATTACGCCAACTTAAAATTCTTTTGCTGGTTAATAAGTTGGTGTTTTACATAGGAAGAAAACTTGCCTGGTGATAATTGTTTAACCTCTTGTGACAAAGTATTCCATAAATGGATAGCAACAAAAATGAAGGACTTTTGAAAGGCACTCTTCCTGTGTTAAGGAACTCTAAAAGAATTAATAT
The DNA here is from genome assembly GCA_019049505.1 of Pachyrhynchus sulphureomaculatus. Classification (NCBI taxonomy): domain Eukaryota; kingdom Metazoa; phylum Arthropoda; class Insecta; order Coleoptera; family Curculionidae; genus Pachyrhynchus; species Pachyrhynchus sulphureomaculatus. The sequence goes on from CM032450.1 coordinate 5,536,389, forward strand.
TTCTCGTATCGTGCGGACGCAGAATAATACTAAATTGTTCTCTGAGGTATTGGGGTTGTCCAAATTTAAAAATTTGATAGACAAAATTATACAAATAATGCCTTCTATGATTTTGCGTATTTAAAATGTGGCTGTTATCTAAATATGGTGTGATTCGATTTCTGAATGAAACGTTAAAAGAGAAGCGCATACAACAGTTTTGCATTTTTTTGGATTAATCTAGCATACTGGGCTGACAAAGAGTCGCCATACACAACATCAGCATAATCAAATAAAGATAAGATCAAGCTGTTGCACAAATAATATTTGGTTTTTGATGGCAGAAGATTCCTTAGATTATACAGTTTTTTTAAACGAATATAAGCAGCCTTTAATTTATTATTGAAATGTGATTGGAATGAAAGAGATTTGTCGAAAATTACTCCTAATACTTTGGCTTTATGAATTAAAGGCAAAAGAGTATTATCAATAGGAGGTTTAAGGGTATCAAAAAGTGTACTTTTATTACCGTTAAACGGCATAAAACAAAACTTCTGTGCATTAAGTTTGAGCCTATGATCATTACAAAAATTATACACATTATTTAGGTCCTTATTAAAATATCCTATAGAAATGCGTAACATATTTAGAGGAAATGACATATACAATTGAGAATCATCGGCATACTGTTGCATTTTTAAATATTCTATCGTCCTGCTAGTATCTGCAACATAAAGAGTAGTGGACCCAAAATATGTTCCACCAAGATCAACAAGGGTCCACTTACTCTTCGCTCCGAAGTACGATAGATGTAACTATGGCCTATTCTCGCCGATCACTAGAATCACTAATGGCGCCGGTGAAACGAAACGATTTTTTTAACCTGTTTTAAAAACTTGTAAAAAAACTATTGACAGTCCACTGAGTTCTGTGAGGATATTTGCTGTTGTTGTTATTATATTGTTATAATTCTTGTATTATTATAATTTCTGTAGAAACTATGTATAAAATGGGTTTGCCCGTAAAATAAATAAATAAAATAAAATAAAATAAAATTGATAGCCCCATCAGATCCGTATAATTTTTAAAGTTAAATTTTGACTTAAAGGATTAGTTTTGGTGAGTAAAATAAGAAGTGAAAAGAAAAATTAACCAGGTCATCGAGTGGGATATCAAATGAAAGCTTGTGAAAACATGAGTTCAAAAATATATGTAATGTAATACTTGCGCACACTTTTCTTTGTTACTTACTTACTTACTGACCTACTTATTCCTAAGTCTTTCTACCGTGAGGTGTAAGACTGTGGAGTTGAGTTGATCAGCCTCTTCCACTCCTTTCTATTCTGTGTCAAATTCTTAATTACACTCCACTGAATATTTCTCTCCTGGGCAGTCTTCCTTGCCTCCTCTTGCCATGTCCTCCTAGGTCTTCTTCTTCTATTTGCTCCCTGAACTCGTGCCTCATATATTCTTTTTGTTAGACTTTTTTCCGTCATCTGGTGTATATGTCCCAGCCATACCAGTTGTCAGGTTTTATTTTGAATTTGTTTCTCAATATTTCATTCCTGATTTTGTCCCTTCTTGATTTTTCACCTATTTTTCTCAGGAATCTCATTTCCGTTGCATTTATTCTACTCTTGTCTTTGCTTGTGAGGGTCCATGTTTCACTACCGTATAGTAATGTGGGGTTTACTATTTTTTTTAACTACCTCAATCTTCATATCTACTGTTATTTCTCTTTTTTCAAGGAATGTTCTCCTTATACCATTGTATATTCTTTCTACTTTTGCTATTTTATCGTTTATTTTTTTTTTTTTTTCCAGTTTTCCGCTTCCTTCTATTATTGATCCTAGGTATTTGAACTGTTCAACTTGTTCTATACTCCGTCCATTTATTCTGATGTCGTGTTTTTTATTCTCTGGTTGTATTATCATCGATTTCGTCTTCTGTATATTTATTTTCATATTTATATTATTCAATTCCTGGTTTAGATTGTGCTGTAAGTTTTCTTCTGGGTCTGCTATTATCGCCATATCGTCCAAAAAAGTAGTTCTGATATTTCTATTTTTTGCATGCCTCAGTATCCCGGCATCATCGGTCTCATTTTCTGCTTGCCTCTCTTCACTGTCTCGTTCAGCACTATTGCGAATAATAATTGTTATTTAGAAATCTCTTGACTCTTCATTATTTGTTCTTACCCTATTTTTTGTTGTATCATAAATACCTTTTTAGCACTTCTGTTATTTCTCTGTCTACTCCACATCTTTGTAGGCTTTCCCATAGATCCTCTTGTCTTACTCTATTGAATGCCTTTTCTAAGTCTATGAAAGCTATATGTAATTCTTTATTTTTACTTATTCATTTCTCTCTACTTTGCTTTAATATAAATATGGGGTCCTGGATACTCCTGCCTTTTCTAAAGCCATATCGGATTTCTTTTGGAGAGTTTTCTAACTGGTCTTTTATTCTTGTTTCTATTATTCTAGCGAATACTTTGGCTGGTAGACTCATTAATGTTATGCGTCTATAGTTTTGGCAATCTCTTACGTCTCCTTTTCTATGAATTGGCAGGATAATACCAGTGTTCCATTTCTTGGGTACTCTCTTTTCTTTTACGATGTTATTTACAACTTGGTGAAATCTGTTCTTCCCTCCCTTTCCTCCATGCTTTTAAGCATTTCTGGTGTGATTTCATCGATTCCAGCTGCTTTAAAAAAAAAAAAAACGGTCTTCAGTTTCACTATGGCATCATTGACCTCATCTTCGGAAATAGTTAATTCTACAGGCCCTATTTCTTTTTTCATTTCGGTTACCTGAGCCTTTGTGATATCTGTTTCTGTTATTTCCTGAAAGTGTTCTCTCCATCTGACCATTATCTTGACTTTTTTTTTATGGCTCTAGCACACGTGCTGATATTTGTCCGCCGATGTCCGAGCGTTGAAAGTGAATGAAGAGATAAGTGTACTGTCATCTGCAAAAGTGTAGATTGGATTCTCGGTCTTTTCCAGCAGATCGTTAATATAAATGAGAAAGAGAGTAGGAGACAGTATGGAGCCTTGAGGTACACCGGCGTTGATAGTGAAGGTGTTAGAAAGAAATCCGTAGACTGCCACTCGTAAAGAACGCTCTCTGAGGAAACATGGGAGCCACAAACAGAACTTTTCAGACATACCATAAGAACGTAGCTTAGCCAACAGCCCATCGTGCCAAACACGGTCGAATGCCTTGGATATGTCAAGAGCAACCGCTCGTTGTTCCAAACATGTGTTACATAAGTCAGAAGATCTCCTGTTGATCTATTTTTACGAAAGCCATACTAGTGATCGCTAATTATGTTGAATCCTTTAAGATATTTTAGAAGATGCTGATTGATAGCCTTTTCCATGACTTTCGATATTATTGGAAGCAGTGCGATTGGTCGGTAGTTATTTGGCAAGGTCTTCTTGCCTTTTTTAGGTATCGGCTGAACTGTGGCACATTTCCAGCAGGAAGGAAATATTCCTTTTCTGTAGGATAGGTTGAAAAGTCTACAGGAAACTGGTGTTAGTTCCCTCGCATAGTTTTTGAGAACTATGGCAGCTATTTCGTCAGCGCCAGAAGCCTTTTTGGTGTCTAGCTTCATCAATGATACGCTGTCTGAAGACAATATGGGGCATCCTTGACTGCACTATGGGAATAGTAAGTTCGCTTTCTCAACAGGTGTCGTTGCAATAGAATTATCTGGCCGTGTGAGTGGTGGTATGGTGGATTTAGTGAAATTCTGACTGCCTTAGCGACTGACCAAAAGGATCTGGAAATGTTGGGACAAGCGAGAAGTTTGTTTCTAATCCGTTGATTGTGTGCCTCCTTGGTTTCGTTGATAATTTCTTTGTATCTGTTCCTAGCACGAACAAAGGTGTTACGATTTATGGTGGTGGATTTTTACGCCGTTGTCGGTATGCACGATGTTTAGAAGCAACAGCTTCTTTGCATTTTCGGTCAAATCAAGGCTTGCCGTTGGAAGAGCATTTCTTCGAAAAAGGGATGTAAGCCTCCATACCGGCCAAAATAAGGTCGGAAACCTCCCTAGCGCAGTCAGATGGGTCGACGGATCGAAAACAAGCGTCCAACCAAGGGAAAGTTCGAAAATATTCCATGAGATCTTCCCATTAAGCAGATTTGTAGTGGCAAATCTTGCGCGGTTTAGGCGCCTCTCTGTCGCTGATTGGTAGAATACTCGATGTTGAAAGTAGTTTATGGTAGGAAAAACCTAACGGCGGATTTACGCTGACCGTGTAAATCTCCGGATTGGTAGTTAAAAACAGATCAAGAAGACTGGCGAACTCCCCGTCTCGATCAGGGATCCGTGTTGGTTCGTCAATAAGCTGAATTAAGCCACAACTGAAAGAAAATGATTCGGCTTCACGACCTTGTTCGTCGGTAGTATTTGAATATTTAAGCCTGTTGATGTGGTGCTCTAGGATGGCAATTTCGGCATTTGGATAGTTAATTTGTAAATGATCAATGGTGTCTGCAAGAGAAGCGAAAAGTATTCTAAAGTTAGTATCACTTGGTGGTCGATAGAGGATACAGATGAACTTTGTGGTTGGTTTTTAACCACATACCATCAAAGTTTGGGGGCTCCAGAGCCTCTTCTCGTTGGTAAGAGAGGTCGCTTCTGACAAAAAACAGATTCCAAAGTTACGCCTAAATCGGGAATAGAAGTCGTACCCAGGATAAAGATAATTGACTGTGCTGGTCGATGAACTGACCTTGCTTTCACAGAGAGCGAGTACATGAGGTTTATTTGATTGCAGGTGTTGGTGCATTGAATTTATGTTCAAGTTTAAATCTCGTATGTTGCAAAAATCCAATTTAAAATTCTGATCTCTGCATGTCGACGCCCCTGAACCAGCCCCCACCCGGAGATCCGAACGGAGGGTTATTTTACCTCCGAAATTTTTTGTATCCAGGTGCCTCATCATGCTATTTGGTCCCACAATCCGGGACATCGGCACAGCCACGAAACGTTAAGCAACTTCACGCAGCCTAAACCGATATGATGGTATCACACCGGCCGATGCTGGTGGGATCTGGGCATCTACCATCTAGGTTGTTCTTTAAGTCGCCTCCTACGGCAGGCAGAACGTACAGGGGGAGATATTCTATCCCGTTTCCCCACGGTGGTTATTATGTTTCCATTTTTGTCCGTCATATTTCTCATGCTATAGTCTTTCTTCTTTCTTAGTTGTTTAAGTCGTCCGTAACATAGTTTCTGGTTGCCTCTGAAATTTTCCTTCATATTTTGTCCAAATTTTCTCCAAGACTCTTGCTTCGCTTCTTTTATTGTGGTTTTGACTAGTGTCCTTATCTCCTTGTACCTTTCGGAGTCCGCTGTTGTATTTGTAATAAGATATTTTTTCCATAACCTTTTCTTTTCCTTAACGCTTTCTGTAAATCTGTTGTCTACCAGTTTGTCCTTTTCTTTGTATTATTATTAAAAAATTGCCAAAAATCGCTTTCCCCCCCTAATCTCGAAAAGTACTGATCAAAACATTCTGGAATATCGTGCACAAGGTCTAAACCGAACGAAAATTTTTTCACAAAAAATTCAAGGCCATCAGTTTTCAACAAAGATCGGAAACAAACTTTGTTGAAAACTCATTTGAGGTTTGTTTTATAAAGTCATTGATCATTTAAAACCTTTAGTCTATTCAATTAATTTAACCTTTAAAACTTCTAGAATACTTGTGGAATGGAAAGCTGCCATAGTTGTTCCTGTTTTTAAAATGGAGACTCATACCAAATGACAAATTATAGACCAATATTCCTTTTAAGTAACTTTTCAAAATTATGGGAAAAATCTTTAAAGACACGTCTGGTTGATTTTCTCGATTCACAGAATGTCCTTTTTAATGAACAATTTGGTTTTAGACGAAACAGAAGTACGGAGGATGCGATATTATTTTGGTTTCATGAGATTATATCAAAAATGCAACAAAATAAAAAATGTCTTACAGTCTATATGGACTCTGCAAAAGCCTTTGACACAGTTTCCCCTTCCCTGATGCTAAGAAAATTGGAAAGCGTTGGGGTAAGAGGCAATGTGCTAGAACTCTTTAAGTTCTATTTAGCAAATCGAACACAAAAAGTACGATATAATAAGACCTTAAGTACTGCAATGAGTGCGAGTTCTGGAGTTCCTCAAGGGACAGTCTTGGGGCTTATTCTATTTTTGATTTATATAATGAATTAGAAACCATAATAAAGAATGGGTCAATTATTTGCTATGCTGATGATACTGCAGTGATATTTACGGACGATACTTGGGAGGGTGCATACTTGAAGGCAGAACAGGGTCTTAATGTCATATATAACTGGATATGTGATAATAAAATTAGTCTAAATATATCAAAAACAAAATTTTTATCACTTTCTTTGACAGCTGCCGATCAACCAAAAAAAATGACATTAAAATTCACGACTCATCATGTAAATTGCTAAATAATAATTGCACCTGTCCACATATTCAGAAAACTAATAAAATTAAATATTTAGGCCTATACATTGATCAACATCTTCGTTGAAATGAACATGCTATCGACACCTCAGAAAAACTCAGAAAACTCTATTATAGATTTTATCAACTACGGAATGTCCTATCTGAAAAAAAAAATGTAAATAGTATACAACTCACTAGTCGAGTCAATTTTGAGGTATTGTGCAGTAGTTTGGGGAGGTTTTAATGATAATGTAGTGCAGGTTTTAGCAGTATGCCAAAACAAAATTCTCAAAATCATTTTAAACAAAAACAATCAATATCCTACAGTTGACCTTTATTCTCAACTTGATGTCTTAAATTTTATAGGACTATTTGTAAGTACATACCTTTTTTTTATAAAAAAAATTAAACACACCTTTGGAGAACTAGACCATCACTACAACACCCGCTCTAAAATAAATTATAATTTACAGTCACACTTTCTCAACAAATCACACTTCCAAAAAAACATACTATTTTTACTTCCCAAGTTTTTAGGAAAGCTACCTTTAAACCTTAGGGCAAAAACTGAAAAAAATGATTACAATGGGCGGTTAAATTTCGAAATAAAAAATGTTATCATTCACAACTATGACAGTTTTAAAAAGTTGAAACCGTAGAAAACGGAAAAATTAAATGCATGTGCATATTGCGTAGACAAATTAACATTATTTACTAAAACTCGACTATTTTCTATTCTTATATGTCATATTGTATTTTCTATATATATATTGTAACATTCATTTTTTCCTAGATTTTAAGACCATATGATGTTACTGATTTTTCATTTTATAATGTACTTCTTTTCATTTTTGTATCGAGCGGTATATTAATCAGAAATTCTTAGCCGCTCGGTATATAGTGTGCTGTGCGGGTTTTCGACCGAATCTATCGATACGCCGAGATTGGTCAAATGTTTGTATCCGGAGTTTTGGTTCCGGCGTCGCCATATTACAGAGAGAGTGCCCACGGCTTATTTAAGGGTCCGGAGGACACGAATCTTGGCTTAGAACACCGAGCCGCCGCCAGGCAGTACCATCAAGCCGCCGAGAGGCTTAATACCATCAAGCCGCAGAGGCTAATTTCCACCGAGCCGCAGTAGAGGCTTACGACAATATCTACGAGAGCCAAGTTAAGCACGAGTTTTTTTATCATAAAGCCGTAGTGGGCGTTGTGTGTTTTTCTAAATGGAGTAGTTAAAGTAGGCTCTTCTCAAAAGTGTGAAATCGGTTTTGTGTTGCATTGAAGGCCTAGAAGCCGATAGGAAGACCGTAAGTTACCAGTACATACATCAATAAATATATTCCCCGCAAATAAGTGTTTCAACAGCAATTTGAACTGAAAAATCGCGAAGTGAAAATCACGACTCTTCGATTTCGGGTGTAGTCAAGATTTAGTAGTAAAATCTCTGATTTAGGGACTCTAATTTATAAAAACTACTTTTAGGCTAGAATTTTTTTTGTATTCCTTAAAACTGCAAAGGTTGGAACTTTTATTTTAAATCATGAATAAATTCTCTTTTTTTGTTGATTAAAGCTAGTGTCTCACTGAATACCTATTTTTCTTTTCAGGATAAGAAAAGTTGTACTAGTATAATTCTTTTTAGTAATATCCGTAAAACACTTCAGTATTTTTTCATTTTTTTTAACTGAAGTTAGATCCTTTCTATTTTAAAATGAATGGTGCCCAAAAATTTGTACGACTGAAGCTTTTTAAAAAAAAAAATAGAAAATAATTCCAAAAAGACGTATAACAATTATCTCTTACCCATATTTCTCTACCAAGGAAAACTGAGCTAGTGTGTGTTTAATTTCTTTAGTTCTTTTAAAATCAGGATTCACTCAATTCATTATCAGAAATTAAAAAGAGGTTGCAAGAAAATTGCGCCCAAGCGTGGGAAAAACAATTTTCACACGGTACAAAATGACGCCTCAAAAAGCGGGCAAGTTCACATGTTACAATATATATATATATATATATATATATATATATATATATATATATATATATATATATATACATATATATATATATATAATGTTCTAATTTTCGATTCTTTTGCTTCACCAGGCTGCAACCCTGGTCCGTGGGTTTTCGTGGTTACTCCGTCTTTTGGTTTCCCCTCATGTCCTCCTTCTTATATAATAGAATACTTCTTATAATCGAATGTGTTCTTTTCACTTGTAAAATCTGTATTAAAACGAATATTTAATTTCTGGGACATGGGTTTACTACAATACAGGTCAAGGAATGAAGGACTTCGAATACAGGCCAACGAATGGTCTAGCGAAGTTTTTTATTCCGTAGTAGACAATAAGGATATGATGTGTAAACACCTGAATTATATTAACTTTATGTATTGTAATGTAATGTAAAAAACTTATTGAAATAAATATTGTATTGCATTGTAAAAATATTGTATTGTATTTTATACCTCCATAACAAAATTTTTTATTTTGAAAAACAATCAATGTGCCGAACACTAATTGCGCAAGTTCGATGATGATGTTTGGGGGATCGGGCGCGTCGACATCTTAGGTCATTTGGCGCCCTAATTTTCTTTTAAATTTCTATTTCCAGTTCTTTTAGATAGTTTCGAATTTTATTCTTGTTTAATTGATACGTGTTTATTATTTGCGTTAGTGTGAAAGGAATATTGTGCTTTATTCTTATGTTTGCTAAATGTTCTGCTTCAAAAATATGTTTAACTGTTAACGTAGAGTTACATCTTGTACATAAAGGCTTTCGTTCGTTTTTCAAAAGGTAGGAATGGGTCTGGTATATGTGACCAGTGGCCAGTCTTCTTAGCGTGGTGTTTCCAACTCTGTTCAGATTTTGCATGTGAAGTGGGGGGTACACTAGTGGTTTTATCTCCCAGAGCTTGTTATTGTTTTCTTCTAGATCCCATTCCAGTTGGAACAAATTTCTGTTTATAATAATTAGACTGTTTTGGAAGTCGCTTGGGTGATTTTCCCCTGTTATGGGAATACCGTTATTAATCGCTTTCTTAGGTTCTTGATCAGCTTTGTTGTTACCCTTTATCCCCATGTGGCTAGGAATCCAGATGTAGGCAATTGTTCTATTTCTTGATTTTGCGATGTATAGAAGATCTGTGATTTGCTTTAGATATGCATGGCTAGGATTATTTGTTATGACGGCTTTCAGCGCACTTAGTGAGTCTGATACTATTAAGGAGTTTTTGTTGTCTTTAATATTAATGGCGTATCTGGTTGCTTCTTTTATTGCTAGTAATTCCGCTGTGAAGATAGTGTTGTATTGAGATAGTTTGAAATTTTTTGAATTGCTATTGTGCACAATTGCTGCTCCAACCCCTTTTTCTGTCTTAGAACCATCCGTGTATATTATTGAGTATTTGGAGTAACACATGTTTAGTCTTTCGAGAAATTTGGATTTTATTTCAGAATGGTTTAGATCCTTCACATTTGGTCTATGGAGGTGAAGGTCTACTGATGGTTTTGGTGATAACCATGGAGGGAAAGTGTGCCAGAGAGGAGTTTCCGCAAGAGTACCAATTTGAGTTTGTAAGGCTTTATGTAATATGAAAGGTGATGTGTTTTTAAAAGAACCTGATTTCATACTAATTTTGAAAAAAAAAAAAAAAACGATCTGGCAATTCCGGAGAAGAAGGAAAAGACTCTATTCTGAGTCTTTTGGACCCGTTTTTTTTGTTATTTTGTTATGGCATATAAGTCCCAGGAATAACCTAGGAAATAAAATGTCGACCATGACAAAGCCTGGTTATCATGGCAAGGCTAACTTACTGCCGAATGTCGCCCGGTGTCCGCCAGGAACCGTTAACAACTCATTCAAACTGAGCCATTCATCCCCTCAGCACGGTATCTTACGACGAGAAACATATAAAACAAGGACTAATTTATGAAGACAAACACAAGACAAGACAACGTGACTCGGGTACCTCGGGATTGTCAAACCCGTACTAGTGAAGTCAGAGACTTCACTAGCCCCTGAGGGGGCAAGTTCGACTTGCACTTGGACGGTTATTCCTTTCTTATTTTAAAAATAAAGTTTGTATTATGTTTCGCGATAAATTTTGGAATAGTGTTATCATAATTTAATCCCGGCACTGTTCGACAGTTTCACCATATTTCAGAAGCTTAGTTAACCAATTAACTGCCATGCTACTACAGACATAGGCGACACTCTCGCCTTTGCCTATGGTTTTTTTTTATGGGTCTAGCACACGTGCTACAGGGAAGTCCCTAAAGCGGCATAGGAGCGACACGTGTGCGGAGTAAGCTATTCACGTTGTTCTTGAATCGTTGCAAATTGTACTCGGTGGGAAACACAGTCCTGGGCAAATTATTCCAAAGGAATGATGTTCTCCATATAAAAGACTGCTTGAAAAGCGTTGTACGGGGAGTAACACGCTGAACTTCATACGGATGCGAAGTATTAGTGCGACGTGTTCTTCTAACATGCACCGCTCTGGAAGGAATTAAGCGGGCCACATCCTTCGAACACTTTCCATGAAAATACTTGTAGAATAGGCTCAAGTCGCCAACCGTTCTTCGATGTTCTGGCGAATCAAGGCCGCCGGTCAGTTCCGGGTCTCCAATCAGACGAACAGCTCTTCTCTGAATAGAATCCAATAAATGCAGTGTATGTTTGGGAGCGGAGCTCGAAACATGGGAGCAGTATTCCATAGTTGGTCGAATTTGAGCTTTGTAAAGAATTGTTGTGGAATGTAAGGCTTTCTGGTTCGAAATAATATTTCCAACTTTTGAGAAGCTCTCCTTGCTATGCCTGCAACATGTTCATGCCAGGACATATTCGCTCCCAAATTAACACCCAACAAATTGAGTGACGATGTTAGAGGAATGGAGTGCCCCGACATAACTATGCCGGGTTCAGCAACGTTAACTTTTTTAGAAAAAACTGCCGCCTGGGTTTTTGTAGTGTTAAATTCCACTTGGTTACTGTCACCCCAAGATAGAATTTCTTCCAGGTCTTTGTTAAGTGAAATGACTTCCTGCTGTCTACGGATATTAGTCTGAGTAGCCGATGTCCGAGCGTTCAAAGTGAATGAAGAGATAAGTGTACTGTCATCTGCAAAGCTGTAGATTGGATTCTCGGTCTTTTCCAGCAGATCGTTAATATAAATGAGAAAGAGGGTAGGAGACAGTATGGAGCCTTAGGGTTCACCGGCGTTGATAGTGAAGGTGTTAGAAAGGAATCTGTCGACTGCCACTCGTAAAGAACGCTCTCTGAGGAAACATGAGAGCCACAAACAGAACTTTTCAGACATACCATAAGAACGTAGCTTAGCCAACAGCCCATCGTACCAAACAGGGTTGAATGCCTTGGATATGTCAAGAGAACCGCTAGAGATTCTCCAAAGTGTTCAAATTGCGTTGTTCCAAACATATGTTACATAAGTCAGAAGATGTCCTGTTGATCTATTTTTACGAAAGCCATATTGGTGATCGCTAATAATGTTGAATCCTTCAAGATATTTTAGAAGATGCTGATTGATAGCCTTTTCCATAACTTTCGATATTATTGGAAGCAGTGCGATTGGTCGCTAGTTATTTGGCAAGGTCTTCTTGCCTTTTTTAGGTATCGGCTGAACCGTGGCACATTTCCAGCAGGAAGGAAATATTCTCTTTCTGTAGGATAGGAAAAGTCTACAGAAAACTGGTGGTAGTTCTCTTGCACAGTTTTTGAGAACTATGGCAGGTATTCCGTCAGCGCCAGAAGCCTTTTTGGTATCTAGCTTCATCAAAATACGTTTTGTCTGAAGACAAAATCGGGCATCCTTGACTGCACTATGGGAAGAGTAGGTGGTGCCTTTCCTTGGCAATCAACAGTAGAATGTGAAGAAGTGGTTGGTGCCTCTTTAAGTGTTCCACAGACAAAGGGGGGTCTACAGATTAATGCCGGTTCCGAACGGCGAAAATGACTTTACTTGGCATGATAGTACGGGTGGTTTGCCATTGTGTCCTCAACAGTCGGTCGCCTGACCGCCACGTTGTCGTGCTTTTTTTAATTTATTATTTCCCAAGCCGAGAATGGAACTAGGGTCTCCGGCGTACAAAGCAGACACTTTAGCCTCTACGTTATTCTGCTATATAATTATTAAATTTATTTTTAGATGGTGACTGGATTGGTGGAGCTAATATAAATACCGGATATGATGATTGATATTGGCTAGAATCAGGTTTAAGGTTTGTCTACACCAATTGGGGAAGTTATCAGCCAAATTACCAAGGGTCCTAATACTTTAAGCAATGTGTTAGGCTAGGCAATTTTTGCAGAGTAAATCAGCCTTACATGTGGGAAAATACCGACTGTAATTCACAGCTTTATTACGTTGGCAAAGTTAAAACTTCTTAATCTTTGTTTGAAAGTTTATTACTGAATAAACAAAAAAAGTTTGTTTATTTATTTATTTATTTGAGAATATACGGGTACACTCCTTTTTACAATGTATTTATAATACTTTGCAATATAACCATATCAATAACAGAACAGTCGAAAATGTGGAATGAAACACAAGAGCGGCTTATACTCATACCGTGAAACAATCAATGTTAGCGCATCCCTACTGAAGGAAGAGGGGGAACCTGAAAAAATGTTCAGCTCCCGGCACTGGTTCATGAATCTCATAGCCCTCAGCAGTAGTGAATAGCAACCATAATCAGTTCTGTAGAAGCCAGTAAATAATAATTCAGCTTGCCTTAAATGTCTTTGAGGTACGTTAAATTTTACGAATGACAATAAAGTAGGACAATCTACCAACCCCTTAATTATTTTATACAGAAATACTGATCACTCACCAAACGTCCATGAGCTAACAGATTCAAGTTCATATGGCCCCTAACAATGGTATAAACATGGTCAGCTATTGCTATATGACTCTTATAAGCACATAGTCGTAGAAACCTGTTCTGACTTTTTTCGAGATTGTGCTTATGTACTTCAAACATTGGTGACCAGACAACAGCTGAACGCTCCAGAACAGTCCTCACCAACGTGCAGTACAGGACCCTTAATGAGAACAATGATATATCCCTGAGATTTCTATATATAAGTACCAAGATCTTACTAGACTTGTTAATAATATATGCGTAATGACCACAGAAAGAGAGGTGATAATCAAATATTACCCCTAGTAAAGTTAAACGTATAATTTTATTTTTCTTAAAATAAATATATCTGATGATTTCTTCAGTAAGAAGGAAACTTTCACAACAAGCAAAGGTAAAATTACTAACGAATAACATATCAGAGATTAAGCTTCCGCTAACGAAAAAAAAAGTGAAAATGTGGATAACAGAACGGATTTTAACTGTGTTTATAGGTGTACAAGTATGAAATGCGGATTTCAGACAACAGAGGGTGCACCAATTCAGTTTGTGCTATAAAGATTTGACACAGCGCCGTTTTGTTGTGTCATCAACAAGTGTCAGATGCGCATGAGTGATAAATTGGAAAAGTGTGTACATAGTGTTGTATTGTTGTGTTCGATATGTCGAAATTTATACCGAACAAAGAGTATTCACGGACAGCATTAATTTTTTGTTTTCATTTGAAGAAAACTGCTGTTGAATCATACCGATTACCTCGTGAAGCTTATGGTAAACATGCTCCATCGCAAGATACGTGTGAACGATAGTTTCGCCGTTTCAAAAGTGGTGACTCCGATATTGCAGAGAAGGAACGTGGAAAACCGACAAAAAAATACGATGATGTGGAATTGCAAGCATTGTTGGACGAAGATGATTTCCAAACACAAAAATAACTCGCCGAGCAATTGGGCGTTACTCGACAAGTTGTTTTTAATCGGCTACGAGAGATGGGAAAAATTCAGGAGACCGGTAAATGGGTACCACATAAGTTGAACGACAGGCAAATGGAAAAGCGCAAAAACACGTGTGACATTTTGCTCGCCCGGTACAAAAGGAAGTCGTTTTTGCATCGTATAGTTACAGGGGATGAAAAGTGGATTTATTTTGAGAATCCCAAGCGCAAAAAATCTTGGGTAGACCCAGGCGCACCATCTACATCGACCGCAAGACCGAATCGCTTAGGCAGAAAGACGATGCTCTGTGTTTGGTGGGACCAGAGGGGCGTGGTCTATTATGAGCTGTTAAAACCTGGGGAAACGCTTAATACTAAATGTTACCAACAACGATTGACCGATTTGAACCGTTTTCTGCTTGAAAAAAGGCCAGAATACCGAAAGAGGCAACACAAAGTCATTTTTCTTCATGACAATTCTCCATCACATACGGCAAAACCAGTTCGCGACACGTTGAAAGCACTCAGCTGGGAAGTTCTACCCCATGCGGCTTACTCACCAGTTTTGGCTCCTTCCGATTACCACTTGTTTGCATCGATGGGTCACGCACTTACTGAGCAGCGCTTTGGTTCGTACGAAGATGTGAAAAAAAATGGCTCGATGAATGATTCGCAGCAAAAGGGGAAGATTTTTACTGGCGTGGTATTCACAAATTGCCCGAAAGGTGGGAAAAATGTATAACAAGCGATGGAGCATACTTTGAATAAAGCACTTTTTATCATTCTTCCGAATTTAACATGTTTCTTTAGAAAAAAAATCCGCATTTCATACTTGTACACCTAGTAGTTTAAGAACATGTTCTAGTTTGATATTTCCTTTGTCAACTATTAATATAGAAATTACTTTCTATCAAATAGTACCGAGAGAAAATCAAATCAGAAAAAAAATTCAGGTGCAATCAAGCAACTTCAGCTAATTAATAAATTTACGGCTACGTGACTATAACTAGTAGAAAATTTAGGTCCTATGACATAATCTTCAACGCAGTTAACGTACTGTAATAGGGTAGCGCACGGTAACATCGATTATCTATCGGTCGATTGACTTTCAGTTCTATTACACTGACCAACAAATACTTTTTTTTTGATTTTTTCCTCTAATTTTTTTTCAGTTTTGGGCTTATTGTAGTGTTCTGATTTCGAATCCGATATTAGTTTTTCTCTGACAGCTTGTGTTTTTTAATATCTTCGATCTAACCTCACCTAGACGACACCCGCAGTTTTTTAACACCAGGTCATCCAGTAAGGTGTCAAATGAAGGCTTGTAAAAACACGAGTTTAAAAATATATACAATGTAATAGTTGCGCGCACTTTTCTTTGTATTATTTTTACAAGATTGTGAAAAATCGCTGTCCCCCTCCTTATCCCGAAAGTTTTGAAAAAATTCTGGAATATTCTCCACAGGGTTTAATTGAACGAAAATTATCACGAATGCATTACCTTTAAAAATTTATTGGTATATAAAAAAAAAACAAAAATTTCAAGATCATCAGGTTTTAGTAAAGATCGGAAAAAAAAATAACTTTATTGAAAAAAAGTCTGTAATATATTAAGACGGTGAATTTTTATCATGGCGTAAAAATATCAAATATAACCACAATACTCCAGAAGCAAAAAGAAAAAAGAATTACATGAAGCTTCAAAGTTTGATAAATGGCATTATACTCAGAATGTCATTTTCAGTCAAAATAATTGAAAACACCTAGGGTGTCCGTACTTTAGAGTTACTTCTGGTCAAACCAAAAGATGCTCAATTATTTGATATTACTGCCAATAAATGCAGTTTTATCCATAATCCTCACACTCAATTTTTCCATCTATAATTTCCCGGTATATTAATTTGGTCACATTATAGTTTTCCTTATGACGAATAAAACTCACTGACACCTAGCAAAAACATTCTATTCGTATACCGTTTTAAAATATTGCAACACTAATTCAAAATATTATATGTATTTTAATTAGACGATTTTGACAAACTGGTGTCACACAAAATGACGTAAAGTTTGGCAACAGTTTAGAACAAAAAGGTATGTTCATTAAACCAATGTATTTATTTCGAAAGATTGACTCTAAAATTGTTATTTTGTGGAAATGTGGTAACAATATGCGGTATAAAGTATCTAAACTTGTCACATCATAAACAGTAAGTTTTTATACAGTAAATATTTACAAAAATATTTAAAAAATTCCACCATGACGATGTTAATAATTTTTTAATGACGTTTATGTAAACAAAATGAATAAAATAATTCAGTTGAAACATCGTAATGCTTTTAAAAAAATGGAATAGTATACGACTCTTTTACATTTAAAACATATTTTTAAAATCTTTTTCTGACGACCTATATCCCTTAATAGTCATCAAGACCACATTTTTGTGCCTCGCTTCCTTCTTTTATATTTTTAGACACACATTTCGTAGTCTATAAAGTTGTATCGAGTATTGATTTTTTACTAGAAGGATAGCTTTCTTTGCACAAAGTTAAGCTTTTAGACAATTTACATGGACTCTACGTTTAGATTGTGGAAAATTCTATGTTTTAATTATGCTCTTCTTTTACTCACCACACAATAATTATTTAAAATTCTGCAAAGAAATATTTTGGTAAAAAAACTTAACAAACAGAAATCTCCGTAAAAAACCCTGCGAAGAAGTGGAGGAAAAGTGCAAAGAGAGAAAAAAAAGTGTACTTATCGTAAAGAACAAATAAGACACAACAAACTTGCGACAACTATAAAAGAAAAACGGGAAATACATGCTCCTGTCAGCAGGATTAAAAATGAACATTGAAAGCGTCTCTTGAACTAAAATGAACATGATTTCTATGGGTTATATATGAGTTTCACATTCAGCCAGTTGCAGCCAATTTGACATATAATCTTTTCGTCAATAATGAATAACCTCCTCCTGTGACTGACTCTGTACTCAATAAATGAATTGAACTATCATCTGCCGCAGTTGTCGGTTCTGTGAATGCTCTGATATTTCACGCAATAACTTACCGGTTAACTGTTTCACCTTCAACCTTTCCCTGTATGACGAGTGATTTCAGCTCACATCTTCTGCGAAAGTGGTTAAAATACCTTAGGTATGTCTGGTTTATAAGTGAGTTGAGTCTTTTAGTAATTTTCTGTTCGATGTTCTACCCAGGATATCCTAAGAATTCGACGTTACACCTACATCTTAAATGTAGTAATTTTGTTTCTATCAGCTCCAACTTAGCCGATAGCGAGATTATTTTTTTAATTTCAGATATGGCTTCGACACGTAGACGTGGTTTGCACAATCCAGATTATTTTTGCTATATTTGAGGCGAATATGTCTTTGAAAAATATCGAAAACCTTCTCGGACTTCGTTAAAACTACGTATTTTAACCACTTTCAAATAACATTGTGCAATCAAGACAAGCAATGGGTACCTCATATGTGCGCCAGAGCTGTATTGTGTGTCTGCGACAATAGTCAAATGAAAAAATAGGTGCTATCAAATTTAAAACGCCGATGATTTGGCAGGAACCTCAAAATCACCATGACGAATGCTATTTTGCTTCGTAAATATTAACGGAACAAATTCTGGAAATTGAAATAAATGATCATATCCTAACTAATTCTCCACTCAACGACCTCTTCTATACTCTGGTGAGATACAAGGAGCATCATCTAAAAGCTCTAAAGAACCAGATCTTATGGAAATTGAAGGCAATACTGATTCGGATTTCACATGTAGTCAGTCATCAAATCCTCAACCTTTTACTCAAAAGGATTTGAATGACTTAGTATGTCATCATTATTGTCAAAAGAAGCTTCTGAAATTTTGGCATCTCGTTTAAAATAAAAGAATTTACTTGCACCAGCAACCAGAATTACTTTGTATTGGACCTGAGAAAAGAATTTGTTACCATATTTTTCTAAGGAAAATGACTTAGTTTTCTGTAATGATGTCAGAGGCATTTTGGAGAAGATGAGTTCTCAACGATACCAACCAAATGATTGGCCTTTTTTTATAGAAAGTTGCAAGAGAAGCTTAAAGCGTGTGCTACTTCAGAACGGCAACAAATATGGTTCTATACCTACTGCACACTCTACTACTATGAAAAATAACCAGTCAAGTGCAAGTTGAACTTGTGCAATTAGTGTTCCGTACGTTGATTGCTTTTAAATTAAAAAATTTTGTAACGGAAGTATAAAATGATCAGTGACTTCACAAAACACACCCCAAATGAGTTTTCAACAAAGTTTATTACCAATCTTTACTGAAAATTGATGACCTTGAAATTTCTGTTTTTTTTTATATACCAGATAAATTATTACACTCGTGATAATTTTCGTTCAATCTACACCCCGTGGAGAATATTTCAGAATTTTTTCAAAATTTTTTGATAAGTACTTTTCGAGATAAGGCGAGACAGCGATTTTTCGCGATTTTTTAAAAATAATACAAAGAAAAGTGCGCGCAAGTATTACATTATATATATTTTTTACTCGTGTTTTCACAAGCTTTCATTTGACACCACACTCGATTACCTAGTAAAAAAATTTTTTTTCACTTCTGATTTCATCCCCCAAAACTAACCCCTTAAGTCAAAATTTAACTTTCAAAACTACATGGCTCTGATGAGGCCATCAATTCCTATATTATTACCAAATTTCAACTTTCTCATTTGAGGTATGGGATCTGTTTCTGGGCTTGCTGCTCCCGAGTTCACTTTAGTTCTGTTTTTGTATTGCAAAAGAGAGCTATCAGATATATTTCGGGAGCTGGGTTGCGAGAGTCATGTCGACCATTGTTTCCGAGGTTAGGGATTCTTACTCATTGTGCCTAATTATCCTGGAAACTGCTATCATGATCTTTAAAAAAAACATCGTCTTGAGGCAATGCCAGTCAGCCAGCACGGCACTAGGCGAGCGTTCGTCCTGCCATTGCCGGCCCCGAAAACGGAGCTGATCAAATCTGCAATTGTTTATAATGGCAAAAAAATATATAATCATCTGCCTCTCAAATCGAGAGGATTGAACTGCGAGAGAGTCTTTAGACGAAAGACTAGGGCCCTACTTATAAAAAAGGCGTACTATGTACTTGAGGAATTCTACAATGATAGACTGGAATAAGCATATAACAGTAGTTGAGTGGTTGGCATTTGAGTTGACATATGTGAAATTCTTATTTCTTTTATTTTGTATTTACTGCATCTACTAATCTTGTTCTGTTTCCTTATATTTTTCTTTCTTTGAATTTGTGTTTATTAATATAATAATAATTTAAGTTATGCTTGCTTTGTCAACAAATACGTTGTATTTTAGGACAATAAAGCATATTTCTATTCTATTCTATTCTATTCTATTCTATTCTATTCTATTCTATGACAAATAGTTTCGGAGAAAATCGGGTGTGACAGACGGACAGACACCGAAGTGATCTTATAACTGTTCCTTATGGAACACTAAAAAAGAGTATACAACTATTTCTTCAGTAATGTAAAGTATCGAAACCACAACTGGCTCATCTGTGGAGACTTAAAGATGTGTGTCTGTGGGATAGCCGCTACAAACAACGTCATTCGTCTCAAAAAAAGTGACCAGTACGAGAGCAACTAATGGTTGGCACCAAAAATGTGATTAATTTGCCCTAGTAAATCACGATCGCATTATACTGCCACCACTTCATATCAAACTAGGCATTATGAAACCGTTTGTAAAAGCCCTTGACAAAAACGGCGAATGTTTTGCTTTTCTTTCACGCAAGTTTCCAGGATTAAGCACAGAATAATTGAAAGCGGGTATTTTTGATGGGCCACAAATTAGACAACTTGTGGAAGGCCCAAACTTTGTGAATTCAATGAATGAAGTCGAGTCGAAAGCTTGGAAATCGTTTCTTGTGGTGATTAAAAATTTTCTCGGAAACTATAAGTCGGACAACTATTCTGACTTAGTTGAGTGCATGTTATCCAATTTGAAAGGGCTGCAACATGAGTATCAAGATTCATTACTTACATTCTCATTTAGATCGATACCCAGAAAATCTTGGCGATTTGAGTGAAGAGTATGATGCAAGATTTCACCAAGATATACGCACAATGGAAGAACGTTATCAAGGAAGGTGGGATTTCCATATAATTGCCGATTACTGTTGGAGTTTGCCAAGAGATGATCCTCAAACCGTGCATTCAAGAAAGTCGTATAAAAGAACGATTCATAGAAAAAAATGTTGTATTTTGGTTTCATTTTTGAAGAAAACTGTAATTTCATATAAATAAGAAAGTAGAGCTGATAGCATTAAACCATTATTTTTTCCGTAATCAGTGCCCCAGGTATACCCTATAGTACAGATAAAATTCCAGAAAAAAATTTTAGAGTTGACCAGTGTTATCGAACAATTAATTCCCGGGAGCCACATTTGAATTTACGTGGTTAAGAGTCCACCGGCTAGTCCTCGGATAACTCATTACAGTGGATAAATAGTAATCGGTAGGCGGTGCACAATGAATACAACATATAAGGTTTAAAAGCCTTAAGTTTAGGAAACGTTGATCTGATCATTTTCCTCTTTGCAATCAGTTCAAATCATAGTCAATAATTAAAAATCTGCCCAGATAGATCGATATACAAATCAAAAACGAAGATTATAAAAAAAACACTGAGATTTCTTGAAAATTGCGTGAGTGAGACTCATTTTTAGTGTTCCGTACGGAACACTTATAAGATGACTTCGGTGTCTGTATGTCCGTCTGTCTGTCTGTCTGTCACACCCGATTTTCTCCAAACTATTTGTCATAGAAAGTTGAAATTTGGTAATAATATAGGAATTGATGGCCTCATCAGAGCCATGTAGTTTTGAAAGTTAAAAAGTTAAATTTTGACTTAAGGAGTTAGTTTTGGGGGGTGAAATCGGAAGTGGAAAAAAAATTTTTTACTAGGTAATCGAGTGTGGTGTCAAATGAAAGCTTGTGAAAACACGAGTAATATATATATATATATATATATATATATATATATATATATATATATATATATATATATATATATATATATATTGTAATACTAGCGCGCACTTTTCTTTGTATTATTTTTAAACAATCGCGAAAAATCGCTGTCCACTTGCGTTATCTCGAAAAATTCTGGAATATTCTCCACGGGGTGACGATTGAACGAAAATTATCACGAGTGCATTACCTTTAATAATTTATCTGGTATATAAAAAAAGACAGAAATTTCAAGGTCATCAATTTTCAGTAAAGATTGGGAACAAACTTTGTCGAAAACTCATTTAGGGTGTGTTTTGTGAAGTCACGGATCATTTTATACTTCCGTTACAAAATTTGTTATTTTAAAAAGCAATCAAGGTACGGAAAACTAATTGCGCAAGTCCAACTTGCACTTGACCGGTTATATTGCCTAAAAAGATGTTTTTTGATAAAAAGCAATATATATGTTGTTAAATTAGTAAAAATCATAGTAAATAATCAAAAATCCCTTCAGACAGATCAATAGAGAAATCAAGAACGAAGATGTAAAAACTGATTTCGTAGTTAAACGCCCTGTCATCGGCGAGCGTGCACGGCTATTTTCGTTTGGTGCTTGATATGCACCTTAAGGGTCAAAGTCGGTGTGAGTCTGGGTCGGTGTATATATCACAAAAAGAAGCATACTAGTCGAATGGATCCGTATTATACCTCTGATCTGTATTAGAGAATGACGGACTGCTAAGTATAAGAGCCCGCAATAGTCCGCTCTATCAGAGGATATGAGAGTGCATATCTATGCGGTTATTCGCAGAAAGACGCATCCAGATCGAATGGATTCGCAGTATACCTCTAACAGCTGGTCATAACGGGTCCGCAGCTGCTTTTTTGTGTAGGTGATGGGTCTCACATAGACGCAAACTAGTCAAACGGGTTCACAATATACCTTTAGGTGCATGCTAGACAGAGACAGAAACAAAGTGCTGGTCACAACTAGTCTACGCACAGTGTGTCGACTAGTACAAGTTAGCTGGACAAAATTATTTTTTCACTTATTTCAATTGTTTATGTATATTCTAGGCATATTAAGTTATTTTAAGAAAAAATTCATCGCGTTGGTTTTTTTATGGGCGTGGCTAATTTTTTCCCCTAAATTAGTCAGCTACGCAGACATATTTAACGATAACTCGGGAACAACTTGTCAGATTTTTATAAATAGAACATTAAAAAATGCGTAACAAAATTTTATTAAAGTTGATTGAATATTAATTTATTCTATCTTTTATCGTTTTGGAGTTATTTAGAAATTAATGGAGAGAAAAAAATTTTTTTCGTGTAAAATTCATTATTTTTTTCGGTAAAAAAGCGCAATAACAAAAGAAAAACAAAATATTATACATTTTTCTGACAGCTGCGTATCTGGAAAATAAAATAAGGTATTAATCATGAAAATCGGTTAATAAATGTGGGTTTTATTCACAATTTACCGCAGGTTCTCAATATCGATAAAATTTGTGTAATACAGCCACCCTTGCATATCGCGGTAGGATTGCATCAGCTTAGCAGGTAGATAACGGAACTAAAGGGCAAGGGTATTTTGTATGGTTATTAGAATTAAAAATTATAATACAGTGTCTTTCATTTAGCTGCATTTCGCTTACCTGTATTTTTTGTCCAGCTGCACAAAACATTGTATAACAAAAACAAAATATTCTGCGTATGTACACGAATTTTTCTACAAACTTGAATGTGCAACTAAATGAAAGACACTGTATTATTATTTTTAATAATAACCAGATGAAAAATCATTTATTGCATTTGTCAATTAAAAATAAAACAATTAATCCATATTACTTAGTTTTATTGACACAAAAAGGATAAACTCAAATAATACCTGCCTTTCAGGTAGGTAACTTGTACATTATACATACATAAGTAGTTGGTATTTTAAAATGTTTTTGATTTTTTTAAGGTACATATTTCTTGCTGTTCGGTTCAAAAAAAAAAATTGTTTTTGAAAATTCCAGTCAAAAATTGTTTTTGTTTAATTTTAAAATAAATGTTATAAATGCTCTGTAATAAATTTAGCATAATGACACTGACTGTAATTATATGTAAAATAAAAATACTCATTTGTTGATAAAGAAAAATTTACAAGTCAAGGTTTACATGCTTAGTACAAGCACTACATAACTAAAAAAGAGTAGCTGAACCTAATAATCATCATCAGAGTCTTCTGATGAGTCGTTTACTGTATAATCGTCATCATTTTGTGGCATTGTGCGACAATATGATGACGATTCCAATCTTGACTCTTCTATGCTAGGGCTTACAATTAACTTTAATACATATGTACATATTTTTTTCCGGCTTTTTTTTTGGGAATCTCTCGAAGGCTATTGATCAAAGGATCAGATGTTATAATTAACATGCACAGTAAGTCTCTATTCGTGGCAACACGCGAGCACTTGCGGGTGTTGTACTCTCTAAATCTGCGGCAATCTTTGTTCCGTGCATCTTGAGCCTCTTCGGAAAGCTGCCCAATTGGAAGCAATGCCGCTTTGATGACTTCTGTGCTGTGAATTAATATTTTATGCACAGTAGCAGGCATACAGTACCACGAATAGAGACTAAGATAATGTTTTCTGGTTTCAAGACAAAATTTTTTGAATTCAACGTAGTTTATCTCGAATCCAGAAGGCAATGTTCTCAAAATAACATCAAACTTTTTTATAATTGTAACATCCAACCCTGTGATCTGAGCACTCATCTCAGCATTCTTAAAAAAGCGACGGGCTGTATTTCCATCAGTTGAAGAACCAAATCCTGGCTTTGGTTTATCTATAATGAGTCCCATCTCGTTCCTAAATTTCAATTTGATTTCCTCGGAACGGACCTTGATATCTGCTTTGTCTTCGTTGCTTCTAGCCTGCCATTTATTGCCAATATTCAACTTGTAACTGATATGTAAAAGACATTCGAAGCAACGAATCCAAGCATGAAGTGTAGATAAACCAAAGCCAAAATGTTCTTGATTGCTGTTAAACATCGCGGGGTCATCGTTCATCGTCTTGGGGGTGGCGCCACAGATGAAACACTTTTGGGATGAACTAGTTTCCGTTAAGGCGTTACACACCTTTCCGTCTGTCATTGTCAGCGAAAGTTCGTGTTTTACAGAGATTTGAGAATCACCAAAGTTGATAAGTGTTGGAAGAAGAGCATTAACTTCTTCCCACAATCTATTTGTCTCCACTAACGTGAAGTCGTTCGTTTCTTTGGCAAATATAAATTTGATTGGGCGACAATACAAAGTTGATGAAGGCCGAGGATTTTGCCAAATAATTTTGGACCCATCATATAACTTAAGGGGAACTAAAGAAAATGCGAAAAGAAACTCGTCCGTATATTCAGTGTTCTCAAATCTCTGTTTGTATGTACTGTGCCCAGAACTTCCATCATATCCCCATTTACTAACAAGTGTAAACGATGAACTTGTTGGGAGCACACTGCTGATAACTTCATTCTGTGCTAATACTAGACGTTCCACTGTTTTATTTAATAAGGCTTGCAAATTTATTTCAGCACGAGTTTCTGTTATAGCAATGTGCTCCTCTGCAGGGTAACAGGCCTGTTTGGACTTTTTTAAACTAAAATATGACGGAAACACATTATGCCCTGCCTTCATGGACCACTTCCTAGTTTGTTTGTAAGAATGCGTTGTTGACTTAGAATCTATATAGTAAGCTAAGGCTTCGTCACTACTTAATTGCCTAGGATTAACGGAACTGGTATTTTTTAGACTTAATAATATTATCTGGGCTCTCACTAATGTCTCTAATCACATTGGCAATTTTCCTTTGCCCTGCTGAACGCACAGCAATTTCGGCAGCAGTCACCAATTCACTGACACTTCGGGATTCTACGAGATCCACGACGCGACGTTTCTTCGTCTTAAACGACGATTCCTCGAAATCTTTGCGAGGTCTTCCTACAGGAGTCACATTCTCACTTGATGTTGAAGGTTGTGGCGCAAAAGAACTCGCAGTAAACTGTATGTCTGCTTCATCCAACCAATTCTTATTTTTAATTAAAAAACGCTCCTTCGACTTTCCTGAAGCCAACCATTTGGCACCAAACTTATTAGACAAGTTGGATATCTTCAACTTTATTTCTTTTTGGCTGCTTTCAGTAATGTCACCAAAGTGAAATTTTGAAGAAAGAAAGTCATATACACGCGAGTTTTTTTCATTCTTCATGTGTTTCAACCACTCCTCAAAAAAGGCTACCCTTGAAATAGAGTAAACGTGTTCTGGAAAAAAAGAAAAAAAAACATGTTGTACTGAAGTGTGCTAAACAATATGTGTATTTTTACGAAGAATAAAGTTATTTCTGTGCAATATCTAAAAACTAGCCCGGATAGAGGTGAATGTCTGTATATTCTGAACTTTCAAAGTTTTTTTTTTAAAAAAAAACACGCTAAAATATATAGGCTATTTAAAAAAAATACTAAAAATTCAAATTAATAGATTCTGATTAAAAAAATACATTAAAAAATAGTACTTACCCTCAGTATTAATATTCATCACAAAAACTTTCACAATATTACAATATGTCACTATAAGATGTGCACGAAAGTGTCGGTAAATTGCAACTGTTTGATTGAAAAAGCTGCATTAAACTCATTACCTGACTTCTGACGCTTATGACTCGCCACTTGCAAATTTGATAAACAACCTTTTCTCGGAATTCGGGGTTTGGTGGTGTTGTTTACGTTTTGCAAATAAGATTTCCTGGAAATCATAACATGAATTTTGTCCACCTAGCATGTTCTACGCGACACACTGTGCTACGGTCAGCCCACCTTAGCTACTGGTGTAAGTGTGTATGTATAGTGGCAGAAAAGCGTATACTGCTCGCACGGGTTCGCAATACATCCCTAGGTGTGTGTTAAACAGGCCATAACGGGTCCGCAGCAAGCCCGTCCTACCTGCAGGTGTAGGTGTGGATCGAACTAGATCTGGTGGATTCCGCAACGAGGAGGATGCTGGACATAACGGATCCGAAATATTTTCATCCTTGCACAGTAGAGAGAGACGGGCCGCAGTCAGTCCTTCCTCTTGGCGTCGGCGTCAGCGTCGGCGTCGGCGTCGGCGTCGGTATCTGTGTCGTGTCAGAAGGAGAAAGGAAGTAGTTTTTTCCCTGTCGGTAGGTCAGTCCTTCATACGTATAAGCATACATCTTTAATAATAAAAGAATATTTATCAAGGATACAATGGCCAGTAATGTCGAATAGGGTTGGTTGCTCAGCAGTGTCTCAGTGCTCTAGGTCTGCTAGGTTGTTTCGTTGTTTAGATTCGGAAGGTCGGTCGATGCCATTATCGACGAGATTAGGGTTTCATTATATAAATAGCCAAGTCAATATATACTTTGATTCCCTAAAAGTGGAGGCGCTTGTTTCTAGTTGAAAAATTAAGTATCGCCGTGGCGGACCATTTTAGTGAAGGGCTGTCCTTTTAATTGCTTTTTATAAATTTTTAAATCAAAAGTTTTCGTGCCCATACACAATGTTTAAAAACACGAAAGTAAAATACAAACATTTTGCAACAATTTCCCGAATTTTTAAACAATTGGTTGAATTTTGTAACATCATCATGAATTTTTTAACAATTATTTTAAGATTGCAACACTTTCCTTAATTTTAAGAAAAACCCATAGATACATGGCGTCCACGCACATCTTCGCACAAAAACTATCACAGATACCAAACTTGCAACATCTAGCACTCAATTTTTCCATATTTTGGCAAAAAATGTCTAATAAACATCCTTTAACATATTTCACGTCAGAGTTTAATGGAGTTTTTAATTTACTGCTTGTTCTATCACGATTTTTGAGAATATTTTCTTAAAAAACTCGATAATTGAACAGATAGTTACTCGCTTAAAATTAAGTAAATATGAAATTCTAGAATCTCAATAAAATTGTACTCACCTTAAGGGATAGAATTCATTTTACGCGTTTAAAATCCTATCACTTTGCATTTTCTATAACAGTTTAAACTTGATGACGTCTGACGTGCTTCACGAGAGATGATGCCTGGTACTCGACGCTTCGAAATGAAATTAAAGTTATGAGACAGGTGCAAGTGGAAGATGCACCTGAGTGGTCGTAAATCATAGTAGACGAATTGACAGAAGTATTCAAACAGGTAAAAGTCCCTAAATAGAACCTTTGTTTCTTACATCATAGCCAGCTTTTACAATGGCCGGCAACGTTGAATAGGGTTGGTTGCTTAGCGGTGGCTGCTCACCTCTTGGTCTGAGAGGGCGCTTCGGTTCGGAAGGTCGGTCGACACCGTTATCGACGGGACATGGAATTCGGATTCCATTATTTTTATTTTTTTAATTTTTTTAATGGGTCTAGCACACGTTCGGCAGGGAAGTTCCTAAAGCGCTACAGGAGCGACACGTGTGCGGAAAAAGCGACTCACGTTGTTCTTGAATCGCTGTAAATTGTATTCGGTGGGAAACACAGTCCTGGGTAGACCATTCCGTAGGGATGATGTTTTCCATATAAAAGACTGCTTGAAAAGCGTTGTACGAGGAGTAACAAGCTGAACCTCATATGGATGTAAAGTATCAGCGCGACGTGTACTTCCAACAAGCACCACTCTGGGAGAAATTAAGCGGGCTACATTCTTCGAACACTTTCCATGAAAATACTTGTAGAATAGACACAAGTCGCCAACCGTTCTTCGATGTTCCAGCGAATCAAGGCCGCCGGTCAGTTCTGGGTCTCCAATCAGCTTTTCTCTGAACAGAATCCAACAAATGCAGTGTATGTTTGGGAGCGGAGCCCCAAATATGGGAGCAGTATTCCATAGTTGGTCAAATTTGAGCTTTGCAAAAAACTAACAGTTGTTGTAGAGTGGAAAGCTTTCTGGTTCGAAATAATATTCCCAATCTTTGAAAAGCTCTCCTTGCTATGCCTGCAACATATTTGCTCCCAAATTAACGCCCGACAAATTAAGTGACGATGCTAGAGGAATAGAGTGCCCCGACATAACTAAGTCGGGTTCAGCAACGTTAACTTTTTTAGAGAAAACTGCCGCCAGGGTTTTTGCAGCGTTAAATTCCACTTGGTTATTATCACCCCAAGATAGAATTTCTTCCAGGTCTTTGTTAAGTTAAACGACTTCCTGCTGCCTGCGGATGCCTTGAATATGTCAAGAGCAACCGCTTCAGATTCTCCACAGTGTTCAATTGCGTTGATCCAAACATGTGTTACATAAGTCAGAAGATCTCCTGTTGATCTATGTTTACAAAAGCCGTATTGGTGATCGCTAATAATGTTGAATCCTTCAAGGTACTTTAGAAGATGCTGATTGACAGCCTTTTCCATGACTTTCGATATTATTGAAAGCAGTGGGACTGGTCGGTAGTTATTTGGCAAGGTCTTCTTTCCTTTTTTAGGTATCGGCTGAACTGTGGCACATTTCTAACAGGAAGGAAATATTCCCTTTCTGTAGGATAGGTTAAAAAGTCTACAGAAAACTGGTGTTAGTTCCCTCGCACAGTTTTTGACAAATATTGCAGGTATTCCGTCAGCGCCAGAAGCTTTTTGGTGTCTAGCTTCATTAAAATTGGTTTTATGATACGCTGTCTGAAGACAATATCGGACATCCTTGACTGCACTATGGGACTAGTAGGTGGTGTTTTTCTTTGGAAATCGGCAGTAGAATGTGAAGTAAACAGTTCAGCCAACAAGTTCGCTTTCT
This sequence comes from Pachyrhynchus sulphureomaculatus, assembly GCA_019049505.1. Classification (NCBI taxonomy): domain Eukaryota; kingdom Metazoa; phylum Arthropoda; class Insecta; order Coleoptera; family Curculionidae; genus Pachyrhynchus; species Pachyrhynchus sulphureomaculatus. Next base: position 5,565,471 of record CM032450.1, read on the forward strand.
CAACAGGTGCCGTTGCAACAGAACTATCTGGCCGTGTGAGTGGTGGTATGGTGAATTTGGTGAAATTTTGACCAACTGCCTTAGCGACTGACCAAAAGGACCTGGAATTGTTGGGACAAGCGAGAATATTGTTTTTAATTCGCTGATTGTGTGCCTCCTTGGTTTCGTCGATAATTTCTTTGCATCTGTTCCGGGTACGAACAAGGGTGTTACGATTTATGGTGTTAGGATTTTCACGCCATTGTCGGTAGGCAAGATGTTTAGAAGCAGCAGCTTTTTTGCATTTTCGGTCAAACCAAGGCTTGCCGTTGGAAGGACATTTCTTCGAAAATAGGATGTAAGCTTCCATACGAGCCAAAATAACATCGTTAACCTCCCTGGCGAAGTCAGATGGGTCGTCGGATTGGAAATAAACGTGTAAGCTTTATAGATAACTAACTGAATACAACTTTGATTCCCTAATAGTGAAGACGCTTGTTTCTAGTTGAAAAATTAAGTATCGCCGTGACGGGCTACTTAAATGGAGGGTTAATCATTTAAATAGCTCTTTAAAAAATTTTAAATCAAAAGTTTTCGTGCCCATACACAATGTTTAAAACACGAAACTTTTGAATCCAAATATAGTTTCGGGTAAAAATATATAAAAGGAATTGTTTGATTGAGATTTATTATTTATAAACTAAAAACATTTTACATAAAACAATAATTTTAAATAAATTACTGCCAAACTTATTTCATTTACGTCCTTCAAAAAAGGGCAGGTATACGACCGTCGCCACTCGAACAATGGAGTAGCTGATAGATGTTGCTCAAGGTTATACGTGCGAACTGAATTAGGGACCGTGTGTGTTTGAAATCGCGATATCTCAGGAATGGTGATTCGAAGGAAAAAAAAGTGTAAGAATAATTTTTGTAGAGAATTGCCTGGTCTGCAACTTTTGTTTGACATATTTTTGCGATAACACTTACCGTTTACGAGAAAAAATGCGAAAAAAAACCGATATTTTTGAACTTTGACCTTGAATAAAATTTTTAGCAGACGTAAGATTGGTGGGGACTTTTGATACTTTATTTGTAATAGTGTATACAAGATCTGTGCCAATTTTCAGCTCAGTTTTTTCGCCTATTTTGACTGGATAATATGATGGCGCAGTACAATCGAAGAACCACTGTTATCGGAAACGCGTCATCACGCGATTAGCTTGGAAACACGAAAATAAAGATCGTTACTGAAATAATATTATTTTTATAGACGAATCTTCTTTTTGGGCACAGTATGTGCTGAAAGGATCCTAGTCTATCAACAGACTTATCTAACAAGCTGTTAAAAGGATTTGGTTGCCTTCATCTCTTGACTGACAACCTGAACGCTGAGAAAATGTTAAAAATATATGAAAATATTTTAGTTTTTTTCTACACGACGCTGGTTTATCGGTAAAGTTGAATATTGAATACTGCAAGAGGATAACCATCTCACACATTAAAGCTCGATGTGTGCGTTCTAAAGAGGGGAAAATTATATCGAAACACTGAACTGGCCTTCACCATCACCTGATGGGAATTCGCGAAATATATGGTTACTCCTCAAGAGAAAGCATCGTGGAAGACCAACATTAACTTTAAAGTATTGAATGTACGAGATTTTATGAATCTGGAGGTCTTTGCCATATGAATATGCTATTAGGAAAAAGTATACCTCGGAGATGCCAGTCTGTTATTAACGCAGGTTTAAGGGCTGATTCATTAGTCTTGAAAAATATTTCAATTGCAGGTGCTTATATCGTACAAATTTATTCAAAATCTATCAAATCTTTGTTTTTACGCAGCTTGCTTCGAATGTCATCCAACAGACGTCCGAAACGTCGATTTCTTTCAACTTCCTCTTTATTCTGCCAATCAAGTGCCAGTGGTTCTATGCTTTCCAACCATTTTCAGAAATTCTACATGAAAGTATTGCTCAAAATCTTTCAGTTGGTCGTGCCTGTGAAACATTTGATGGATTGTCATTTTGAAATACAAATTCGATTTTTTGACTTTTGAGCCATTCTTGTGTTTTTCTTTGAATAATGACAACAAGCAAGATCTGGCCAGATCTGCTTCAATTTAGTCAAACATTTATTGATATACCCATCAAAATTGACAGCAATAGCACTGCTGGGTTGGAGATATGGAGCTGAAATACCTTTCGATGAAATGGCAATCCACATCAACACTTTTTGTTCAAATTTCATTTTGTCGGCGTATTTGACGACGTCTGGTGCTGCTTCATAATCGTCAGTGTAATGGAAGCAATCATTTCCACTGAAGGAATTGTTCGAAAATGTGTGTGTGTATTTTTTATCATCCATAACGATGAATTTCCCATGCATGAAATGCATAACATTTATTTGACACTTTTAAAGGTAAACCCCTTTATCTAAAGGAGATAGACGAAAACTGATGTCGGTGTCTGAGGATGATAAACGCAATGGTGAAAACCGCATATCAATATCTAGTACCGTTTCAGATATACAGGGTGTTTTTCAAAAATCTGCATTTTGGAATAATGTTTGCATGTAATGCATTTTCCTATTGAAAATTTTTGATTTCTGTAAAAACATTCTTAAAGCACTTTTTCATGTGGATTTCAACAGTGTAAGTTAGATTTTTTTACAACTAATATTTTAATAGTTATTAACGCAAAAATATTTTTTTTAATTAGGATACCCTATATATTTTTCCTTATCCGAATAGAGCTTTAAATTACCATTCTAAAAGTATAGCACACTTTATATTTTGCTTAAATCTACTTCAAAATATAGAGGTTTTCAGTTTTTAGGCAAGTTTTAAATGCACATTTTGTGAAGTAGGCTTTGGATGGTTTAATTCAATTATTTACTCGTAGTTGTCAAATTTTACTTCAGGATCAGTTATCGAATTGTCAAATAAATCGCAATGAAGTTTGAAAATTACGAAAAATGGGATATGAGAGTGTATTTCACACAAACCGGAGAAAAATTCGGAAGCGGCAAGTAATTTGTACCACGAACGGTATCCAGAGAGGCGTCAACCCTTCAAGGATATATTCGCTCGATTGCGACATAACCTAGTTAATAGTGGCCAGTTTGAAAAGAAACGACCCAAAAATTATGCATCAAACAGGGATAAGAAGTTAGAAGAAATAATAGTTTTAGGAACTATCGAAAATAATCTCAACACTTCAACCCGACAGTTAAAAGAACTAACGTAAGTCGTACTTTGAAGAAGCAGAAATTCAGGCCATATAGGACAAGAAATAAGACGGAGATTTTCAACGGCGTATGGATTTTTGCCAATAGTTTCTGGAGAATTGTAACCATATTCCGAATTTTTCATTAAATTCCATTTGGACAGACGAAGCAGGCAGGGTTACATTTATTTATGAAGGAACACTCACCTCTCAGAGATATTTAGAAATTTTAAGGCAGCAAATAGAACCTCTTGCTGATGAAATGCCGTTAATGGAAATATATATTTTCAACACGACGGGGCACCTCCTCATAACGCTGCAGTTATCAGTAATTTTTTATCGGCCAATTTCGATAATAACTGCATAGCCAGCCAAGGTCCGAACCGTTAGCCGGCAAGGTCACCGGATTTAACACTCATGGACTTCTATCTCTGGGGAAGAATGAAAGACCTAATTTTTAAATTGCCGACAAACACCAGGCAAGAGTTAGAAGTCGTAGTGATACAAAGTTTTGCAGCCCTCACTCCTATTGAACTAATCAACTCGGTAAGAAGTGTCCAGAAAAGGTACCGCCTGTGTGTAAATGAAACTGGTCGATATTTCGAACATCTCTTATAGAAACTTGTTTTGTTTTAGTTTGCTCTACTCGGAATAAGTTGTTTTATTGTTGTTTTGTTTTATTTTCTACATAGTTTAAAGTACTATAGCATTTAGTAAATTTTATTGTAGTTGTGACTCTTAGAGTTACTTCTGTGATTTTTTTTTACGATTTGACTGCTATCGGTAAACAATTGATATTGCCGCTCCATCCAAAGCCTACATCACAAAATGTGCAATTAAAACTCGCGTAAAAAGTGAAATTCTTTATATTTTGAAGTAGATTTAAAGCTCTATTCGGATAAGGAAAAATATACAGGGTATCTCCAAATATATTTTTGTGTTAATAACTATTAAAATAATAGTTGTAAAAAAATGTAACTTACACTGTTGAAATCCACGTAAAAACGTGCTTTAAGAATGTTTTTACAGAAATCAAAAATTTTCAATAGGAAAAGAATTACATACATTTTTCCAAAATGCAGATTTTTGAAAAACACCCTGTATATCTGAAACGATACTAGATATCGATATGCGGTTTTCACCAGTGAGTTTATCATAAAAATTGAGCCACAGACACAGACATCAGTTTTCGTCTATCTCCTTTAGATAAAGGGGTTTACCTTTAAAAGTGTCCAATTTGGACCACCCTATACATGGCAACATTCTGGTATTTTTTCGAGCTGTCTTGCGGTGTATTTTGGGGCCTTTTTACGCTTTACGCGCATTATTTGCCTTCAAAATTCAATGCATAGTTGATTGCTAAACACTGATTTTTTGCCGTCACGGAAATCACGCAAAACATGAAATATGATGGCGCGAGATATTGGCTTATCGTCAAACGCTTAGAAAATTTGCCTCGTGGACAGTTGTCCAAACAAAGAAGCAACGCACTTTCGTAAATCCAACTTGTATGACATTTCCAATGCGAATAATCAAATGCGCAAATTCTAAAATCAGAGTAGTTACATCTTCAGCGTAAACAACATTTCTATCTATCAATTGATCAGCATTTACTCAAACGCCTAAAATTAATCTCAAGACTAATGAATCATCCTTTAGTTAATACAAATTCAAAACTAATACGTACATTTTTCCTTTAGATACTAAACGTGTTTTTCTAACTATTTATCCGACATTATTTCGATAGCTGGAGCTTTTTGATAAATGGCTTGGAAAGGGAAATTTGGTCGATTGCGACAATAGAAATATGTTATAACTGCTATAATACAGATAACGATACAAACCGAGATAGTGATGCAAACCCATAATAACTTATGCCCTGAATTTTGTTCTGTCTGTCCCCAAAGGTTCAATTTATTTTGTTGATTTATAATTTCAGCAAGGTACCTTATTTCCCCGAGATCAAAATTTCTAAGGTTGATAGAAGTTTTTAATTCAGTAACTTTGGATACGCTTATTGGTAGAAGCCGAACAATCTTGACCGGTACTTTAATGGTTTCTTCAGACGAGTAAAATGTTTGATTTCCAATACTAACGTGACATTTTTCCGGTATGTCGATGCAGAAACTTCCAGGAAATAGCACATTGTATGTTTCACTATTCCTACAAATTTCAGTTACAGTTGCATTAATAGGTGTAGTAACCAATAGATGGTGAGGAGTTACTTGATTTGCTGCTAGTGCATCGAGTTGAACTACCAGAGCAGTGCACTTTTCTACTTTTCTCTTTGTTATTATATTTACAATACAATCTTCGAATAATTCTAAGTGGCTTTTACAGAAAAAGGTATCTTCAATTTTTTGGCAGGTGTCGTCTTCATATTGGTGTGCTCCGGTATTCGCAAGTATAAGGTAAGGTTTAGGTGGAGGGATAATTTTGTTATGAAGGAGAACTGGATGGATAAAATAGGTTGTAAACACCAGAGGATTTAATATTGGAAAATGAAATAAGAATATTATTATGTTGTGGTGAAAAATATGTTCGATTGATAGGAAAGCATAATGGTTTTGTGCATTCTCAAAATTTACCAGTTGATCTTTCTGATATAAAGAGGACATTTTATCTATCATAGATTTTAAGTCTTTCCATGAAAGAAATGTTGGATGAACCTTATTTAAATGAGCGAACGTAATTGCATTTACAATTTGGCTTAATTTATTATCTAACATTGTGAGAGAATTTATTATTAAATTTAAAATATTAACAACGTTAGTATTCTTTTCCAGTTCTTTAATCATTTTCTCTATATCATATACGTTTTTCTTTATACTATGGAGATTTTCATTGGTTTTAGACATAAATTCTTTGGCCAAAGTAATATGATCATTAATTTTTTCTTCAAGCGAATGTTGATTACGATCTAAATTATCTAGCCTAGAATAGATAATTTCACTATCTTTACTGTCCATGGTTCCAATTAATGTTTTAGTTATCGAACCAATAAAATTAAATTCACCACGTTTTTTCCTGATATTTGGTTGAATAATTTTTAATTTATTGCCTATAAGATCTATTAATGAATAAGCTTGATCAATTGACTTATTTATTAATTCTGGATGTTTATTTTCCACAACTCTCAACATACAATCAAAAACTTGTCTACTTAGATTTGCTTCAAGTTCAAAAAATTCATCTATATTCATATAACTCACAAAAGTATGTTTCCCTGAAATAATCTTCGTATTTCCTAAGTTTATTGGGAAAACAGGGTTTTTCAACTCTTCTATTGTGGTCATAATAGGTTTAGTATGGAGAAAAGTTATTAGGAATACATATGACAACTTCATTCTGAAAAAATAAATAGAAACGTATTATAGCCTATCCCAAAATATAAGATCCTGATTTTTGCCGTTTTAAATGGGCAATATAAAAATTATGACCTTTTGTTTATGACAGATTGCAGAGATGGACTTAAGAATTTTATTTATTAATGCAAATAAATAAAATTATAAGTGTTCTTGGAGATGTTTATTTATAGATGCATGTAAAAACAAAAGGATAAGAAGTACAAATATGCAGTTTGAATGAATGGGGTTTACAAGAGGGGACATATTGTATAAATAAAAATATGTTTTAACTTAAGCCTAATTCGGTTTCACTATCACTGTCATCGGCTGAGGTAATTATCAGTGGTTTTATATTATTTTCATAAATATATGAATCTTCAACTTTAACAACGTGCTGAATGGAATTCTTCCAGCTTTAACATTTATAACTTTTTTAAACTAATTCAATCGCTAACACGCTTAAAGTAGGAGAAACATTTTGTGCCCTTATTTTTGATTTAACTTGATGCCAAATATGTTCAACGGGATTAAACATACAATAATACGGAGGAAGCCGCTAAACAGTGTGTCCCATTTTCTCAGCCATACTATACAAACATATTTCTTTTTCAATTTATAGTCTTTCAAAACTTCCAAAAGATCACTTTTTAGTGTTCCGTACGGAACACTTATAAGATCACTTCGGTGTCTGTCCGTCTGTCTGTCCGTCTCTCCGTCTGTCACACCCGATTTTCTCCGAAACTATTTGTCATAGAAAGTTGAAATTTGGTAATAATATTAATGGCCTCATCAGAGCCATGTAGTTTTGAAAGTTAAATTTTGACTTAAGGGATTAGTTTTGGGGGGTGAAATCGGAAGTGAAAAAAAAAAATTTTTTTACTAGGTAATCGAGTGTGGTGTCACATGAAAGTTTGTGAAAACACGAGTAAAAAATATACATATGTATAATGTAACACTTGCGCGCACTTTTCTTTGTATTATTTTAAAAAATCGCGAAAAATCGCTGTCCACCCGCCTTATCTCGAAAAGAACTTATCAAAAAATTTTGAAAAAATTCTGTAATATTCTCCACGGGATGTAGATTGAACGAAAATTATCACGAGTGCATTACCTGTAATAATTTATCTGGTATATATAAAAAAAAAAAACAGAAATTTCAAGGTCATCAATTTTCAGTAAAGATTGGAAATAAACTTTGTTGAAAACTCATTTGGGATGTGTTTTGTGAAGTCACTGATCATTTTATACTTCCGTTACGACATTTCTTATTTTAAAAGCAATCAGCGTACGGAACACTAATTGCGCAAGTTCAACTTGTACTTGACCGGTTTTTTTTTATAACTAAAATCAAAATAAATGTCATCTTCTAACATATATTCCTGTATTTTCGATTTGGTGTTGGCTACATTAGGAACCTTATTTAGTAGGCGACTATGGTAACTTGCATTGTCCATAACTACAACACTCTGTTCGGGAACATTTGGCAAAAGGGAATTTTGAAACCAATTTTCAAAAAGTTCTGCGGTAGTGTCTTGGTGATAGTCCAAACTAGAATCTTTTATATTTTTTGCAGATAATAGTAGACAATTTGAAACCCAGCCCTTTTCAGATCCAGCATGCAAAATGGTTATTCGTTTTCCTTTATTTGAAGGTGCGTTACTCTGACACTTTGTACTGCTGGCAACCCACCTCTTTTGCACAGTATCATGGGTATCAAGGTAAAATATTGGCGAATTCTCTGATCGATATTTTTGATTTTTCTTGCAATACCCTTAATTGTAGAAATTGGGGGTTTTGTTAGTTCACTGGTTTCTTGCAAAGCACTTTGTTTATTCAAATTTCTTTTTACCAAACTGTCGTAAACATTTTTCACTGTTTATTTAGCGTCAGGTGATCAATGTTTTCTCTTCTGATAGCCACTATTGCAATTTTCCCACGGACGTCACATAATTAAAATAGAACCGTCACGTTGTAAGTTGTAAGTAAAACTAAAAATAAAAATATTAAGAAGTATCTTTGGAATATTAGTGAGGACCTGTGGTCATTAGGCCTATATTATCAAATACTTAAAGGGCTCCAAACCGGGTTGCCAGGTAGTAAATATATAAGTAAAAATAGATCCAATATGATTGCAGGTGCAAGTGAGGGTGGTATACAAAGCAGGTAAAATAGAAATACGTTTATCGTATTACCTCGCAACTATGCACAGAACCATAATAGGGTCGTTTATTGCCCCACTGAAAAAGCAGCGATCTTATATCTTGGGATTTACGTTAACAGATTGTTCCCTAAAAAAATACTTTATTATTTTGTTAGCCTACGAAGGTGGATTGATAAATGTGGTAAATTTCTATGAAATGGTGGGAAATTTTGTTAAACTTCACGACTGTCGGTGAGCCTGATTCTTGTAACGGTTGTGTTCAAAGTTTCAAACAGAAGCAACGCGTAGTCGTTTGTTGGCAGCTATTGTAAGTTATCGGTGTTATCCGTTTCATAGGAACGGATAAAGTCGACTATGGTGCAATGATAAAGTATCTTTATTTAACAAAGTGAATTGTGGCCCACATAGAAACTGAACTGATGGTGCAGTAAAAAGAGCTTAAAATAATGCTGAGATAGACGCAGTTTAGAAACATCAATATTATGATTTTATCGTCTCTGCGGTATCACCAGGAGTATTGTCCTGAGTTTTGGACCTCGAAAAACTTGTCCTCTTTTGTTTATAAACAATTTAAGTTTTCAAAACGCGTTTTTTGAGCCCAAAATATAAATAACCCCGGTTACGTAAGTCGGATAGAGGCAAAAAAACTTTTCGTAATGAAATTTCCCACAAATCCTCGTTGATTTTAAATCGCTCAAGTGCGCTCATAATCTTCAAAATTAAAAAAAAACAGGCAAGAATTGTTTTTTTTTTGTTATATTTTATTGTACAGGTCGACTAGGTCAACCGATCGGCTTGAAACTCTCAAAAAATATGCCTCTTTTTATAGCAAAAATACCCAAAAATTTTGGTACATAAATATTGAACACAGTAGACTCCATTTTGGACCAAATGGCATAAAATGAAGGGTAATTTAAATTTTAAATTACAAATTCAACACTGCCCATTGTGTTCAATAATTTCGTATCAAAATTTCAGAGTAATTTTGCAATAATAAAGGACATATTTTCTGAAAGTTTCAAGTCGACCTGTACAATAAAATGAAAAAAAAATAGTTTTTTGCTTGTTTATTCAATTTTATAGTTTATGTACGCACTTCAGCGACTTAAAGCCATTTTAAACTTAAAAAACGTATTTTAAAAACTTAAATTGTTTATAAACAAAAGAGCACAAGTTTTCCGAGGTCCAAAACATAGGAGCTCTTCCTCTTAGATGGTAGATGCCCAGATCCCACCAGGCATCGCCCGGTGTGATACCATCGCGTCGGCTTAGGCTGCGTGAAGTTGTTTAACGTTTCATGGCTGTGCCGACGCCCCGGACTGTGGGACCAAATAGCATGATGAGGCACCTGGACACAATAAATTCCGGAGGTAAATTAACCCCCCGTTCGAATCTCCGGGTGGGGGCTGGTTCAAGGAGGTCGGCATGCAGAGATCATAATTTTAAAATAGATTTTTGCAACAAACGAGGTATAAAACTCGTGTGCACTAACACCTGCAATCAAATAAACCTCATGTACTGGCTCTCCGTGAAACCAAGGTAAGTTCATCGACCAGCACAGTCAACTATCTTTATCTGGGTACGACTTCCATTCCCGGTTAAGGAGTAACTTTGGGATCTGTCCTTTTGTCAGAAGCGACCTCTCTTGTCAACGAGAAGAGGCTTTGGAGCCCCCAAACTTTGATCCTATGTCGTTAAAAACAACGACTCAATAAACCACAAGGTTAATCTGCATCCTCTATCGACCACCGAGTGATACTAGCTTTAGAACACTTTTGCTTCTCTTGCAAACACCATCGATCTCATCATAACTATTGAAATGCCAAAATTACCATCTCGACAGGCTTAATTATTCAAATACTACCGACGAACAAGGTCGTGAAGCTGAATCATTCTTAATCAGTTGTGGTTTAACTCAACTTATTGATGAACCAACATGGATTCCTGATCAAGACGGGGAGTTCGCCAGTCTTCTTGATCTGTTTTTAACCACCAATCCGGAGATTACACCATCACCGTAAATCCACCGTTAGGTTTTTCCGACCATAAACTGCTTTCGACATCGAGTATCCTTTTTTTTTATGAGCCTAGAACACACGTTGCAGGGAAGTCCCTAAAGCGCTACAGGAGCGACATGTGTGCGGAAAGAGCGATTCACGTTGTTCTTAAATCGATGTAAATTGTACTGCTTGAAAAGCTTTGCACGAGAAGTAACAAGCTGAACCTCACACGGATGTGACGTATTAGCGCGACGTATATTTCTAACGTGCACCGCTCAGGGAGGAATTAAGCTACATTCTTCGAACACTTTCCATGAAAATACTTGTAGAATAGGCTCAAGTCGCCAACCGTTCTTCGATGTTCCAGCGAATCAAGGCCGTCGGTCAATTCCGGGTGTCCAATCAGACTCTTTTTTCTCTCTGAATAGAATCCAACAAATGCAATGTATGTTTTGGAGAGGAGCCCCAAACATGAGAGCAGTATTCCATAATTGGTCGAATTTGAGCTTTGTAAAGAATTAACAGTTGTTGTGGAGTGTAAAGCTTTCTGGTTCAAAATAATATTCCCAACTTTTCCGAAGTTCTCCTTGCTATGCCTGCAACATGTTAATGTCAGGGCATATTTGCTCCCAAATTAACGCCCAATAAATTGAGCGACGATGTTAAAGGAATGGAGTGTCCCGATATCACTATGTCGGGTTCAGCAACGTTAACTTTTTTAGAAAAAACTGCCGCATGGGTTTTTGTAGCATTAAATTCCACTTGGTTACTGTCACTCTAAGATAAAATTTCTTCCAGGTCTTTATTAAGTTGAATAACTTCCTGCTGTCTGCGGATATTCGTCTGAGTAGCCGATGTCCGAGCGTTCAAAGTGAATGAAGAGATAAGCGTGCTGTCATCTGCAAAGCTGTAGATTGGATTCCCGGTCTTTTCCAGCAGACCGTTAATGTAAATGAGAAAGAGAGTAGGAGATAGTATGGAGCCTTGGGGTACACCAGCGTTGATAGTGAAGATGTTAGAAATAAATCCGTCGACTGCTACTCGTAAAGAACGCTCTCTGAGGAAACATGAGAGCCACGAACAGAACTTTTCAGACATACCATAAGAGCCTAGTATACAATATATCGTTCCAAACACGGTCGAATGACTTGAATACGTCAAGAGCAACCGCTCGAGATTCTCCAACGTGTTAAATTGCGTTGTTCCAAACATGTGTTACATAAATCAGAAGATCTCCTGTTGATCCATGTTTACGAAAGCCATATTTGTGATCGCTAATAATGTTGAATCCTTCAAGATATTTTAGAAGGTGCTGGTTGATAGCCTTTTCCATGACTTTCGATATTATTGAAAGTAGTGCGACTAGTCGGTAGTTATTTGGTCATCTTGCCTTTTTAGGTATGGGCTGAACCGTGGCACATTTCCAGCAGGAAGGAAATATTCCCTTTCTGTAGGATAGGTTAAAAAGTCTACAGACCACTGGTGTTAATTCCCTCGCATAGCATTTGAGAACTATGGCAGGTATTCCGTCAACGCCATAAGCTTTTTGGATGTCTACCTTCATTAAAATACGTTGTACGGATGTAAGCTTCCATACCAGCCAAAATAACATCGGAAACCTCCCTGGCGCTGTCAGAGGGGTCGTCGGATCGAAAACAAACGTCTAACCAAGGGAAAGTTCGAAAATATTCCATGAGATCTTCCCATTTAGCAGACCAGTGCCAAATCTTGCCCGGTTTAGGTGCCTCTCTGTCCCTGATTGGTAAGATACTCTATGTCGTCGTGGCTCAGGATGGCAATTTTGGCATTTGGATTGTTAATTTGTAAATTATCAAAGGTGTTTGGAAGAGAAGTGAAAAGTGTTCTTAAGTTAGTATCACTTGGTGGTCGATAAAGAACACAGACGAACCTTGTGGTTTGTTGAGTCGTTATTTTTAACATAGCATCAAACTTTGAGGGCTACAGAGCCTCTTCTCGTTGGCAAGAGAGGTCGCTTCTGATGAAAAGACAGATTTCAAAGTTACGCCTAAATCGGGAATAGAAGTCATATCCAGGATAAAGAACTGACCTTGGTTTCACAGAGAGCGAGTACATGAGGTTTATTTAATTGCAGGTGTTGGTGAACTGAATTTATGTTCGAGTTTAAACATCGTATGTCGCAAAAATCTATTTTAAGATTATGATCTCTGCATGTCGGCGCCCCTGAACCAGCCCCCACCCGAAGATTCGAAAGGAGGACTACTTTATCTGAGAAATTTTTTGTATCTAGGTGCGTCATCATGCTATTTGGTCCCACAGTCCTAGACATCGGCACAGCCACGAAGCGTTAAGCAACTTTACTATGCGATGGTATCACACCGGGCAATATTGGTGGGATCTGGGCATCTACCATCTAGGTTGTTCTTTAAATCGCCTTCTACTACAGCAGAACGTCCCGTGGGAGATATTCTATTCCGCTCCCCCACGGTGAAGTCTACAGTCGTACCAATCAGTGACAGAGAGGCGCCTGAACCGCGCAAGATTTGGCACTACAAATCTGCTAAATGAGAAGATCTCATGAAGTATTTTCGAACTTTCCCTTGGTTAGACATTTGTTTTCGATCCCACGATCCATCTGACTGCGCCAGGGAAGTTTCCAATGTTATTTTGGCTGTTATGGAAGCTTACATCCTTTTTTCGAAGAACTACCCTTCCAACGGCAAGCCTTGGTTTGACCGAAAATACAAAGAAGCTGTTGCTTTTAAACATCTTGCCTACCGGCAATGGGGTGGAAACCCTAACGCCATAAATCGTAACAAATTTGCTCGTGCCCGAGCCAAATGCAAAGAAATTATCAACGAAACTAAGGTGGCGCACAATCAACGAATTAGAAACAAACTTCTCGCTTGTCCCGAAAATTCCAGGTCCTTCTGGTCAGTCGCTACGGAGTTAGTCAAATATCACCAAGTCCACCATACCACCACTCACACGGCCGGATAATTCTATTGCAACAACACCTGTTGAGAAAGCGAACTTGTTGGCTGAACTCTTTGCTTCACATTCTATTGTCGATTTCCAAGGAAAAACACCACCTACTTTCTCATAGTGCAGTCAAGGATGCCCGATATAGTCTTCAGACAGCGTATCATATCTGTCATAGTTCTCAAATGCTGTGCGAGAGAATTAACACCAGTTTTCTGTAGACCTTTCAACATATCCTACAGAAAGCGAATATTTCCTTCCTGCTGGAAATGTGCCACAGTTCAGCCGATACCTAAAAAAGGCAAGAAGACCTTGCCAAATAACTACCGCAGTCGCACTGCTTTCAATAATATCGAAAGTCATGGAAAAGACTATCAATCAGCATCTTCTAAAATATCTTAAAGGATTCAACATTATTAGCGACCGCCAATATGGCTTTCCTAACCATAGATCAACAGGAGATCTTCTGACTTATGTAATACATGTTTGGAACAACGCAATTGAACACTTTGGAGAATCTCGAGCGGTTGCTCTTGATATATCCAGGGTATTCGACCATGTTTGGCACAATGGATTGTTGGCTAAGCTACGCTCTTCTGGTATGTCTGAAAAGTTCTGTTTGTGGCTCTCATGTTTCCTCAGAGAGCGTTCCTTATGAGTGGCAGTCGACGGTTTTCTTTCTAACACCTTCACTATCATGCCAGTGTGCCCCAAGGCTCCATACTGTCTGCTACTCTCTTTCTTATTTACATTAACGATCTGCTGGAAAAGACCGGAAATCCAATCTACAGCTTTGCAGATGACAGTACGCTTATTTCTTCATTCACTTTGAACGCTCGGACATCGGCTACTCAGAGGAATATCCGCAGGCAGCAGAAAGTCATTCAACTTAACAAAGACCTGGAAGAAATTGTATCTTGACGTGAAAGTAACCAAGTGGAATTCAACGCTACAAAAGCCCAGACGGCAGTTTTTTCTAAAAAAGTTTTGTCGGGGCGCTCCATTCGTCTAACAGCGTCACTCAATTTGTTGGGAGTTAATTTGGGAGCAAATATGTCCTGGCATGAATATGTTGCAGGCATAGCAAGCAGAGTTTCTTAAAATTGGGAATCTTATTTCGAACCATAAAGCCTTACACTCCACAACAACTGTTAATTTTCTACAAAGTTCAAATTCGACCAACTATGGAATACTGCTACCATGTTTGGGGCTCCGCTCCCAAACATACATTGCATTTGTTGGATTCTATTCAGACAAGAGCTGTTCGTCTGACTGGAGACCCGGAACTGACCAACGGCCGTGATTTGTTGGAACATCGAAGAACTGTTGGCTACTTGAGTCTATTCTACAAGTATTTTCATGAAAAGTGTTCGAAGAATGTAGCCTGCTTAATTTCTCCTAAAGCGGTGCATCTTAGAAATACACGTCGCGCTAATGCTTCACATCCGTATGAGGTTCAGCTTGTTACTTCTCGTACAACGCTTTTCAAGCAGTCTTTTATATAAAGAACATCATCCCTTTGCAGTAATTTACCTAGGACTGTGTTTCCCACCGAGTACAATTTACAACGAATCAAAAACAACGTGAAACGCATACGCATAGATGTCGCACTTTTCGACCAAACTTCAAACTATATCAAAATTTCGCGACATTTTGATGATTAGTTTACAAGTTACATTGGTTTTAGTGACGCTACTTTTGATATTTTCAAAACAATGGAAAAAATCGAATTTCGTGTGTTGATTAAACACTGTTTTTTGATGGGGAAAAATACCGTTCAACCAAAGCAATGGATCGATAAGTGTTACAGGGGCTCTGCCCTTGGAAAATCACTCATTTACTGGCATGCCGAATTTAAACGCGGTCGTATAGATATAAATGTTGCTGAACGCTCTAGCCACCGGAAAACATAAAAAAAACCCACAAAGTTGTTTTGGATGACCGTAAAGTGAAATTGAGTAAGATAGCTGATACCCTAAGGATATTAAAAGAACATGTTGTTCATATTTTGCATGAACAATAGGGCATGAGAAAGCTCTGTTCGAAATAAGTACCGCGTTTGCTCACAGTGGACCGAAAACAACATGTTGATGATCCTGAACGTTGTTTGGACCTGTTTAAGCGCAATAAAAAGATATAATAAATAGATGCTTATACTGCACTCAATCAGAGCGGCACAGCACGGCTGGCACTTATTGCAGAAACGCACGTTTCTTGAGCTTACTGGTGGGTTGTTTTGGATGACCGTAAAGTAACTTCTAAAAATACGATTCTTTTCGTTTTTAGTTCTTATACCAATACTGCCATCTATGCCTTCGAGCAGTAAGCTTAAGAAAGGTGCGTTTCTGCAATAAGTGCCAGCCGTGCTATGCTGCTCTGCTTGAATAGACTTAGTAAGTCGCCGACAGAGTGCAATATAAGCATCTGTTTGTTATAGTTTTCCGTTAGTTACCTCGATAAAGGACTAAAGATGTGTTCTCGTATTTGCTGAACCTAGCCCAGCTGATGAGCCGTGATATGGCGAAACGCGTCTTGGGATGGTTCAGCAAATACGAAGAACACTTTTGGTAACTTCTAAAAATACGATTCTTTTCGTTCTTAGTTGTTATACTAATACTGCCATCTATGCATTCGAGCAGTAAGCTCAAGAAAGGTGCGTTTCTGCAATAAGTGCCAGCCGTGCTGTGCCGCTCTGCTTGAATAGACTTAGTAAGTCGCCGACAGACTGCAGTATAAGCATCTATGTGTTATAGTTTTCCGTTAGTTACTTGGATAAAGGACTAAAGATGTGTTTTCGTATTTGCTGAACCTAGCCCAGCTGATGAGCCGTGATACGGCGAAACGCGTCTTGGTATGGTTCAGCAAATACGAAGAACACTTTTGGTAACTTCTAAAAATACGATTCTTTTCGTTTTTTGATGGGGAAAAATATACTGCCAGCAATAAAAAGGATTTTTTCATGCTGTGTGACGATGGATAAAACATCGATCTACCACTACATATATATATATATATATATATATATATATATATATATATATATATATATATATATATATACATACATATACTGGAAGTCCTAAAAACCAACGGATTCCCTTCGAGAGCTGTTAGGCCAGTTGATAACTCACCAGAATATGTAAATATGACCTTAGTGAAAAATCGTTAGATTTCCAGATATTGACACTTTGAATTGAGTGCTAAGCCTGTAGGAAAAAAAACATTTTTAAAAGTATCATGAGTAAAAACATTTTAATTAGCTAATTTTTTTTCGTTCAAGTTATATTTACTTATTTTAGAGCTCGCCTATCAGCCCTCGACGCCAATACGCTGGTTTTTGGAACACACTATATATATATATATATATATATATATATATATATATATATATATATATATATATATATATATATATAATAAGAAAGAGGAAGGACAGTAACAGGGCACTGGCAACAAACAATCCTAAGTTTAACTGCTGGGAAACGCCCTTATAAGGAGAAGAGATGAGCAATCAAAGATCTAAAGGCTCTAGTATCTGCTTTTTATTTTAGGATTATTTTATAGAAGGATTGAGCTCCATGTATACTTATTTGCTAACACAAAACTATACCAAACCAATAAAAAAGAACGATCTTTATGAAAAAATTAGTTTCTAGTAAAGTTGACGTTTCTGATCTCTTTCTGTCATTTTTTGCTATTTATTACCGGTTACTTTTCTATATTTTCTTGTTAAAATTACATAATAAAAAATTAAATATGACTAATAATAAATAACGTCCAGTATTAATTTTCGATTTCAAATTTTTAAATTAGCCTATGAATCTCTTGATTATAAAATTAAAAAGAATTAATATAATTAATAATAAATAACTCGTCGAAGAGTAACATTCATCAAATCTAAGTCCCCCTTTTTTTTTATAAAATTAAAACTAAAAAAATAGATATCATTAATAATAAATAATTTATCTAAAATTAGCATCTACCTAATAAAAAAAATTTTACCACATCCCTAACTTTAATGCTTTTTTTGTCGACCTGATGACGACATAGACTACCAACAATATCCAGTTCGGACTCAAATATCACTAAATAGTTACTAAACTCGACGTCAAAAAATTTTAAAATGGAGTACCGTTTCAACATCATGGTTTCTTGCAGTTGTGTTTCTGTGTTTGAAAAGTGTTTTAACTAATGTTTATTGACTAAGTTTTATTTTCAATATTTGTGTAACTCTCTATGTGTCTTTTAATCATGTTTTTTGTAATCATGCATACTACCTGGCCAACAAAAATGCAAATTTCATTGTCTTCACCAGAGATGAACTAACTGCTAAATTTTTGTAAGTAATTTCACATTCAATCGTACAATTCATTTAATCACGTTTTAAAAAAAAAAAACGAACGTTTTAGTTTATTTTCTGTAACTGGTTTGCATTTTTAGAATCCAGAAGAAGCTACCATTATGCAGCGAAAGCTCGATAATAAAAATAAAAAGCAGATACTAGAGCCTTTAGATCTTTGATTGCTCATCTCTTCTCCTTATAAGGGCGTTTCCCAGCAGTTAAACTTAGGATTGTATATATATATATATATATATATATATATATATATATATATATATATATATACGAGGGTTGTGTAAAAAATAAGGTTCCCACATTTTTTTCAGGTGTAAGGCATTTTTTATTTGAACTGAGAAATACATCATTGGAAAGCATAATTTCTTAGCTATTTTTCAACATAATCTCCAGCTTTTTCCACGCATTTTTGTTGACGACTAATCCACTTTTGGAATCCCGCTTCAAAGAAGTCCGCCGCCAGTCCGTGGAGGAATTTAGTGACCGCTTCCTGCACTTCTTCATCAGTCTCGAAACGTTGTCCACCCAAGTGTTGCTTTAATTTTGGAAACAAGTGGAAGTCACTCGGTGCAAGATCAGGGCTGTAGGGAGCATGTTCAACGAGATCCCAGCCAAAATTGTCGATTAAATCCTTGGTTTGGCGAGAGACGTGCGGGCGCGCATTGTCGTGGTGCAGTCTAACGCCTTTTGTCAGTCTTCCCCTCCGGCGATTTTGGATGGCTCTTCTGAGTTTTTTCAAGGTCTCACAATAATTTTCCGAATTTATTGTGATCCCTCGAGGCATAAACTCAACAAGCAGGACACCCTTACGGTCCCAAAAGACCGTAACCATCACTTTCCCTGCGGACAGCGTCTGCTTGAACTTCTTCGGTTTAGGCGATCCGGTATGGCGCCATTGTCGCGATTGTTGTTTTGTTTCCGGGGTGACGTAATGACACCACGTTTCATCACCGGTAACAGTGGAGTCAAAGAAATCTTCTGTATTCTCGGCGCATTCTCGAAGAAACTCCTGGGCACACTTGACGCGATCGGCTTTGTGGGTTTCTGAAAGCATGTGCGGGACCCACCGCGCACATACCTTGTGAGAACGTAACCTTTCAGTCAAAATCGTGTGGATTGTTTTTTCACAAACCTCAGGAATCCGGGCAGCCAGTTCCCAAATCGTTATCCTCCTATCCTCGAGCAGAATTCGCTCAATCTTCGACACAACTTCGTCGGAGCTCGATGGCCTTCCGCTTCTTTGCTCATCGTGGATGTCTGTGCGTCCTTCGGAAAACTCCCTACACCATTTGCGGACGTGTTGAACGCTGATACAAGCTTCCCCATAAACTTCACACAACTGCCTATGAATATCAACCGGTGGTAACTTTTTTGCGTGCAAAAATCGGATTACCGCACGAACTTCGCACCTGGCGGTGACGGCGATCGGGGGTTCCATCGCGGATGGCTGTCAGGCCGGCACTAAACGTCGCAGCGAGTTCTACCAAGGCGGGATCTAGAGTGGGAGAATCAGCGCACACGGCGGTGTTGCCGGATTTCGCCTAGCATCTCGCACGGCGAGTTTACAGCGTTGGGAACCTTATTTCTTACACAACCCTCGTATATACACAACTACTGTGATCAAAAGATATTGATTTTGAGATAAAACGGAAATGGGTTATTAATTTTTCCAAATATATTTCGTCCCCTTCAAAGCAATTTTCCTTGGATACAATGCATTTATGCCAACGTTTTTTCCAGTCTTCAAAACAGTTGTTGAATTCGATTGCTGGAATGGCCTTTAAAGCCTTCTTCGGTTCGGTTTTAATCTCCTCAATCGACTCAAAACGATTTCCTCGAAGCGTTTTTTTGAGTTTAGGGAATAGCCAGAAGTCCGACGGAGCTCAATCAGGCGAATAGAGCGATTGCGGAAAGATATGAGTTGAACTTTTGATGAAAAAGTCTCGAAGAACCAATGTTGTGCGAGAAGGCGCATTATCGTGATAAAAAAAACCAAGCTTCACGCAAACGACGCATAACACTTAAATAATATTCCTTGTTGTCAGTTTGGCCCGGCGGAAGGAATTCGTAATGAACAACACCACGATAATCGAAGAAAACTGTTAACATCACCTTTATTTTCGACTTGCTTTGGTGTGGTTTCTTCGGTCTGGGCTCACCTCTAGCACGATATTCGCTTGATTTTTCGGCAGTTTCCGGATTGTATGCATAAATCCATGTCTCATCTCCCGTAATGATGCGCTTGATGACGTTTTGATAGTCAGAAATCATGGTTTCACTAACATTAACACGATGTTCTTTATCGAAAAATTTGAGTGTTTTTGGTACCAAATGAGAGGAGACGCTTTTGGGGCCCAAGTTGTCTTTTCAAATCGATTGAATTAACCCAAATGATAAGTTGGTGATATCAACAAGGTCTTTATTTGTCACTCGACGATTTTTGAGCACCAAATACTTGATTTGCTTGACGTGGTTCTCATAGGTAGACCAGGACGTTCATCATCCTCCACACGTTCACTGCGTTCTTTAAACAATTTATACCAATCAAAAACACTTTCTCTGGATAGAGCATCATCACCAAATGACTTTTTTATCATTTCGAACGTTTGGAAAGCCGAAAAAAAAATTTTTAAAAAACAAAATTTAATGCAACTTCTTTGCTAAATTTTTTCACTCATTTTAAAAAAAAAAGAAATCGAAAAACGCACTTTTGTTGTTGAACGAATGCAAGCGAATCTTATTAACTACTGACGCTATGGTCT
This sequence comes from Pachyrhynchus sulphureomaculatus, assembly GCA_019049505.1. Classification (NCBI taxonomy): domain Eukaryota; kingdom Metazoa; phylum Arthropoda; class Insecta; order Coleoptera; family Curculionidae; genus Pachyrhynchus; species Pachyrhynchus sulphureomaculatus. Next base: position 5,586,267 of record CM032450.1, read on the forward strand.
TAAAATTTGACACAGATGCAGTTAAGGTCCTACAAACCTAACGAAAAAAAATTAATCCGATTTGGAAATGCCCAGGCGATTTAAATTTGAAAGTCTTACTATAATATATATATATATATATATATATATATATATATATATATATATATATATATATATATATATATATATATATAAATATATATATATATATATATATATATATATATATATATATATATATATATATATATATATATAAATATAAATATATATATATATATATATATATATATATATATATATATATATATATATATATATATATATATATATATATATATATATATATATATATATATATATATATATATATATATATATATATATATATATATATATACCAGATGTACAAGTATGAAATGTGGGTTTCAGACAACATGAGTGATAAATTGGAATAGTGTTGTGTTCAATATGTCGAAATTTATACCGAACAAAGAGCATTCGCGGACAGCATTAATTTTTTGTTTTCATTTGAAGAAAACTGCTGTTGAATCATACCGATTACTTCGAGAAGCTTATGGTGAACATGCTCCATCGCAAGATACGTGTGAACGATGGTTTCGGCGTTTCAAAAGTGGTGACTTCGATGTTGCAGACAAGGAACCGCCAAAAAAATATGAAGATGTGGAATTGCAAGCATTGTTGGGCGAAGATGATTCGCAAACACAAAAAACAACTCGCCGAGTAATTGAGCGTTAGTCAACAAGCTGTTTCCAGTCGACTACGAGAGATGGAAAAGATTCAGAAGCCGGTAGATGGGTACCACATGAGTTGAAAGACAGGCAAATGGAAAAGCGCAAAAGCACGTGTGACATTTTGCTCGCTCGGTACAAAAGGAGGTCGCCTTTGCATCGTATAGTTACAGGGGATGAAAAGTGGATTTATTTTGAGAATCCCAGGTGCAAAAAATCATAGGTAGACCCAGACGCACCATCCACATCGACCGCAAGACCAAATCGCTTTGGCAGAAAGACGATGCTCTGTGTTTGGTGGGATCAGAGGGGCGTGGTCCATTATGAGCTGGTAAAACCTGAGGGAACGGTTAATACTAAACGTTACCAACAACAATTGACCGATTTGAACCGTTCACTGCTTGAAAAAAGGCCAGAATGCCGAAAGAGGCAACACAAAGTCATTTTTCTTCATGACAATGCTCTATCACATACAGCAAAACCAGTTCGCGATACGTTGGAAGCACTCAGCTGGAAAGTTCTACCACATGCGGCTTACTCATCAGACTTGGCTCCTTCTGATTACCACTTGTTTGCATCGATGGGTCACGCACTTGCTGAGCAACTTTTTGGTTCGTACGAGGACGTGAAAAAATGGCTCGATGAATGGTTTGCAGCAAGAGGGGAAGATTTTTACTGGCGTGGTAGTCACAAATTGCCCGACAGATCAGAAAAATGTATAACAAGCGATGGAGCATACTTTGAATAAAGCACTTTTTACCATTCTTCCGAATTTAACATGTTTTTTTTATAAAAAAAAGTCCAGGCATAAAAAACCCTGCTTTAAATACATTTCTAAGAATATATAACCACATTTTACTTGTAATAATATTTAAAAAAAAAAGAAAAGGACTGCCTACGTGGGAATTACAAAAGTCAAAAAAATATTTACTATTTTTTTGGCTTTAGAAAAAAGTGCCATTTTATCAAGACAGTGCATCGTATCACAAGTCAATGGTTACGATAGCAAAATTGCATGAATTGAAGTTCGAATTGCTTCCTCATCCACCGTATTTTTCAGATTTGCCCCCCAGCAACTATTATCTATTCGCCATTGCAATCATAAAAATACACGAGCTAGACTTCGAAATAATTCTTCGCCCACCCTATTTCCCAGATTTTTCCCCAAGTGGCTTTTGTTTGTTTCTTAACCTCAAAAAAATGCTCGCTGGAAAGAGATTTGGCTCCAATGAAGAAGTTATCGCCGAAACTGAGGCCTATTTTGAAATGTTAGAAAAGCGTTGGACTGATTGTATCGCTGTTGAGGAGACTATATTGGTGAATTGAATTTTAAGTAGCTAGATCAAAAAATTTTCAGCCTATGTGTTATATTTTATGCTGGAAGTGCTAAAAATGTTAAATCTGTCAAGGTACTTTTTTGAAAAAGAAAAGAAGCCATTAGTTTCAGTATAGAAGTACTTTATTCAAATGAAATTCGTGTTTGAGTACCAAAAAAGTACTTAATGTTGAAAAGTCAAAAAAAAACACAATAATTTAAACGAAGACTAAATTCTGAGAAAAATCCCTTCACAATAGCTCGTTAAACTAAAAATAAGACATCCAAGTAGTTATAATCCATTTACCATGAAGAATTGACTCTAATAATTGACTCTAGTAATGATGGTATTGTAAGTGTGCGTAATTTATTTCGGTTTTGTTATGCATACACGAATTTTATTTGAATAAAGTACTTCTATGCTGACACTAATGGCACCTTTCCTTTTTCGAAAAGTGCCTTGACAGATTTCACATTCTTAGCACTTCCAGCATATTATAACGTTATACCAAGAAGATTATAAAAAAGATCACCGCCATCCGATTAGATATGCGGAGTGGCTCGATTTTTTTCTATTTGTTCCCACTGTACGCCATTGCAATGATAAAAATACACGAGCTAGACTTCGAAATAGTTCTTCGCCCACCCTGTTTCCCAGATTTTTCCCCAAGTGGCTTTTGTTTGTTTCTTAACCTCAAAATGGCCTTGAGGGAAAAAATGTATATGTACAGTTCGAAATATTTTTTTTCTAGGGGAATAAAAAAAAGTGGAATCTCGCTGGACTGGACGAAACGTATGTATGGAGCTCAATGGAGATTATGTTGAGAAAAAAAATGCTTATTTTGGCAAAAAAAATTATTAACCTTGTTTTTTACAAGACTTTTCATTCCATCCTCGTATTTACTCAGGACTACCCAATGAAATTTACTCTACCAGTAATCGCGTTCTATTGCCTTTTACTGAGCATTTTAGAAAAACTTTGAAACAAAAAAAGTTATAAAGTATTCAGATTTCTTGTCCCGAAAATCTTGAAAATAACTTACAAATTTCCATTCAAAAATACCCTATTACTTCCCTCCGATTTTTTTTTCCCCAATTTCTATGGACTCTTATTTTATTATTATCCCTAAAATTTAACTCTCGAACTCAATGAAATATCAGTTAAAATTGGGTACAAATATTTAAAGTAAGAATGAAACCTATAGTTTTTGGGCGATATTGGGGGTGAGAGGTCGAAAATTTTTCTTGATTTTTAGTTAGTTCAGGTGAATAAATAAAAAAAAAGTGCTACGATGACAACATGGAATGACGTCCTGAGGGAGCTGTCACCACGAGACAACTCCCTCTGGCGTCTAACTAAAAAATTAAAGAGCAATTATAACAAAATACCTTCACTGCTAACAAATAATATTCAAACAGACAGTGGAAAAGCCAATAGATTAGCCGATTCATTTGAAAGTGTATATCACATATACTTCACGCCCGTCCAGGAAGAGATGGTCAATCTGATTGGAAAATTGGTTCATAAAAAATATTCCATTCCTCCATCAATGTGAGATAAGCTACACATTATCCCTGCAGAATTAAATAGCATAATTATGTTGCTTCTTAATAATAAAGCTCCAGGGATGGACGAGATTCCCACCCTCTTGTTAAAAAACATGCCGAAAAAACATTATTAAATTTCATATATATAACAAATGCAGCGGTGCTATTACAACACTTCCTTGAACAAAGGAAGGGGTCAGTGGTAGTCCCTATTCTTAAACCAGGTAAAAATCCTGAGAAAGTGGACTCCTAGAGACCAGTATCACTGTTCAGCACACTGACTAAGGCGGTAGAGAAAATAATGTTAGACAAATTAAATGTAATTTTCTTAATCGACGACAAGTATCAAAAAGAGCAATTCCGTTTCGGGCGCGGGAATAGCACTACTCTGCTAACTATCAAAGTATTATAGAATATACTTAACAAAATGAACGTACAGCAGAGCACGGTTGCTCTTGCCCTTGATATCCGCAAAGCCTTTGAAACGCTCTGGCTTCACGGGCTTTTACATAAACTCTTAGTGTTGCATAATCTGCCACCTTATGTAGTGATACTACTGCATTCCTATATAACTAGACGCAAATTCAAAGTAAGTGAAGGAAATTCTCTATCCACCCCGAGAAAAACGAAATTCGCGGTACCGCAGGGTTCGGTGTTGGCTCCCAAATAAATGATCGATTTTCCAACCTATCCTTCAACCAAAATAGGTCTTTTGGCATATAATGCGCTAATCTACGCGCATTCCTGTTATACAAACGTAGCAAGGGCGCACGCTGCAACCACCTCAGAAAAATAACCCCATGGCTTGGACAATGAAAGATTAATTTGTATGAAAATAAATGTGAAGGCATGGTCCTAACTAAAAACCATTCGCATAAACGAACTTATACTGTTGAAATCCATGTCAAAAAGTACTTTGAGAATGTTTTAACAGAAATCAAAAATTTTCAATAGGAAAAGAATTATAAACATTTTTCCAAAATGCAGATTTTTGAAAAACACCCTGTATATCTTGAACTTTACTAGATATCGATATGCGGTGTTCACCATTAAAATTATCATAAAAATTGAGCCTCAGACACACGTCAGTTTTTCGTCTATCTCCTTTAGATAAAGGAGACTTTAAAAGTGTCCAGTTTGGACCACACTGTACAAAGCGAAGGAGATTATTTTACAGATTGAGTTTACATTAGTTTTCCTATAAATAACTCCGCTGAGATCGGCAAATAAATGAATAAAATGTAGATTAATAAGAACGCTAGTATTAAAATTACTTCTTTGATTGTGTTAGCCGATACTTGTTGGAAATTCATAATAAAATTATATAAAAACAACACTACGTTTTAATTTCCAATATATTTACAGTCGCTTGACAATTGTTTCACCATACAATGGCTTCTTCATAAGTAAATAAGAAAGAAAAATATTTGGTAGTAATCCTGGTTATATAGTGCTTAAAACTATCGTTAATTATCTAAGATTATGCTAATCATTTTATTATATTATTTACAGACAGAATTATTTTAAAAATGCAAATCTGTGCTACTATTTCCGAGAACTAATAAAGATTAAATAAGGGTGAATGGTTTAAGTCTAGCTGTTCGTTTAATAATTGATTGGAGTTTTCCGTTTGTTAATTTCAAGACATTCAAGTAAATTTAATTTTTTAGATTTATTTTCTACATGTAGGAGTTTTAACGTACAATCAAAATTATGGGATTCGTTTATTATATGGGTTGCATAATGTGAGTTGTTCTTATTTTTTAAATAATTATGTTTATGTTCTTTAATGAGAGTTTCAAAAGATCTACCAGTTTGTCCAAAGTAGGTTTTAGTACAAGATCTACAATTTAATAGATAAACTCCTGATTTTAAGGATTTCTTAGATTTGGTTTTGTTATTCAAAATTATACTCCCTAAGGAATTACTGGTTTTGAATTCTATTTTATTGTTCTTTTTTATTAAATGTTTGGAAATTGTTCTAGTTATTTTCCCTGTGTATGTGAGTGTACTAAAGTTTCATTTTTTGTCATTAATTGTGGGATAAATTAGAGAGATTGCTTGTTTAAAGGATTTTTTATTCAACATATTATCTATAATGTTGGGGTCATATCCATTATTAATTGCTATTTGTTTGATTATGTTGAATTCTTTGTTAAAATTAGTTTTAATCATAGGGATATGTAACAATCTATGTATGAAAGAGTTAAAAGCTGCCATTTTGTGAGGATAAGGGTGGGATGAACTATTGTGTATGACTCTATCAGTATGTGAAGGTTTGTGAAAAATCAAGAAATCGTGTTTATTGTTCACTTTTGATATAGATATGTCTAAGAAATTTATAGAATTATTGGTTTCTAATTTTATGGTAAATTTAATATTAGGATGTAAATTATTTAGGAAGTTAAGGAGGATTGTTAGTTGTCTATCTGTTCCCGTGAAACAGGAAATGATATCGTCAACATATCTATACCAGTAAATAATATTTTTGCTTACCGCGTTTTGATGAATTTTTAGTTCTAAATGATTCATGAAAATTTCCGCTAGTAACGGGCTTAAAGGATTACCCATTATTAGACCTTCTTTAAATGTATAAAAGTTATCGTTGAATTCAAAATAGTTTTGATCCAAGCGCGTCGTAAATAAATCTAAAATATCCCGTTTAATAATTTCGTTTACTTTATTCTTGATTAAGAGCTTATCTACTAATTCTATGACTTCATATGGTGGGATACTAGGAAATAAGTTTTGTACATCAAGTGAGATAATTCTAGAATTTTCCGGTAAGTTAATATTTTTAATTTTATCAATTAGTTCATAGGTGTTGAATATACTATATTTCGGTTTAAATTTGCAATGTTGTCGTAGTAAAGGGATGAGTTGTTGTGATAATTTGATTGATGGTGCCGTAACAAACGATACAACTGGTCTAATAGGGAAATCCTTTTTATGCAATTTAATTAGGGAATATAATTTTGGAGCCTGTGGGTTCATTATTGTTAAAGTAATTTTTTCAAAATCATTGAAAATTGTGAGATCTTTTAAAGTGGATTTTATTAGTTTTTGGTAGACTTTTGTTGGGCCATTATTTAATACTTGAAATTTGTCTGTGTTAAGAAAAAAAGAGTTTTAAATATATATTGTTCTCTAGAAATAGCTACCACAGACTTACCCTTATCTGCTCTAGTGAAAATTATGTTGTTTTCTTGCGAATATTATGTTGTTTTCTTCGGCTTTGGTTTTGATCGATACAGGCTCCAAAATTATATTCCCTAATTAAATTGCATAAAAAGGATTTCCCCATTAGACCAGTTGTATCGTTTGTTACGGCACCATCAATCAAATTATCACAAAAACTCATCTCTTTACTACGACAAGATTGCAAATTTAAACCGAAATATAGTATATCCAACACCTATGAACTAATTGATAAAATTAAAAATATTAACTATCTCATTTGATGTACAAAACTTATTTCCTAGCATCCCACCATATGAAGTCATAGAATTAGTATATAAGCTCTTAATCAAATTCCAAACATTTAATAAAAAAGAACAATAAAATAGCATTCAAACCAGTAATTCCTTAGGGAGTATAATTTTGAATAACAAAACCAAATCTAAGGAATCCCTAAAATCAGGAGTTTATCTATTAAATTGTGGATCTTGTACTAAAACCTACGTTGGACAAACTGGTAGATCTTTTGAAACTCGCATTAAAGAACATAAACATATTTATTTAAAAAATAAGAACAATTCACATTATGCAACCCATATAATAAACGAATCCCATAATTTTGATCGTACGTTAAAAATCCTACATGTAGAAAATAAATCTAAAAAATTAAATTTACTTTAATGTCTTTAAATTAACAAACGCAAAACTCCAATCAATTATTAAACGAACAGCTAGACTTAAACCATTCACCCTTACTTAATCTTTACTAGTTCTCGGAAATAGTACCATAGATTTGCATTCTTAAAATAATTCTGTCTGTAAATAATATAATAAAATGATTAGCATAATCTTAGATAATGAATGATAGTTTTAAGCACTATATAACCAGGATTACTACCAAATATTTTTCTTTCTTATTTAGTTCTGAAGAAGCCATTGTATGGTGAAACAATTGTCTAGTGACTTTAAATATATTGGAAATTAAAACATAGTGTTGTTTTTTATATAATTTTCTTAAAATTACTATATGATCAGACTTTTTTCACTCAAAATTTTTATGTTTATGGTGGGTAGTATTAGAAAATCTATTTTAAAACTTTATCTTAAGGTTAACTAAGATTGTAAAAGCGGAAAAAACTTACTTATTTTTTCGAGTTGACACTGCCTAATAAAATATGCTTGTCTGGAGAGTTATTGTTGATTATCCCTATTCTAGTTGTTAGAAACTTAGCACTTAATCCCTTCTTAAGGGGTCAGTTATGATTAGCTTCAGCAGCAATGGTACTTTTTAGTTTGTTTTACGAAAATTGGACGATATGAATGGTCATATTAATCGGCTTAGAACGCACTATACGTTCAACATAAATTTTCATGAATTTATGATAAATGGAAAAAATAATCAACTTGTTAATAAAGATAATATTAATTTATAAGATAATAATTAATGCGTCTAAGCCAGAGGTGTCAAACTCAATTTTTCAGGGGGCCATATATTAAATTTAGAATGTGTAGGCGGGCCAGATTCAAATAAAAAAAATGTACTGAATTATTATAACATTTTATTTATTTAATTATATAGTATATAATATACGGTTGTTAAAAATTATGATTCTTCATTGCGATCGTGGGCCTTACTGATACGTCCCGGGGGCCGGATGCGGCCCGCGGGCCGTATCTTTGACATCCCTGGTCTAAGCACTTGAATATTTTGGTAGTATAATTCATAGAAGTACTAAACGATAAACCTCGATTATCAAAAAAAAAACGGTCAAGTGCAAGTTGAACTTGCGCAATTAGTGTTCCGTACGTTAATTGTTTTTAAAATAAAAAATTTTGTTAGGGTGGTATAAAATGATCAGTGATTTCACAAAACACACCCGAAATGAGTTTTCAATAAAATTTGTTTCCAATCTTTACTGAAAACTAATGACCTTGAAATTTTTGTTTTTTTTATATACCAGATAAATTATTAAAGATAATGCACTCGTGACAATTTTCGTTCAATCTACACCTCGTGGAGAATATTCCAGAATTTTTTCAAAATTAGTACTTTTCGAGGTAAGGGGGGGTACAGCGATTTTTCGCGATTTTTTAAAAATAATACAAAGGGAAGTGTGCGCAAGCATTACATTATATATATATATATATATATATATATATATATATATATATATATATATATATATATATATATATATACATATATGTATATACGAGGCTGGTTTGAAAAGTCCGTGTAAAGTCCGAGAGATGGCACCACCGGCGCGTATCGAGGTCATGTTTAGTTAGTAGCCTCTCTTGAATGAACGCACACCAAGTTTCAGCCATATTGGTCTATTTCTTTGTGTTTGGCATTCGTGTGAATCAAGGAAGTCGAGTGATTTTCAAGAAATGGACGAAAAAGAATTTCGTGTGGTGATTAAACATTACTTTATGAAAGGCAAAACGCCTCAGGAGACTAAAGAGAAGCTTGAGAAACATTATGGTGACTCTGCACCTTCGATTAGAACAGTTTATAAGTGGTTTCAAAATTTTCGGACTGGCCATATGAGCACAAGTGACGCTGAACGTTCTGGACGGCCTGTGGAGGTTACGACTCCAGAAATCATTGATCAAATCCATGATATGGTGATGGATGACAGAAGAGTTAAGGTGCGTGAGATTGCTAGTGCTGTGAGCATCTCGACTGAACGGGTACATAATATTTTGCATAAACATTTGGACATGAGAAAGCTATCCGCAAGATGGGTGCCGCGATTGCTCACGCTTGACCAAAAACTGAATCGTGTGAAGTGTTGCAAGGATGGTTTGCAGCTATTCCAGAAGAATCCGGAGGACTTTAAGCGTCGTTTCGTCACTGTGGATGAAACATGGATACATTACTATACTCCTGAGACCAAACAACAATCTAAACAATGGGTTACCAAGAGGGAATCTGCACCAAAAAAGGCGAAGACCGTTCCTTCGGCCGGAAAGGTTATGGCGACTGTCTTTTGGGATTCGCAAGGGATAATCCTCATCGACTATCTGGAAAAGGGTAAAAAACTATTACAGGTGAATATTATTCATCGTTATTGGACCGTTTGAAAACCGAGCTGCAAGAAAAACGCCCGCGATTGGCCCACAAGAAAGTCCTTTTCCATCACGACAACGCACCAGCACACACCTCAGCAGTTGTGGTCGCAAAATTAATGGAAATGAGATTCCAACTCGTTTCACATCCCCCCTATTCTCCAGACTTGGCTCCCTCGGACTACTATTTGTTCCCCAATTTGAAGAAATGGCTGGCGGGACAAAGATTTTATTCAAACGAGGAGGTGATTGCAGACACTAATGGATATTTTGCAGACTTGGACAAATCCTATTATTCAGAAGGGATCAACAAAGTAGAACATCGTTGGACGAAGTGTATAAGCCTAAAAGGAGACTATGTCGAAAAATAAAAAAGGTTTACCCCAAACACATAAGTAGTTTTTATTTTTGCACGTCTTTTCAAACCAGCCTCGTATATATATATATATATATATATATATATATATATATATATATATATATATATATATATATATATATATATTACTCGTGTTTTTACAAGCTTTCCGCGCGATAACCTAGAATTTTTTTTTACTTCCGATTTCACCCCCAAAACTAACCCCTTAAGTCAAAATTTAACTTTCAAAACTACATGGCTCTGATGAGCCCATCAATTCCTATATTATTACCAAATTTCAACTTTCTACGACAAATATTTTCGGAGAAAATCGGGTGTCACAGACAGAGAGACAGACGGACAGACAGACACCGAAGTTCCATACGGAACACGAAAAACAGGCCAAGTGTAAGTCAGAGTTCACAAAATACACCCCAAATCAGTTTTCCACAAAGTTTGTTTCCAATCTTTGCTTTTATATCAATACGTATTATAAGAAAAAATTATTCTAAAGAAAAACAGGCCCCAGCCTAAATAAAAGAAGAAGAAGAAGACATATTATAAAATAAAGTCTCTCACCGCGTCTATATGCCTGTCTGCCTGCCTGTCGTCTGTCGGTCTGTCTGTCTGTACGCAATTTTCTCAGTAACTGCTGACCGGATTTTATTTTGGTTTTCACTAATGAATAGAGTATTTCACGAGAACGTTTTAGGTGTATGATTTGTCGACAGTTTTTCTAAATTAACCGACCTAAGACGATGAACGTAGGATAAAGTAGGAAAAAGATCCGTCCATTGATCTTTTTTCGTACGCTGCGTAAATAGTGAGAGATACAGTGTAAGGTAGTATTATTCGTTTTAAAACGGTGCTACAAAAAAGTGTGCGATCGCATATGTCTATTCTACAAAGGTTAACTCCAATTATCGAAGTAAAGATATTAATAAAAAACGTGTTAAAATACTTCAACTAAAAAGAGTAATTTAGACAGAAAAATGTAAATCCTTATTAAATTAAATGCGTTCCATGAAAATACTTGTAGAATAAGCTCAAGTCACCAACCGTTCTTCGATGTTCCAGTGAATCAAGGCCGCCGGTAAGTCTAGGTCTCCCATCAAATTGAGTGACGATGTTAGAGGAATGGAGTGCTCCGACATAACTATGTAGAGTTCAGCAACGTTTTTAGAAAAAACTGCCGCCTGGGTTTTTGTAGCTAGAATTTCTTCCCGATCTTGCTTAAGTTGAAGACTTCCTGCTGTCTGCGAATATTCGCCTGAGTAGCCGATGTCCGAGCGTTCAAAGTGAATGGAGGGAGAATTGTACTGTCATCTGCAAAGCTGTAGACTGGATTCCTGGTCTTTTCCAGCAGGTTGTTAATGTAAATGAGAAAGAGAGTAGAAGACAGTATGGAGTCTTGTGGCACACCGGCGTTGATAATGAAGGTGCCGTTGACTGCCATTCGTAAAGAACGCTCTCTGTGGAAACATGAGAGCCACAAACAGAACTTTTCAAACATACCATAAGAGCGGAGCTTAGCCAACTGTCCATCGTGCCAAACACGGTCGAATGCCTTTTGGATATATCAAGAGCAACCGCTCGAGATTCTCCAAAGTATTCAATTGCGTTGTTCCAAACATGTGTTACATAAGTCAAAAGATCTCCTGTTGGATCTATGTTTACGAAACCTATATTGGTGATGACTAATAATGTTCAATCCTTCAAAATATTTTAGAAAATGTTGATTGATAGCCTTTTCCATGACTTTCGATATTATTGAAAGCAGTGCGACTGGTCGGTAGTTATTTGGCAAGGTTTTCTTGCCTTTTTTAGGTATCGGCTGAACTGTGGCACATTTCCAGCAGAAAGGAAATATTCCCTTTCTGTAGGATTGGTTGAAAAGTCTACAGAAAACTGGTGTTAGTTCCCTCGCACAGTTTTTGAGAGCTATGGTAGGTATTCAGTCAGCGCCAGAAGCTTTTTTGGTGTCTAGCTTAATTAAAATACGTTTTATCATACGCTCTCTGAAGGCAATTTCGTGCATCCTTGGAAATCAACAGTAGAATGTGAAGCAAAGAGTTCAGCCAATAAGTTCGCTTTCTCAACAAGTGTCGTTGCCATAAAATTATCTAGCCGTGTGAGTGCTGGTATGATGGATTTGGTGAAATTTTGACTAACCGCCTTAGCCACTGACCAAAAGGGCCTGGAATTGTTGGGACAAGCGAGAAGTTTGTTTCTAATTCGTTGATAGTGTGCCTGCTTTCGTCGATAATTTCTTTGCATCTGTTTCGGTCACGAACAAAGGTGTTACGATTTATGGTGTTAGAATTTTCACGTCTTTGTCGGTAGGCAAGATGTTTAGAAGCAACAGCTTCTTTGCATTTTCCGTCAAACCAAGGCTTTCCGTTAGAAGGGCATTTCTTCGAGAAAGGGATGTAAGCTTTCATACCAGCTAAAATAACATCGGAAACCTCCCTGGCACAGTCAGATGGGTCGTCGGATCGAAAAAAAAACTTCTAACCAAGGGAAAGTTAGAAAATATTCCATGAGATTTTCTCATTTAGCAGATTTCTAGCACCTAATCTTTCGCGGTTTAGGCGCCTCTCTGTCACATTGTGTATTGTGCACTTAACGAAAATAAGCACTGTCTTTAAATTGTGACATTTGGATGAATAGTTTAGATTTTACAAGTTTCTGAATTCGCTCCGCGCACGAACTGACATTAAAAGTAGGGGCTCCTGTAATATTGCTAGGAAATTTAAATCCACCAAAATTATGATTTTCTGCTGCAAAATCCCATGTTTTTTCTTATGAGCCTCATCTGCATTTTTTTTGCCATTTTTGGACCCACTCTTGCGCCGGGGTGGGACAGTGTTGCCAACTCTGCGTGAAACAGTAGTATTTCGGCTCTTTAGGGTATTGTTAATGTATAATGAAGTTAGGTTAGATGTCAAAAGGTCGTTATGAAACAGTGTTGCCAACTCCATGTGAGGTAGTGTTTTGTCGGCTAAGATGTTCGTCGTCGTCGAGGTGTGTGTGTGTGTGTTGGTTGTAGGTCAAAAGAGCGATAATGAAAATAGCGATGAGGAGTTGGCTGAGCAAAAGATCCCTATTATGGTGATGAAGGAAATGCTAGACTCGGTTAAAATGTCTTTATTATGACGATGAAGTTTATTGTGAGAATTGTCTTGGTTATTTTTAGTCTGCAATGGGGTTAGGTTAGATGTGAAAAAGGCATTATTGAAGTTAGTATTTTTTTTGATAAAAAGGTGATCAAAAAGTCATTAGAGAGGGTTACTGGCTGTTTTTTTGAAAAAAAGATGGTTAAAAATGCACTAGAAGAGGGTTGATGTAGGCGTGTATAGATGTAAAAAATACGTAAATGAAGTTAGCGTGGTTTTTTTTTGATATAAAGTTGATGAAAAAGGCCCAATATGATGGTTTTTTTGTTAAAAAGGTTGTCAAAAAGGCCTAATATGGCTTGTTTTTTCATAAAAAGTAGTTGAGAAAGGCCTCATATTAGGGTAGAAGAGGGTAACGATCGTCGGACCAGAAAGTCCTTATGTTTTTTTTTGTTTAAAAGGTATTGAAAAAGGAATTATATGGGGTTAAAAGAGAGCTGGCTTAGGGTAGAAGAAGGCAAGCCAAAAGGTCCTTATTATAATGGAGAAGATGATGATGACTAGGTCTAGGATAGACTAGTCCAAAACATCCTTATTATGATAATGAATGGCCGGCTGACCAAAAAGATAAAGAGGGGTAAGCAAGAAATTATTTTTTATGAGGATAAGTCCCCTATCGTGTCTGTTTGTCTGTAGAATTTCTTAGTAACTACTGAACAGATTTTTAATCCCGGATCATGGAGAGAATGTTTCATGAGGACTGTTTGTTCTGTCACCCGGGGAAGAAACACTTGTTGTGTTGTATAAAGAAATATTTTAAACTACTTTATACATGATATTTTTGTCTACAATAAGTTATAATGACGCATTAAATAGTAACATAACAAGAACTCCCGAGTGAAGCCGGTACGGATCGCTAGTACCAGATAAATTATCAAAGATAATGCACATCAAACCTTATGGAAAATATTCCAGAATTTTTTCGAAATTTATTGGTGAGTGCTCTTAGAAATAGGGTTGTTCCACGTTTTTTGGGGAATTTTTAACTTTCATGTGGCACCCTACTCACTGAGGTTGAAAAAATTGTTTTTTATATACCAGATAAATTATCTCCTCCTAATAATTTTCATTCAATCCACACCTTATGGAGAATACATCAGAATTTTTTTCGAATTTTTCTGATTAGTACTCTTAGAGATAGGGTGGGGAGGCAGCGATTTTTGGCAATTTTTTCCAAATAAGATAAAGAAAAGTTTCTGTGAATATTACATCATACATATATATTTTTGAACTCGTGTTGTCACAAGCTTTCGTTTGACACCCCTCTCGATCGACTTTAAAAAAAAACCTTAAGTCAAAACTTAACTTTCAAAACTATACGGCTCTGACTGGGCCATCAATGACGATGACAGTGACAAATTTCAAGTCTACGTCAAATAGTTTTGGAGAAAATCGGGTGTGATAGACAGCTAGACGGAGGAACGGACACTGAAGTGATCCCATCAGTACTCTGTAAACATGAATTGCATCATCGCCGAATATATATATATATATATATATATATATATATATATATATTGTACCACCGACATACCAGTCTTAGAGGCGTTATTTTGTACCGTGTATATTAATTGGTCGCTTTTTGCGGCGTCATTTTGTACCCTGTGAAAATTGTTTTTCCCACGCTTGGGCACAATTTTCTTGCAACCTCTTTTTAATTTCTGAGAATGAATTGAGTGAATAATGATTTTAAAAGAACTAAAGAAATTAAACACTAGCTCAGTTTTCCTTGGTAGAGAAATATGGGTAAGAGATAATTGTTATACGTCTTTTTGGAATTATTTTCTATTTTTTAAAAAAGCTTCAGTCATACAAATTTTTGGGCACCATTCATTTTAAAATAGAAAGGATCTAACTTCAGTTAAAAAAATGAAAAAATACTGAAGTGTTTTCCGGTTATTACTAAAAAGAATTATACTAGTACAACTTTTCTTATCCTGAAAAGAAAAATAGGTATTCAGTGAGACACTAGCTTTAATCAACAAAAAAAAGAAAATTTATTCATGATTTAAAATAAAAGTTCCAACCTTTGCAGTTTTAAGGAATACAAAAAAAATTCTAGCCTAAAAGTAGTTTTTATAAATTAGAGTCCCTAAATCAGAGATTTTACTACTAAATCTTGACTACACCCGAAATCGAAGAGTCGTGATTTTCACTTCGCGATTTTTCAGTTCAAATTGCTGTTGAAACACTTATTTGCGGGGAATATATTTATTGATGTATGTACTGGTAACTTACGGTCTTCCTATGGGCTTCTAGGCCTTCAATGCAACACAAAACCGATTTCACACTTTTGAGAAGAGCCTACTTTAACTACTCCATTTAGAAAACACACAACGCCCACTACGGCTTTATGATAAAAAAAACTCGTGCTTAACTTGGCTCTCGTAGATATTGTCGTAAGCCTCTACTGCGGCTCGGTGGAAATTCATTTGGCTGCGGCTTGATGGTACTAAGCCTGGCTGCGGCTTGATGGTACTAAGCCTCTCTGCGGCTTGATGGTACTAAGCCTGGCGGCGGCTTGATGTTACTAAGCCTGGCGGCGGCTCGATGGTACTAAGCCTAGATTCGTGTCCTCCGGACCCTTAAATAAGCCGTGGGCACTCTCTCTGTAATATGGCGGCGCCGGAACCAAAACTCCGGATACAAACATTTCACCAATCCCGGCGTACTACGAATTTCGGTAGATTCGGTCGGCAACCCGCACTGCACACAGTACCACGAGCGATCTGCGAAATACACTGCTCGATACAAAGATGAAAAGAAGTACAATATAAAGCGAAAAATCAGTAACATTACATGGTCTTAAAATCTAGGAAAAAATGAATGTTACAATATTAATATATATATATATATATATATATATATATATATATATATATATATATATATATGTATATATATATATATATATATATATATATATATATATATATATATATATATATATATATATATATTCTTCTCGTTTGTCCCAACAATTCCAGGTCCTTTTGGGCAGTCGCTAAGGCATTTAGTCAAAATTTTACCAAATCCATCATACCACCACTCACACGGCCAGATAATTCCATTTCAACCACACCTGTTGAGAGAGCGAACTTGTTGGCTGAACTCTTTGCTTCACATTCTACTGTCGATTTCCAAGGAAAAACACCACCTACTATTCCCATATTGCAGTCAAGGATGCCCGATGTTGTCTTCAGACAGCACATCATAAAGTGTATTTTAATGAAGCTGGACACCAAAAAGGCTTCTGGCGCTGACGGAATACCTGCTATAGTTCTCAAAAATTGTGCAAGGGAATTAACACCAGTTTTCTGTAGACATTTTAACCTATCCTACAGAAAAGGAATATTTCCGTCCTGCTGGAAATGTGCCACGGTTCAGCCGATACCTAAAAAAGGCAAGAAGACCTTGTCAAATAACTACCGACCAGTCATGGAAAAGGTTATCAATGAGCATCTTCTAAAATATCTTGAATATTATTAGCGATCACCAATATGGTTTTCGTAAACATAGATCAACAGGAGATCTTCTGAGTTATGTAACACATGTTTGGAACAACGCAATTGAACACTTTGGAGAATCTCGAGCGGTTGCTCTTGACATATCCAAGGCATTCGATTGTGTTTGGCACGATGGACTGTTGGCTAAGTTACGCTCTTATGGTATGTCTGAAAGGTTTTGTTTGTGGCTCTCATGTTTCCTCAGAGAGCGTTCTTTACGAGTGGCGGTCGACGAATTTTTTTCTAACACCTTCAGTATCAACGCCGGTGTGCCCCAGGGCTCCATACTGTCTCCTACTCTCCTCCTCATTTACATTAACGATCTGCTGGAAAAGACAGGGAATCCAATCTACAGTTTTGCAGATGTCAGTACGCTTGTCTCTTCATTCACCTTGAACGCTCGGACATCGGCTACTCAGGCGAATATCCGCAGACAGCAGGAGGTCGTTCAACTTAACAAATACCTGGAAGAAATTCTATCTTGGAGTGCTAGTAACCAAGTGGAATTTAACGCTACAAAAACCCAGGCGGCAGTTTTTTCTAAAAAAGTTAACGTTGCTGAACCCGACATAGTTATGTGGGGGCGCTCCATTCCCCTAGCATCGTCGCTTAATTTGTTGGGCGTTAGTTTGGGAGCAAATATGTCATGGCATGAACATGTTGCAGGCATAGCAAGGAGAGCTTCTCAAAAGTTGGGATTATTATTTCGAACCAGAAAGCTTTACACCCCACAACAACTGTTAATTCTTTACAAAGCTCAAATTCGACCAACTATGGAATACTGCTCCCACGTTTGGGGCTCCACTTCCAAACATACACTGCATTTGTCGGATTCTGTTCAAAGAAGAGCGGTCCGTCTTATTGGGGACCCGGAATTGGCCGGCGGCCTTGATTCGCTGGAACATCGAAGAACGGTTGGCGACTTGAGTCTGTTCTACAAGTATTTTCATGGAAAGTGTTCGAAGGATGTAGCCCGCTTAATTCCTTCCAAAGCGGTGCATGTTAGAAATACACGTCGCGCTGGTGCTTCACATCCTATGAAGTTCAGCTTGTTACTCGGCGTACAACGCTTTTCAAGCAGTCTTTTATATGGAGAACATCATCATTTGGAATAATTTGCTCAGCGCTGTGTTTCCCACCGAGTACAATTTACAGCGATTCAAGAACAACGTGAATCGCTTTTTTCCGTACACATGCCGCTCCTGGAGCGCTTTAGGGACTTCCCTGCAGCACGTGTGCTAAACCCATAATATATATATATATATATATATATATATATATATATATATATATATATATATAAAATATAATTATATAAATATATATATATATATATATATATATATATATATATATATATATATATATATATATATATATATATATATATACATACATATATATGTATATATATATATATATATATATATATATATATATATATATATATATATATATATATATATATATAAAAATACAATCTTAATTGGGGAACTCGGCAAGAAGGGGGCGTGATAAGGGATCACACAATTTTCATTAAGCCAATATTTCGGTCCTGGATTGGGACCTTCTTCAGGGCAGAACTGAAAAGAAGAACAAAGCGTATTACCTGATCGTGTCTGGGACAACTTTAAATTAATGATGTTATCGTTAGGTTGTTATAATAAATAAAATTAGTGTAGAACAAGAATAAGATATTAGTCATAATAAGTAAAAAACTCACATGAGAAGTGCAAAGATTTCGTTAGCCTGAATGGCCGTAGGTAGCCTGTACATACAAAAGTGGTTACATGTAAAAGTTGGTTAATCCATAAAAAATATATAAAATACACACTAAAACACTGTAAACAAAATTCTAAAAACCAAATTTAAAACATGGATGTAATTGGGAACCTTGGATGTTGTGAACATTGTTAATTATTTCACCCGTGACCACCACACATGGCCACCGCCATTTAGGAAAGATGACAAGGACGACAGGAGACAGCTGCCCGACAGAGATAAGGGGTTTAGTCACGAAAACTCAATTAACCAGAATGCGGGGTCGACACCTGGAAGGAAACCGATAGAAAAGGAAGTGAAAATATTGGACCCTAAGTGAGAAGGAGATAGCCAGCGCAGAGCGACCCAAAAATCCGGTATGTAGTAGAGGAAGGATAAATCATAACCTAATTATAGGTAAAGGGTGAGCGAGGGAGCGAGAGAGAGAGAGAGACAATAATGGGAGCAACGAAGAGGAAGATAGTCTAATGAAATAATTATTAATTAATTAATTTCTTGTTGGAATCTGATTGGAGGAAGAGATTGTTTGCAAAAACCAATGAAGACTGGAGGCACCAGGAGGTGTGAAAGGGGGTGACGTAAGGTACTGTCAATGGAAGGAAGACAGTAATCGCTAGGTGCACAAAATGTCCCAGATAAAATGGAAAGAATCTGTGGAGCCCAGGATCAAAGAGAACCGTAAAAAGAGAGGAAGGAGGAGAGAAACCCTGGAAATTACAGAGCTAAAAGAGAGATGACCAACGCGGTTCAGATGGATCATAAAACACTTGAAGACAGGGAATTATTGTGTGGAATTGATTTATCACAGGAGAGGAGGAAAACTATATATGCTACTAAGACCATCTAGGTCGGTTCTTTTGTTGATATTAAGGTGATTCTCCTGGATGTAACACATCTCAAGGAATTCTCTCTTGGAAAGATTGTTAGAGAAATGAAGAATTTTGGGTTCCCTGAAATTAAAAGAATGACCATTGTCAATAGAATGGGTCGCCAAAGCACATCTGTGTGGATGGCATCTAGTATCACTTTTATGGAGTGCAATACGACGATTCAAGGATTGAGAAGTTTGGCCAATATAGATTGATGGACAATTGAGGCAGGAAATTGAGTAAACCAAGTCTGACATGGAAAGAACTGGCAACGGGGCCTTCAGCTTGCTGAAGACACGTCTGTTTTTGAAGAAGTAATATTTAGCAATTTTAATGTTAGGAATGACACGCAAAATGTGGATCAATTTATTTGTGAGGCCAGAAATGAATGGTAAAGAAAGCAGCGACCAATTTATTTCGACTGGGGAAGTTAAGGGGGGGGGAGATATGCGGTAGGTGGTGGGGGGGGGGTTCTGGGGGAATTTGATGGATATGAGTAAGCTTGTTGACTTCGTCTTTGGTTCTTAGTAAGAGTTTTCGATTGTATCCATTATCTATGAAAAGGTTTGTAAGTGTTTCTTGTGACTGGAGTAAGAAATCAGGATGGACTATTATCTTCAGTCTTCTATATAGGCTCTTGATGACGTTGACTTTCACCTTCCAATCATGGCCAGAGTTTTCATGGATATATCTCCCAGAAGAAGTAGGTTTTCTATACCAATCAAGTTTGATGATGTTGTGAGAGTCTCTAACGACTCTTGTGTCCAGAAATGGAACAGCATTGTTGGTTTCTTCTTCCATAGTGAATTGCAGGTGTGGGTCGAATGAATTGAAAACATGAAGAACTTCTTCTTTGCCATCAGCTGGTATGGATAGAATTAAATTGTCTACGTATTGATATAGGAATGGAAGTCGGAAGGATAATCTTTGAGTGCAGCTTTTTAAAACATACGACATAACGATTGAAGCAAGAACAGGACTGAGGTTACTGCCCATAGGGCATCCAAAAATTTGAGAGTAGAAAAAGTCTTTAAATTTGAAAAACGTTGACTGGAAAAGAAATTCTATTATTGATAAGAAGAAGGATTTGCTGATTTTGGTGTTGGGTGAGATTAAGGTTCCCAATTACATCCATGTTTTAAATTTGGTTTTTAGAATTTTGTTTACAGGGTTTCAGTGTGTATTTTATATATTTTTTATGGATTAACCAACTTTTACATGTAACCACTTTTGTATGTACAGGCTACCTACGGCCATTCAGGCTAACGAAATCTTTGCACTTCTCATGTGAGTTTTTTACTTATTATGACTAATATCTTATTCTTGTTCTACACTAATTTTATTTATTATAACAACCTAACGATAACATCATTAATTTAAAGTGGTCCCAGACACGATCAGGTAATACGCTTTGTTCTTCTTTTCAGTTCTGCCCTGAAGAAGGTCCCAATCCAGGACCGACATATTATCTTAATGAAAATTGTGTAATCCCTTATCACGCCCCCCTTCTTGCCGAGTTCCCCAATTAAGATTGTATTTTAATAATTTTGGTAGATACGGCAATTTTTTGCTTTCTTTCTTTATATATATATATATATATATATATATATATATATATATATATATATATATATATATATATATATATTGATGCAATATATGTAAAATATATTGCATGAAAAATAACTGCACAAAGAAAATTTAAAATATTTCTTCTCCATAACTAATAAGGATATGGACCTAGTATACCAATAATTTTATGTCAGAAACAAGGGACCGGTATTTTAATAATAAGCTGTACAGGGTGAGTCAACGATAGAGTAAAGTTCATTATCTCATTTGTTTCGGAAATGACGAAAAAATGTTAAATACAATAGTTTTAGGGAATGTTAAGATGCACAGTTTAAAATTGTTTTTGAGTATACAGGGTACTTTAAAAAAGTGTGGCCCATATAACATGTTTTTTTTAAATGGAACATCCTATTTTCTAATTTGTTTTTAAATTTTGCGTAAAATTTTATAACTTTTTTGTCAAGAATGGTATATACCTAAACCTAGTAGTTTTTCTAATATTTCTATTTATTAAAAAAAAAACTAGTTTTCAGTTTTGTAAAAAATTGCCAGTAGCGCCATTGTGTCTGAAGGTGGAATATTCATAGTTGATGCGAGCGTTCTATAGAGATGAAAAAAAAAAAAAAGATATATATAAAGAAATTTGAGTCAGATGCTACAGGGTGTTCAAAATAAATTTATGCATTTCGATTATTTGAAATTGAAATATCTCAATTTTTTAAATGGCACACCTTGTATATTATTATTTTTTCTGATAAATTTTACAAAGCCCTCCAAATTTTATTAAGTATGTCATATACCTATTTCTAATAGTTTTCAATTTATTTTGAATTTTTCAATTTTTACACTTGTTTTTAATACACTTACGCTATAACATCATAGTTGCCAAGACAAAACAAAAATGTAGGCATTGTCAAATTTTGACACTTCTATCAAGCAAGTAAAAGTAGTTTAATTTGTTGTAGTAAGTGGCGTATAAAGGTAATAGTTATGGATTTTCCTAACAATAAATTAGTTGATATAGCTTATATACTTGGCGAGGCTATAAAAAATTGTCTTTTGGCAGTAAGGCTTTACGGAGCAAAGTACCCTAATAGACGTATACTTTCTAGAAAATCTTTTCAGTGCTTAATGGAACAGTTTGATGGTAGCGGTAGCGTTGAGTATACGAAACGGAAAGTAGTAAACCAGAATGCTACCAATGAGGAAAAAAAATGGAGATATTACTTCATGTTGAAGATAATCCCCAGGTCAGCACCATCAAGTAGCTGACTTATCTGACACATCCCAATCTATGGGTAATCGTAACAGTAGAAAATACAAGTATCATCCCTTTTATATGAAACTACACCAAGAACTTCAAGACCATGATTTTGAACGACGAGTAAACTTTTGTACTACCATGAATGGAGCAATAGAGGCCGATCCAAATTTTTTATTTAAAATAATGTTTTCTGATGAAGGTACTTTTCGCAGTAATGGAGCAGTTAACAGCCATAACATGCATTATTAGTCAACAGTTAATCGATTTTGGGTCCGGGAAGTTCAAAACCAAAACCATTGGTCGCTTAATGTATGGTGTGGAATATTAAATTTTCGAGTTATTCGTACATATTTTTTCCGCGAACAGCTTAACGGGCCTAGATATCTAAATTTTTTGCAAAACGAATTACCTCAGCTCCTTGAAGAAGTTGATAACTTTGAACAAATGTGAATTCAACAGGACGGAGCTTCTGGTCATTACCACCGGAAGTTCGGGATTTTTTTAACTATCGTTACCCATAAAAATGGATCGGTAGGGATGGATTCATTCAGTGGCCCCCTCGAACATGTGACTTAACACCTTTAGACTTCTTTTTGTGTGCTATATTAAAGATCGCATTTATGTGAATCCTCCTATCACACCAGCAGATATGGAATATAGGATACGGGATACGTGGGGGACAATAATGCCCTTTATGACAAGGAAAGTGAAGGAAAATATAGTAAAACGGCTAAACATGTGTATTCAAGTAGACGGGCATATTTTTGAACATTTATTACCTCATGATAAAATTAATCATTAGATAAGTTAAAGCATATCAAAATTATTATTATCTATTTGTTTATGTTTTCATAATAGCGTAAGTATATTAAAAACAAGGGTAAAAATTGAAAAATTCAAAATAAATCGAAAACTATTAGAAATAGGGACATGACATACCTAATAAAAGTTGGAGGGTTTTGTAAAATCTATAAGAAATGCATAAATTTATTTTGAATATCCTCTAGCATCTAACATCTAATATCTTTACATATATCTTTTTTTTATCTCTATGGAACGCTCGTACCAATTATGAGTATTCTGCCTTCAGAAACAATGGCGCTACGGGAAATTTTTTACAAAACTGGAAACTAGTATTTTTTTTAAAAAAGTTGAGATATTAGAAAAATTACTAGGTTTAGGTATATATCATTCTTGACAAAAAAGTTATAAAATTTTACGCAAAATTTAAAAATAAATTAGAAGATAGGAAGTTCCATTTAAAAAACATATTTTATATCGGCCACATTTTTTTGAAGTACCCTGTATACTCAAAAAAATGTTTGAACTGTGCACCTTAGCATTCCCTAAAACTACTGTATTTAACATTTTTTCGTCATTCCCGAAACAAATGAGATATCTATCGTTGACTCACCCTGTACTGTCACAGTGTTTCTACGTTTAATATGTTTTATTTATTACTAGCCGGGCCAGCGGCTCCGCTCGCGTGGACTTGATTCATTACTATCGTCACTGCTTATTCCTTATATTACCCAACGTAATAAAATATCCCCCATTATTTCTCCTTATCTCCCAATATTTCTCCTTATTTCCCATTATCTCTACATAATTTCCATTATCTAGGCTTATCTCTGCTCATCTCCCATTATTTCTCCTTATCTCCCATTATTTCTCCTTATCTCCCATTATCTCACCTTATTTCCCATTATCTAGGCTTATCTCGACTTATCTCCCATTATTTCTCCTTATCTCCCATTATTTCTCCTTATCTCCCATTATTTCTCCTTATCTCCCATTATCTCACCATAACTCCCATTATTTAGACTTATCTCTGCTTATCTCCCATTATCTCTCCTTATCTCCCATTATTTATACTTATCTCCCATTATCTCACCTTATCTCCCATTATCGAGGCTTATCTCGACTTATCTCCCATTATTTCTCCTTATCTCCAATTATCTTACCTTATCTCCCATTATCTAGGCTTATATCGAATTATATAGAACATATGTATAAATTTATAAAAACACGTAAATCGGATAAGTGGTTCTCGAGTGATAAGCGCACTAACGGACAGACAGCCAGACAGAGAGACGTTGCATTTTATATATATTGTATTCTTTGCTACATGATATTGTTCCATATTTAATGCTTTAGGGAGTGTATTGCAGGAGAACGCGCTAGCGGCAAACTTTTCTCCGACTTAATTCACTATTATCGTCACTGCTTATTCCTTATGTCACCTAATAAAATGTAGCCTATAACCTGGCCAGAGAACATACGTATGATTAAAAAAAAGCACGTAAATCGGATAAGTAGTTCTGCAGTGATAAGCACACTAACGGACGGACAGACAGACAGACAGACGGACAGAGAGACATTGCATTTTATATATATATTATAGATATTCTCTGCTACATAATATTGTTCCATATTTAATGGTTTGGACTGTGTATTGCAAGAGAACGCGCTAGCGGCACACTTTGTCCGACTTCATTTACTATTATTGTCACTGCTCATTCCTTATGCTACCTATCGTAATAAAATATAGCCTATAACCTGGCCGGAGAAGATATGTATGTTTAAAAAAAAAAGTACGAAAATCGGATAAGTGATTCTCCAGTGATAAGCGCACTAACGAACAGACAGACAGACAGAATACGTTGCATTTTATATATATTATAGATGTAATAAAATATATACCTATAACCTGGTCAGAGAACATATGTATGAATTTAAAAAATCACGTAAATCGGATAAGTGGTTCTCGAGGGATAAGCGCATTAACGGACAGACAGACAGACAGACAGACAAACATTGCATTTTATATATATTATAGATATAGAATATTTTTATTATTATATAACCTGGCCAAAGAATATATGCATGAATTTAAAAAAAGACAGGTAAATCTGATAAGTGGTTCCTGCGTGATAAACGCACTAATGGACAGACAGACAGACAGAGAGGCATTGCATTTTATATATATTATAGATTATACATATACAGATACATAATATTGTTCCATATTTAATGGTTTAGGCTGTGTATTGCAAAGGCACGCGCTAACGGCAAACTTATTTGCTTTCACTATTTTACGTCACTGCTCAGTCTTTATGCTACTTATCGTAATAAAATATAGCCTATAACCTGGCCAGAGAACATATGTATGTTTTAAAAAAAAAAGTACGTAAATCGGATAAGTGGTTTTTCAGTGATAGGCGCACTAACGGACAGACAGACAGACAGACAGACAGAGAGACGTTGCATTTTATATATATTATAGATGTAATAAAATATATATCTAAAACCTGGTCAGAGAACATATGTACGAATTTAAACAATCATGTAAATCGGATAAGTGGTTCTCGAGGGATAAACGCACTAACGGACAGACAGACAGACAGAGAGAGGTTGCAATTTGTTTATATTATAGGTATAGATTATTATTATTATTATATAACCTGGCCAAAGAATATATGTATGAATTTAAAAAAAGAAGTAAATCGGATAAGTGGTTCTCGCGTGATAAACGCACCAGTGGACAGACAGACAGACAGAGAGACATTGCATTTTATATATATTATAGATTCTAGATATTCTCTACTACATAATATTGTTCCATATTTAATGGTTTAGACTGTGTATTGCAAGGGAACGCGCTAGCGATAAACTTTTTTTTCCGACTTCATTCACTATTATCGTCACTGCTCATTCCTTATGCTACCTATCGTAATAAAATATAGCCTATAACCTGGCCAAAGAACATATGTATGTTTTAAAAAAAAAAGTACGTAAATCGGATAAGTGGTTCTCCAGTGATAAGGTCACTAACGGACAGACAGACAGACAGAGAGACGTTGCATTTCATATATATTATAGATTATATTATATTATATTTTAACTTTACCTATTTCATTTTAGAAAAGCTTCAGATGCTGTAGAAACAAACTACAGTTGGCGTTCAGTGGTTCAACCAAAAAAAAATAATACACACAAGAGCCGAAATCTAACCTACACAAATAACTTTCTGTTCAGACATGAAATTTTTCATAATGTCATAAATCAATATTTTCTCTAAAAAATTGTTTGACTTTGATTATAGTTTTATTAATGCCACAATACTGTGTCAAAAATTACTTTTACAACAAACTGCTAAATCCGATATGATATAAAACACGATGTAAATTCCAAAAAAAGAAAACATTTTCTAGGTAAAATAAGTAGCACAAAATTCACTATTCATTTTTAAGCTTACAACATAATAAAATTACTAGTTATTTATTCTTGAGAAACTTTAAATTTCTTAAAAAAATTACCGATAACCTACAAAACTCATAAAGTTGTCAACAAAGATGTTGCTCCAGTATCGTTGTAGAAGTAGCTGTTCGCAGTTATAATATCACGGCACTGATCCTTGTTCGAATTCATCACGTCATTACCAGTGGTGTCATTTCTATCGTTTCCTTTTTTTTTATGGGTCTAGCACACGTGCTGCAGGGAAGAAGTCCCTAAAGCGCTACGGGAGCGACACGTGTGCGGAAAAAGCGATTCACGTTGTTCTTGAATCGCTGTAAATTGTACTCGGTGGGAAACACATTCCTAGGAAAATTATTCCAAAGGGATGATGTTCTCCATATAAAAGACTGCTTGAAAAGCGTTGTACGAGGAGTAACAAGCTGAACCTCATAGGGATGTGAAGTATTAGCGCGACGTGTATTTTTAACATGCACCGCTCTGGGAGGAATTAAGCGGGTCACATCCTTCGAACACTTTCCATGAAAATACTGAATCTGCTCAAGTCGCCAACCGTTCTTCGATGTTCCAGCGAATCAAGGCCGCCGGTCAATTCCGAGTCTCCAATCAGACGAACAGCTCTTCTCTGAATAGAATCCAACAAATGCAGTATATGTTTGGGAGCGGAGTCCCAAACATGGGAGCAGTATACCATAGTTGGTCGAATTTGAGCTTTGTAAAGAATTAACAGTTGTTGTGGAGTGTAAAGCTTTCTGGTTCCAAATAATATTCCCAACTTTTGAGAAGCTCTCCTTGCTATGTCTGCAACATGTTCATGTCAGGACATATTTGCTCCCAAATTAACGCCCAACAAATTGAATGACGATGTTAGAGGAATGGAGTGCCCTGACATAACTATGTCGGGTTCAGCAACGTTAACTTTTTTAGAAAAAACTGCCGCCTGGGTTTTTGTAGCGTTAAATTCCACTTGGTTACTGTCACCCCAAGATAAAATTTCATCCAGGTCTTTGTTAGGTTGAATGACTTCCTGCTGTCTGCGGTTCGTTTGAGTAGCCGATGTCCGAGCGTTCAAAGTGAATGAAGCGATAAGCGTACTGTCATCTGCAAAGCTGTAGATTGGATTCTCGGTCTTTTCCAGCAGAAAGTTAATGTAAATGAGAAAAAGAGTAGGAAACAGTATGGAGCCTTCAGAAAACTGGTGTTAGTTCCCTCGCACAGTTTCTGAGAACTATGGCAAGAATTCCGACAGCGCCAGAAGCTTGTTTGGTGTCTAGCTTCATTAAAATACGTTTTATGATACGCTGTCTGAAGACAATATCGGGCATCCTTGACTGCACTATGGGAATAGTGGAAATTGACAGTAGAATGTGAAGCAAAGAGTTCAGCCAACAAGTTCGCTTTCGCAACAGATGTCGTTGCAATAGAATTATCTGGCCGTGTGAGTGGTGGTATGGTGGATCTGGTGAAATTTTGACTGACTGCCTTAGCGACTGACCAAAAGGACCTGGAATTGTTGGGACAAGCGAGAAGTTTGTTTCTAATTCGCTGATTGTGTGCCTCCTTGGTTTCGTCGATAATTTCTTTGCATCTGTTCCTGGCACGAACAAGGTGTTACGGTTTATGGTGTTAGGATTTTCACGCCATTGTCGGTATGCAAGATGTTTAGAAGCAGCAGCTTCTTTGCATTTTCAGTCAAACCAAGGCTTGTCGTTGGAAGGGCATTTTTTCGAAAAGGGGATGTAACTCTCCACATCGGTCAAAATAACATCGGAAACCTCCCTGGCGCAGTCAGATGGGTCGTCGGATTGAAAACAAACGTCTAACCAATGGAAAGTTCGAAAATATTCCATGAGATCTTCTCATTTAGCAGATTTGTAGTGCCAAATCTTGCGCGGCTTAGGCGCCTCTCTGTCTCTAATTGGTAGGATACTCGATGTCGAAAGTAGTTTATGGTCAGAAGAACCTAACGGCGGATTTACGCTGACCGTGTAAATCTCCGGATTGATGGTTAAAAACAGATCAAGAAGACTGGCGAACTCCCCGTCTCGATCAGGGATCCTACCTTGCTCGTCGGTAGTATTTGAATATTTAAGCCAGTTGATGTTGTTTACTTTAAAGTCACCCAGGATGGCAATTTCGGCATTTGGATATTTAATTTGTAAATGATCGATGGTGTCTGCAAGAAAAGCGAAAAGTGTTCTAAAGTTAGTATCACTTGGTGGTCGATAGAGGATACAGATGAACCTTGTGGTTTGTTGAGTCGTTATTTTTATCCACTTAACATCAAAGTTTGGGGGTTCCAGAGCCTCTTCTCGTTGGCAAGAGAGGTCGCTTTCTGACAAAAAGACCGATTCCAAAGTTACGCCTAAATCGGGAATAGAAGTCGTACCCAGGATAAACATAATTGACTGTGCTGGTCGATGAACTGACCTTGGTTTCACAGAGAGCCAGTACATGAGGTTGATTTGATTGCAGATGTTGGTGCACTGAATTTATGTTCGAGTTTAAACCTTGTATGTTGCAAAAATCCACTTTAAAATTCTGATCTCTGCATGTCGACGCACCTGAACACTTAAAAATTTTGAATCGTATGCAGATGCAGTTTTTTTACAGATAAATTCACATTTAAGTTATGTGTTGAGACATGGCTGTAAATAGCTATTTTCCTCCTTTTTTTACTAAAGAAAAGTATTGAATTCGTGAAAAAAATCATATTCCGAGATTTTTGTTTTTCTGCACCTTATAGGGTTCCCAGATCACAAAAAAACATAGTCCCTCATTTCTGTCGGTCTGTTTACACGATAACTCTCGAATGAAACGCGATGGCAATTTCAAGCTTGGTACATATACAGGGTGGCCCAAAATTACCGAAGGGGTTTGAGTTCATTATAGCTTTTTATTTAAGACATAATTATATTTTTTTTTTTTTTTTTAAATACAGTATATTAATGGAGAATATTTTTAATTTAATTATGAAAAATTATATCTCGCAAGTGGTGGCCATTTTCTGCTTCGCATATTCGTGCTCTTTCCAAAACATTTTCCATAACCTTTCACAAAACTTCAAGTGTTATGTTGTTGATTTCGTCGCGTATATTGTTTTTTAATTGCTGGATGGTTCTAGGCTTATTAATATAGACTTTTCCTTTCAAATAACCCCAAAAGAAAAAGTCCGGAGCGGTTAAATCCAGTGAACGCGGAGGCCAATTAAAATCGCTTGTACGCGAAATAATTCGTTCACCAAAGATGTCGCGTAAAAGAGCCATTGTGTCCCTCGCAGTGTGCGCTGTGGCTCCATCCTTTTGGAACCATACTTGCGGATGGTTTTCCACGGCTGGCCTTAAAAAATTTTCCAACATTGTCCGATATCAAACACCAGTGATGGAAACGGCGACACCGTGTTCATTTTCAAAAAAATATGGGCCAATTATCCTTTCCGACGAAACACAGCACCAAACAGTGCACTTAAGTGGGTGTAATTGTCACTGTCGAACTACTCTTGGATTTTCCGTAGCCCATATCCTGCAGTTTTGCCTATTAACGAACCCATTTAATTGGAAATGGGCTTCGTCGCTCATATTTAAATTATGAATAAAATCATGATTTTCTTCTGCTTTTTGCCGGAAATAAATTGCATAATCAAGTCGTTGCTGATAATCTGTCGGTTTCAATTCTTGGACAAGCTGAATTTTGTATGGAAACATTCTTATTGTATGCAAAGTTCTCTGCAGCAACCCTCGTGAGAGGCCAAGTTGTGTCGAACGTCTCCTGGTTGATGTTTCTCCATCTTCCCGAATACTCTCCTGTACCCGTTCAATATTGTCATCCGTGTGCACCGTTCGTCGTCTGCCGGCACCAGGAAGGTTCCTTACTGCCCCTTGTTGTCGAAAACTTGCAACCAGACGGTTTATTGTTGACTTTGAGGGTCCAACCCGCACATTAAAATAACGACGATATGCACGCTGAGTCAAAACAATGGACCGTTGATTTGAGCAATAAAGTTCAACGATTTGGGCACGTTGTTCAATTGTGTACTGTTCCATTTTAAATTCCCCAAGTCTTCTTTACAAAATACTGAAAAGAAATAAAAAACAAAATTATAATAAAAAAGTTATAAGGAATTCAAACCCCTTCGGTAATTTTGGGCCACCCTGTATAATACCTAATGAAGGAAGGAAACGTGTAGTTGGTGAGCGATATCACTTTTAGCAGAAGGGGTGAAAAAGGTGTAGATCGAGAAATCTTTTATGATCGTAATAGTAATATGGTAAATTTTCTTGGTTTTTTGTTGAGATAATAGGGGTCAAAGAGGTGTGGAGGGAGATTATGGGGGTTGTTTCCTATATAGAGTGATCTATGTCCTTTTTGAAGTGTTTGTAGCCGAAGAATTAAAAAATCGGGTTATTTTATTTTGTACTTACTTTAAATTTTAACCTAAGAAGAGGGTGGGGGTAGTTAAATATTTTATAGTTTGAACAGTATTTTGAAAGTTTTTTCAAGACTTCATCCTCAGTCCTATTGAGAGTAAAAGAAATGATCGATCCTTCCCTTCTTCCCTTAAAGTAATATCGCTCAAAAACTATAGGTTTCATTTCTATTCCTGAAATCAGCCAGACAGACCGACACCTCAAATAATGATGATGGGTCTATTGTAAGCATAAAAAAAGTTTTATCCTTTCAGAAATTAGCTTAATTTTTTTTGCAGCAACCGCTAGGACCATAATTTCTTGTCCAAACCGTCCTATGTATGAACTTATCGTAGCCACTAATACCACCTCGAAAATGTTGTATATGCACACAACAGTAGAGTGGAGACGTTTTTATTCCGCTTGACGCCATGAGATTAGAAGATATGAAAATAAGTTATGAATTGCGTAGCAACGAACTATTTTGTTAATATAGCGTATCTGTAATATAAATTTTTATAAATAAATAGATAAATATTTGTTTATTCTCTTATCTTAAATTATAAGAAGGCTAAAAATATATAAGTAGCAGATAGATAAATTCCTGATGATGGGTTTCATTGTAAACAACATAAACAGTAAAGTTACGCTTTTTGGTTCTAGTAAAGTAAAAAAAGCATTTGAAATTGCACCGTGTAAATACAGCAATACGAGTCTGGTTTGAAAAGTCCGTGCAAAAATAAAAACTACTTATGTGTTTGGGGTAAACCTTTTTTATTTTTCGACATAGTCTCCTTTTAGGCTTATACACTTCGTCCAACGATGTTCTAGTTTATTGATCCCTTCCGAATAATAGGATTTGTCCAAGTCTACAAAATATCCATTAGTGTCTGCAATCGGCGTTTTTCTTGCAGCTCGGTTTTCAAACGGTCCAATAACGATGAATAATATTCACCTGTAATAGTTTTACCCCTTTTCCAGATAGTCGATGAGGATTATCCCTTGCGAATCCCAAAAGACAGTCTCCATAACCTTTCCGGCCCAAGGAACGGTCTTCGCCTTTTTTGGTGCAGATTCCCCCTTGGTAACCCATTGTTTAGATTGTTGTTTGCTCTCAGGAGTATAGTAATGTATCCATGTTTCATCCACAGTGACGAAGCGACGCTTAAAGTCCTCCGGATTCTTTTGGAACAGCTGCAAACCATCCTTGCAACACTTCACACGTTTCCGTTTTTGGTCAAGCGTGAGCAATCGCGGCACCCATCTTGCGGATAGCTTTCTCATGTCCAAATGTTTATGCAAAATATTATGTACCCGTTCAGTCGAGATGCCCACAGCACTAGCAATCTCACGCACCTTAACTCTTCTGTCATCCATCACCATATCATGGATTTGATCAATGATTTCTGAAGTCGTAACCTCCACACAGGCGTCCAGAACGTTCAGCGTCACTTGTGCCCATATGGCCAGTCCGAAAATTTTGAAACCACTTATAAACTCTTCTAATCGAAGGTGCAGAGTCACCATAATGTTTATCAAGCTTCTCTTTAGTCTCCTGAGGCGTTTTGCCTTTCATAAAGTAATGTTTAATCACCACACGAAATTCTTTTTCGTCCATTTCTTGAAAATCACTCGACTTCCTTGATTCACACGAATGCCAAACACAAAGAAATAGACCAATATGGCTGAAACTTGGTGTGCGTTCATTCAAGAGATGCTACTAACTAAACATGACCTCGATACGCGCCGGTGGTGCCATCTCTCGGACTTTGCACGGACTTTTCAAACCAGCCTCGTATTATAACTTTATCCTCTCTGGGGTATCACCAGGAGTCCTGTCTTGAATTTTGGACCTCGAAATACTTCTGTTCTTTTGCTTGAAAACAACTTAAGTTCTAAAAACCCGTTTTTTTTTTCGAGCTTAAAATGTGAAAAACTACGGTTATATAAGTCGGATCGAGACAAGAAAACCAAACTCTTGGTAATGAAATTTCCAATAAATCTTTGTTGGTCGCTCAAGTGCGGACATAACCTACAAAATGGAAAAAAGAGGCAAAAATTTTTTTTTTTGTATTGTGTTTAAAGAGCACAAGTTTTTCGAGGTCCAAAAGTCGGGTGATATCTCAGAGAGGATAAAATCATAATTTTGCTGTATCTAAACTATGCCTATCTCATCATTATTTTAACTTTTTTTTACTGCACTATTCAATGTTTACTAAGTTGGAAATGTGGAATCTTTGGCACAATGATACTACTCAGTATATATCACCACTACACCCAAACACTTTATTTTTGCACTCGACGTGCGTTTCGCTAACCATGTTAGCTTCATCAGGAGCGATGATTGACTAAAGCTAAACTACAAATCTACCCTATTTATACTTAACCTAACCCTTGAATTACTCAAGCGGAACTAATGATATAGGCAAGGCCGTCAGTTCCGGTCAAGTAACCAGTAGAGGGGACTATAAGGAATAGGCCCTCTGTCTTTATTTAAACTACTTTTACATTTTATGATTTCTATACTTTCGTATGCGTTCAACAATCTCCTATCAGGTGCATTTTTTATTAATCTTAGATTATCTAATGTTACAGTATGATCAGCTTCAAGGGCATGTTCGGCAATGCTAGATTTTTCTGTTCTACTGTATTTTAAGTGTGCTAAATGTTCTTTAAATCGTGTTTTAATTGACCTTCTAGTTTGCCCAACATACTTTTTGTCACAATCATTACAACTAATTTCATAAATTCCACTTTTCTCACAATTAGGAATCTTATCTTTGGGATTTCCTAAGATATTTCTCAGATTGTCTGATGACCTATAGACTAAGGTGAGGCCTACCTTATTAAATACCTTATTGAGTCCCCTGCTATATTTCGGATTATATGGTATGGAAACCTATTTAGAGTTATTTTCTTCGCGTGTAAAAAAGGTGGAATTCTGAATATTTAACCTGAACTTAAGACTATTTATTAGCTTGTTTACTAAGTCATCGTCATAACCATTAACTCTAGTTATATTTCTAATACGATTGCTTTCATTATTGAGGTTTACTCTATTCAGAGGAAAAGTGACCAAACGATGAACTAAAAAATGTCATGCGGCTAATTTGTGTTGTTTGCAATGAAATAGGAATATATCTCTCTGCTACTGTGTCTTTCTTATAGATATCAAATTCTAATCTATTATTATTTTTAATAATTAAAGTATCTAGAAAAGGCAGTTGACCTTTGTTAACAACTTCGTAAGTGAATTTAATGGAATCATACCGGCTATTTAATTTGGAAACAAAATCATCAATATTTGCTTTCTTTGTATCAAAAATCAAGAAAATATCTTCCACATACCTATACCATACCCTTGGAAAATATTCAAATTCTTGACTGGGTTCGGTTTCAAACTTATTCATGAATAAATTGGCTATGAAAGGTGATAAGCAATTACCCATAGCTGTTCCTTCTTTCTGAACATCAAATTGACTGTTATATTAAAAATAATTTTGTTCCATACAGAGTTTTGATAATGTTAAGTATTCATGAATAATTTCGTCCTCAAGGTCATTCATCCTAAGTAATTCTTCGAGATATTGTAAAGTTTGTGGTATTGGTACACTTGGGAACAAAGAACTGACATCAAAAGAAATTAAGATTTCACCTTCATTAAGAACTAGATTTTTTGTTTTATTAATGAATTCTAACGAATTCGTCACTGCGAAAGTATTTAATGGTAATTTCTCAACTTCTTTTGATAACCATTTGGATATTAAATATGTGGGTGATCCGACCGATGAAACAATGGGTCGCATTGCTTTTCCAGGTTTGTGAATTTTGGGTAAGCAATACAACTTTGGTATGGTCGGATTACTCACATTTAATTTAAATTTTAGCGAATCGGAGACAAGGTTCTTACATTTCTTTAAAGAATTTTTAACCTCTGTTATCATTCTCGGCAATGGATTTCTTATTACCTTTTCATAGGGGCCAGATTCGATAAGATTGTCTACACATTCAAAGTAATCTTTCTTGTCCAATATAACAACCTTATTTCCTTTATCCGCTTTTAAGTAGAAGACATCTTTCTTTCTCAATCCTTTAACTACTTTTATGTTTTTTGTGAATTAGAATTTGTGTTGTTAACCATGTTTTTTGATATTTGATTGCGACATGCTTCTCTAACAAATGATTTATCAGAAATAGTTGCTCACATTGAATGTTCCATTAGTACACTTCCAGAAAATAGTAAATCAAAAGTAAAAACTATAAAATCTAAAATATACCAGAGGACATAATAAGGTATTTAATAACGTAGATCTCACGTTAGGAAGGAAGGATATATATATATATATATATATATATATATATATATATATATATATATATAAATATATATATATATATATATATATATATATATATATATATATATATATATATATATATATATATGTATGTATATATATATATATATATATATATATATATATATATATATATATATATATATATGTATATATATATATATATATATATATATATATATATATATATATATATATATATATCATACCGACATTGTAGGTGATGGAAATTGCCTTTTTTGTGCAGTTAGCTTATACTTATATAGCTAACAAAACCACCATGAAAAACTCCGAGAGGTTGCTCTCCTATTTTCATTAATTGAAGACGACCATATAAAAGACTTCAATAACTACTATAATTATATGAGGAAAAATGGCACCTATGGAACGAGCCTAGAGATACTTGCCCTCTCGGAAACCCAAAATAGCAAGTTTCATATCTTCTCAAAACAATGAAAAACAAGAGATACAAAAATAACGTTTAGGGACAGACCAACAATAATAAGCACAGGAAAATACACCGAAACTATTTACCTTCTACTAACAGGCAACTCAATGTTGGGACACTTTGAGCTTCTGACACCACAATAAACTAAAAACATTCCAAACAACAGTAGACCAATAAATGAAGTATCGGGCGAGCGACGTAACGATCGAGGACGTCGCGGGAAGTGGCAGCTCGACCGGGCAACCGAAAATCGACCTGCCGAAAGTGTTGTGACGGCGAGTAAGTCGACACCCACCAAGGCGGAAAAACACACAGCATTTACCATTCTAACACAAAATAATGAAAAACTCTTGCAACGACAAAGAAACAATAGAAAACAAAACAAGAGATTTAGGACACCTTACCCAGTTTATGAACGGGAACGCGTCCAAACGTGTTACACAGGATGTAGACAAGATCAAGTCCAAGTCTATTAACAGAACACCGCCAGAAATCCTTGATACTTTAAAGCAAAAACTATCCGTATATGCCGCAAGACATCGTAGATATAAGGAATCAAACGAGAGGAAAGACACAAACAGCCTTTTCCGAAGAAGCGAAAAACAGTTCTACCGAAAAGCTATGTACAACAAACAGACAGCAGTGACTGAACCACCAAATTCAACCACAAAAAATTCCGGAGGTAAAATAGCCCCTCGTTCTGATCTCCAGGTGGGGGCTGGTTCAGGGGCGTTGACATGCAGAGATCATAATTTTAGAATAGATTTTTGCAACATACGAGGTATAAACTCGAACATAAATTCAGTGCACCAACACCTGCAATCAAATAAACCTCATGTACTCGCTCTCTGTGAAACCAAGGCCAGTTCATCGACCAGCACAGTTAACTATATTTACCCTGGGTACGACTTCTATTCCCCATTTAGGCGTAACTTTGGAATCTGTCTTTTGTCAGAAGCGACCTAACTTGCCAACGAGAAGAGGCTCTGGAGCCCCCTAACTTAGATGTTATGTGGTTAAAAATAACGACTCAACAAACCACAAGGTTCATCTGCATCCTCTATCGACCGCCAAGTGATACTAACTTTAGAACACTTTTCGCTTCTCTTGCAGACACCATCGATCATTTACAAATTGATTATCCAAATGCCGAAATTGCCATCCTGGGCGACTTTAATGTCCCCAACATCAACTGGCTTAAATATTCAAATATTACCGACGAACAAGGTCGTGAAGCTGAATCATTCTCAATCAGTTGTGGCTTAACTCAGCTTATTGACGAACCAACACGGATCCTTGATCGAGACGGGGAGTTCGCCAGGCTTTTTGATCTGTTTTTAACCACCAATCAGGAAATTTACAAGGTCACCGTAAATCCGCCATTGGGTTCTTCCGACCATAAACTGCTTTCGATATCGAATGTCCTACCAGTCAGTGACAGAGAGGCGCCTAAACCGCGCCAGATTTAGCGTTACACATCTGCTAAATGGGAAGATGTCATGGAATATTTTCGAACTTTCCCTTGGTTAGACGTTTGTTTTCGATTCGACGACCCATCTGACTGCGCCAGAGAGGTTTCCGATGTTATCTTAGCTGGTATGGTAGCTTACATCCCATTTTCGAAGAAATGTCCTTCCAACGGCAAGCCGTGCTGCCGTTGCTTCTAAACATCTTGCCTACCGACAATGGCGTGAAAATCCTAAAACCATAAATCGTAATATCTTTGTTCGTGCCCGGAACAGATGCAAAGAAATTATCCACGAAACCAAGGAGGCACACAATCAACGAATTAGAAACAAACTTCTCGCTTGTCCCAACAATTCTAGGTTCTTTTGGTCAGTCGCTAAGGCAGTTGGTCAAATTTCATTAGATCCACCATACCACCACTCACGCGGCCAGATAGTTCTATTGCAACGACACCTGTTGAGAAAGCGAACTTGTTGGTTGAACAGTTTGCTTCACATTCTACTGCCCAAGGAAAAACACCACCTATAATTCCCATAGTGTAGTCAAGGATGCCCGATATTGTTTTGAGACAGCGTATCATAAAACGTATTTTAATAAACATAGATAGGCGTAACTTTGGAATCTGTCTTTTTGTCAGAAGCGACCTCTCTTGTCAACGAGAAGAAGCTCTGGAGCCTCCAAACTTTGATGTTATGTGGTTAAAAATAACGACTCAACAAACCACAAGGTTCATCTGTATCCTGTATCGACCACCAAGTGATACCAATTTTCGAACACTTTTCGCTTCTCTTGCAGACACCATCGATCATTTACAAAGTAACTATCCAAGTGCCGAAATTGCCATCCTGGGCGACTTTAATGTCCACAATATCAACTGGCTCAAATATTCAAATACTACCGACGAACAAGGTCGTGAAGCTGAATCATTCTCAATCAGTTATGGCTTAACTCAGCTTATTGATGAACCAACACGGATCCCTGATCGAGACGGGGAGTTCGCCAGTCTTCTTGATCTGTTTTTAACCACCAATCCGGAGATTTACACGGTCACCGTAAATCCGCCGTTAGGTTCTTCCGACCATAAACTGCTTTCGACATCGAGTATCCTGCCAATCAGTGACAGAGAGGCGCCTA
The DNA here is from genome assembly GCA_019049505.1 of Pachyrhynchus sulphureomaculatus. Lineage (NCBI taxonomy): Eukaryota > Metazoa > Arthropoda > Insecta > Coleoptera > Curculionidae > Pachyrhynchus > Pachyrhynchus sulphureomaculatus. Next base: position 5,624,710 of record CM032450.1, read on the forward strand.
GGCCGCGCAAGATTTGGCACTACAAATCTGCTAAATGGGAAGATCTCATGGAATACTTTCGAACTTTCCCTTGGATGGACGTTTGTTTTCGATCCGATAACCCATCTGACTGCGCCAGGGAGGTCTCCGATGTTATTTTGGCTGGTATGGAAGCTTACATCCCTTTTTCGAAGAAATGCTCCTCCAACGGCAAGCCTTGGTTCGACCGAAAATGCAAAGAAGCTGTTGCTTCTAAACATATTGCCTACCGACAATGGCGTGAAAATCCTAACACCTTAAATCGAAACATCTTTGTTCATGCCCGGAACAGATGCAAGGGAATTATCGACGAAACCAAGGAGGCACACAATCAACGAATTAGAAACAAACTTCTCGCTTGTCCCAACAATTCCAGGTCCTTTTGGGCAGTCGCTAAGGCAGTTAGTCAAAATTTTACCAAATCCACCATACCACCACTCACACGGCCAGATAATTCCATTGCAACCACACCTGTTGAGAGAGAGAACTTGTTGGCTGAACTCTTTGCTTCACATTCTACTGTCGATTTCCAAGGAAAAACACCACCTACTATTCCCATATTGCAGTCAAGGATGCCCGATGTTGTCTTCAGACAGCGCATCATAAAGCGTATTTTAATGAAGCTAGACACCAAGAAGGCTTCTGGCGCTGACGGAATACCTGCCATAGTTCTCAAAAACTGTGCAAGGGAACTAACACCAGTTTTCTGTAGACTTTTTAACCTATCCTACAGAAAGGGAATATTTCCGTCCTGCTGGAAATGTGCCACGGTTCAGCCGATACCTAAAAAAGGTAAGAAGTCCTTGCCAAATAACTACCGACCAGTTGCACTGCTTTCAATAATATCGAAAGTCATGGAAAAGGTTATCAATGAGCATCTTCTAAAATATCTTGAACGATTCAATATTATTAGCGATCACCAATATGGTTTTCGTAAACATAGATCAACAGGAGATCTTCTGACTTATGTAACACATGTTTGGAACAACGCAATTGAACACTTTGGAGAATCTCGAGCGGTTGCTCTTGACATATCCAAGGCATTCGACCGTGTTTGGCACGATGGACTGTTGGCTAAGTTGCGCTCTTATGGTATGTCTGAAAGGTTCTGTTTGTGGCTCTCATGTTTCCTCAGAGAGCGTTCTTTTACGAGTGGCGCTCGACGGATTTCTTTCTAACACCCTCACTATCAACGCCGGTGTGCCCCAGGGCTCCATACTGTCTCCTACTCTCTTTCTCATTTACATTAACGATCTGCTGGAAAAGACCGGGAATCCAATCTATAGCTTTGCAGATGACAGTACGCTTGTCTCTTCATTCACCTTGAACGCTCGGACATCGGCTGCTCAGGCGAATATCCGCAGACAGCAGGAGGTCGTTCAACTTAACAAAGACCTGGAAGAAATTCTATCTTGGGGTGACAGTAACCAAGTGGAATTTAACGCTACAAAAACCCAAGCGGCAGTTTTTTCTAAAAAAGTTAACTTTGCTGAACCCGACATAGTTATGTCGGGGCACTCCATTCCCCTAGCATCGTCGCTCAATTTGTTGGGCGTTAGTTTGGGAGCAAATATGTCTTGGCATGAACATGTTGCAGGCATAGCAAGGAGAGCTTCTTAAAAATTGGGAATATTATTTAGAACCAGAAAGCTTTACACCCCACAGCAACTGTTAATTCTTTACAAAGCCCAAATTCGACCAACTATGGAATACTGCTCCCACGTTTGGGGCTCCGCTCCCAAACATACACTGCATTTGTTGGATTCTGTTCAGAGAAGAGCGGTCCGTCTGATTGGGGACCCGGAATTGACCGGCGGCCTTGATTCGCTGGAACATCGAAGAACGGTTGGCGACTTGAGTCTGTTCTACAAGTATTTTCATGGAAAGTGTTCGAAGGATGTAGCCCGCTTAATTCCTCCCAAAGCGGTGCATGTTAGAAATACACGTCGCGCTGGTGCTTCACATCCGTATGAGGTTCAGCTTGTTACTCCGCGTACGACGCTTTTCAAGCAATCTTTTATATGGAGAACATCATCCCTTTGGAATAATTTGCCCAGCGCTGTGTTTCCCACCGAGTTCAATTTACAGCGATTCAAGAACAACGTGAATCGCTTTTTTCCGCACTCGTGCCGCTCCTGGAGCGTTTTAGGGACTTCCCTGCAGCACGTGTGCTAGACCAACAAAAAAAAAAAAAAAAAAAATAGATACAAAAAAGCTTCTGGCGTTGACGGAGTACCTGCCATAGTTCTCAAAAATTGTGCGAGGGAACTAACACCAGTTTTCTGTAGATTTTTCAACCTATCCTACAGGAACGGAATATTTACTTCCTGCTGGAAATGTACCACAGTTCAGCCGATACCTAAAAAAGGCAAGAAGACCTTGCCAAATAACTACCGACCAGTCGCACTTCTTCCAATAATATCGAAAGACATGGAAAAGGCTGTCAATCAGCATCTTCCAAATGCCTTGAAGGATTCAACATTATTAGCTATCATCAATATGGCTTTCATAAACATAGATCAACAGGAGATCTTCTGACTTATGTAACACATGTTTGGAACAACGCAATTGAACACTTCATAGAATCTCGAGCGGTTGCTCCTGACATATCCAAGGCATTCGACCGTGTTTGGCACGATAGACTGTTGGTTAAACTACGCTCTTATAGTATGTCTAAAAAGTTCTGTTTGTTGCTCTCATGTTTCCTCAGAGACCGTTCTTTACGAGTGGCAGTCGACGGATTTCTTTCTAACACCTTTACTGTCAACGCCGGTGTGCCACATGGCCCCATACTGTCTCCTACTCTCATTCTCATTTATATTAATGATCTGCTGGAAAAGACCAGGAATCCAGTCTATAGCTTTGCAGATGACAGTACGCCTATCCTTCCATTCACTTTGAATGCTCGGACATCGGCTACTCAGGCGAATATCCGCAGACAGCAGGAAGTCATTCAACTTAACCAAGACCGGGAAGAAATTCTAGCTACAAAAACCCAGGCGGCAGTTTTTTCTAAAAACGTTGCTGAACCCGACATAGTTATGTCGGAGCACTCCATTCCCCTATCATCGTCATTCAATTTGTTGGGCGTTAATTTGGAAGCAAATAATGTCCAGGCAGGAACATGTTGCAGGCATAGTAAGAGGAGCTTCTCAAAAGTTGGGAATATTTTTCGAACCAAAAAGCTTTACACTCCACAATAACTTTTAATTCTTTACAAAGCTCAAATTCAACCAGCTATGTTATGTACTGCTCCCATGTTTGGGGCTCCGCTCCCGAACATACGCTGCATTTGTTAGATTCTGTTCAGAGAATGGCTGTTCGTCTGATTGGAGACCCAGAACTGACCGGTGGCCTTGATTTGCTGAAAAATTGAAGAACGGTTGGCGACTTGAGACTATTCTACAAGTATTTTCATGGAAAGTGTTCGAAGGATGTAGCCCGCTTAATTCCTCCCAGAGTGGTGCATGTTAGAAGTACACGTCGCGCTGATACTTTACATGCGTATGAAGTTCAGCTTGTTACTCCTCGTACAACGCTTCTCAAGTAGTCTTTTATATGGAGAACATCATCCCTTTGGAATGGTTTATCCAGGACTGTGTTTTCCACTGTGCTAGACCCATAATATATATATATATATATATATATATATATATATATATATATATATATATATATATATATATACAGGTCATTCTATACGAAAATGCAAATGGCTGCCGTCAGAACTGGTTAAATGCTTTCGTAAAGTATAAGGGCTCAAATTTTAGCCGTGTTGTACTTTTTGAAATTCTCAATTCTTTGACAAAGACAGTGTCAAATGCAAGTGCTCGAAAATTTTTAAAATTATTTTTCAATTATAAGTCCATATTAAATGTAAAACTGCTTCTAAATGCATACGTAGGAGTTTCTAAGTTTGTTGAATACGATTCTGATAAAAAAAAATATTTTAGTAATTGACAGCTGTCAAACGAGCTATCAATTTACTTAAAATGCCATTTAATCATTATTTCATCACACTGAAACACTATTCAAACATTGGCCCTTATGTTTTCGAGGTCGCTGAATACGATCCTGATACAAAAAAAATATATTTTAGTAGTTGACAGCTGTGAAACGAGCTGTCAATTTACTCAAAATGCAATTTATCCGTTATTACATCACATTAAAATACTATTCAAACCTCGCAAGCATAAGGGTCAATCCCTTATGTTTGCGAAGTCGCGGAATACGATCCTGATGCAAACAAATATTTTAGTAGTTAACAGCTATCAAATAAGCTGTCGATTTACTTAAAAAGCAATTTAATCATTATTTCATCACATTAAAATACTATTCGAACATTTATCTTTATGTCTTCGAGGTTGCCGAGTACGGTTCTGATACAAAAGGAATATTTTAGTAGTTGACAGCTGTCAAACGAGCTGTCAATTTACTAAAAATGCTGTTTCATCATTATTTCATCTCATGAAAACACTATTCAAACATTTCTCCTTATCGAGGTCGTTGAATGCGGTCCAGATACAAAAAAATATTTTAGTAGTCGACAGCTGTCAAACGAGCTGTCAGTTTACTCAAAATGCCATTTTATCATTATTTCACCACATTAAATATTAGTCCTTATGTTTTCGACGTCGTTGGATACGACTCTGATGCCAAAAAATATTTAGACTGTTTTTGCCGCTGTCAAACCAAATTACAAAAATCACAATAAACCATTATTTCAGCGTCATTTTAAAATGATCTTCGTTTTAAAGGATGATTTGTAGGTACAATCGGATACAAAAATACATGAAAATCTGACCAAACAATATCTCTCAATATTTTTTAAAATACGGCATTATAACAAAACGTCTTTTTTTTCACAATCTTGTTTTTTCGTATAAACTTTTTATTAAAATCGAAATTCGTTCGACTTTAATTAATTTTTCAATGAAGTTTTTAATATTTTTAACAATATTAAAAAAAATTTTGCTTGGGACTGTACCTTGAATTTAACACTAACTCTTTAACTGCCATGGCATTTCAGATGTAACTGCCTCTGCGCCAAAAATTTTTTTTTGTTAAAATTGTATCAAATTGGTGTCTAGTGGTAACCTACAGTAGAAAATTTAATTTTTTAGTCAATTTTTGGTGATGCTGTATATTTTTTTTTGTGACAAAATGACTCACGCGGCGCAAGAGCAACTAAAAATCCGTTTGAGCCGTGTGCTTCATTTTGACTCACACAAATGTGCGTGACCTTGCACCGCTTTCTGCATCGTTCGGGTGTTTCCTCACCACTATTTAGTGGATTGACGAGTCTTTGCGTGTTTATCTTCATTTGGCGTCAATTATTATAGTTTTCTGTGCGTTTTGAGGTTATTTAGATGTGCTGGTATTATTATAAGTTAGGAAGTTATTGTTAATTGTGGTTTGTGTTTTTAAACTTTTTGCAAACTGATTAGTGCATACAATGTCTTGGAAAAGAGAAGAAAAACAGCAAAAGCAATTGCAAGAGTGGGCAGATCAACTGAATATGAGTAGTGATGAAGTTGACTCTATGAGCTGCGATTCTTTTGACGAATTTGACGACTCAGATGCCGACAAAAACTATACACCAAGCATGACGAGTTCGGAAGAAGACAATCGTCCATTTACATCAAAAAATGCAAGGAAAGGTAAGAAACAAAAAAATTATATAATTCGTACCTTTATTATTCGGTCGTTTTAGGTGAAAATATCAACTTTTTGAATTTGACTGAGACACGCAGAGCAGCTACTCATGCATCTGGAACTATAAGAAAAGGTACTTTGAAATTTACAATATTTTCAGTTTTACTATAAGTATACGTGTAAACAAACATTTTTAGGTGTCAAAGCCCAAGACATACCTACAGATTCTGAACAATCTTCTTCAAGTGACGATGACATTCCACTTGCCCAATTAATCCAAAAAAATAAAAATAAGGCACTCTTTCTAGATGGGGATAATATAACTTGGAGAAACCCTTCTGGCCGGAAGCTAAACAATTATGTTTTTGATACAAACCACGGGATTCTTCCTGAAGTTGTGGACACCCTTAGTGGTAAAACAGAACTTGAAACTTTCAAGATATTTGTCAATGATGAACTAATTGACCTTATGGTGCGTGAAACAAATCGTTATGCGGAACAAGTTATAATTGAAAAAATCTCAGATGAGTCAATAACACAACACTCTCGACTGAAATGATTGGGTAGATACAAATGCTATCGAAATGCATGTATTTTTGGGCATAATCTTGTGGGTGGGTCTAGATAAAAAGCCTTCGCTATCTCATTACTGGAGTCGCTCTGAGTTGTATAACCGCCCTGCGTGTAAATTTATGTCAAGAAACAGATTCGAAATTTTACTTTGTATGTGGAATTTCGCTGACAATGAAGCATGTCTGCCCGGCGATCGTTTACACAAAGTTCAAGTTGTAATTAGCTCTTTGGTAACCAAGTATCAAGAATGTTTCATTCCATCAGAAAATGTGTGCATCGATGAAACTATGGTGCCGTTTAGAGGACGGCTGAAATTTCGCCAATACATCTAGGGCAAAAGGCACAAGTTTGGTATAAAACTATTCAAGGTATGTGCAAATGGAAGTTACACGTATAATATGAAAATTTATTGTGGCAAAGAATCTGAAAACGATGGAGTTTCAGTTGCAGATAAAGTAGTTTTAGAGCTAATGGATAATCTACTTGATTCTGGCAGGACCTTATTTACTGATAATTGGTATACCAGTGTGGGATTGGCTAGAAAGCTAACAGCGCATTCAACTCATCTCGTCGGGACTTTACGAAGTAACCGTGGCGAAATCATTGGCATGGAAAGTGACGATGGCATTACTGTTTTTCAAGTGGAAGGACAAACGTGATGTCCTTATGCTTAGTACAAAACATAGTATAAAGACAGCTGATATAGGCCAGCGCCAAAAACCTATCGCTGTTATTGATTACAACGCAGGCAAGACGTTCATAGATGTCTCTGATCAAAGAGCTTCTTATTCTTCGGCTGTTAGAAAAGCCTTGAAATGGTACCGAAAGGTAGCAGTGGAGGCCTTACTGGGAACAACTGTCGTAAATTCCATTTTCCTTTATAATAAAGTAAATGGAAAAAATATATCCATAATTAAGTTCAGGGAAAAATTATGGTCTCAGCTGCTTCATTATGGTCAACCGGTTGATCTAGAAAATATTGCAAGACAGCCATTGACCGCTCACAAGCTAGAAGTTTCAGAGAAAAACTCTAGAGTGATTAGAAGCCTTTGCAAGAGTTGCTACACAAGATTTTTTGAGGCGCAAGGAAGAAAGTATGCTATGAAGATGGCCAAGACAGTACGCTACGTATGTGTCGGATGTCCCGAGAAACCGCATATGTGCAAAGAACGCTTTTATAAATTACATAAAATATCATAAATATTTGTTTTTGTATGATATATAGGGGTGAAAACTTCATTACATTTACACATGTATACCTAATAACGTTGACTTTTGCATATAAAATATATTTCTAAATAAAAAATTAAACCAAACAAAAAATTTACTTTATTTCTGTAGGCTATTTCTGGTGCAAGTTCTCCTACGCCAGGGCTATTTAACACCTCATACAAACATACGAGAACTGAGGCGTTGCGGATAGTAAGGGCGAACTCAACATTGGGTCAAATTTTTTTTTTATATATAATTCTATTTTATAGTACTTTTCCTACATCACATACCGGTCTAATTGTTGGGTTCGCCCTTGCTTCGCCTTCAAATTTCAGTATCAAATAAATGAAAAATTTCGAACAAGCGATAGCCGGGCGGGTAGTAAGGGCGAACTCAACAATTTCGCGCGGAGCAACCGCCGGTATTGCGTCACTAAATGAGGTTTACTTGAAATTTTACGCTTTCTGCGTGTTAGTTCAAGTTAATTTTGAAGTTAATACGTTTATATTTTGTTTGGTTTTTTTGCTTCTTTTTTTAAGAAAAGTATGGCGCAACCTGGACCTTCTAGTAGTGAAGTAAGTGTACAACATTTAGATGGTAGTGCTGTGTCGGGTTATTCGCGAAAGAGACCTGCTAAGATGAATGATTGGCAAAAAAAACGAGTGTAAGTTGAAACGAAATTCAGGAAGTGTTTACATTTCAAGAAATAACAAAAGGCACGTTGTTGCCCGCAAAATTGGACCTCCTTGCAAGTGTGGATGTTTTGAGAAAATAGGCGCTGAACTGGTCACCAATATTTTTGACTCTTTTTGGCAAATTGGAAACTATGATCTACAGAATGCTTACTTATCAAAATTGTTGATCTGCAATGATGTAAAAAGATCTTATGTAAAGGGGCGTTCAAGTCGTACCCTGAGACGCATTCAATATAATGTGACTGTTGATCACGCTAATCGTGAAGTTTGTCGTACTGCGTTTTATAACATTCATGGCATCTCTGAAAAGCGCGTTCGAGTCGTACTTGACAAAACCAGCAGAACTGGAACTGTTACAACGGATCAAAGGGGGAGGTGTGAACCCGCGAAGAAAATAGGAAATGATGATCTTTCTAAAGTAAAAGAACACATTATGTCACTACCTACTGTCACCAGTCATTACAGTCGCGCCAAAAGCCCTCATCGAAAATACTTACCTGTTGGACTTAATATTAAAAAGCTCTATTCTCTTTACAATGAATGGCTTACGGAAAATTACCCTGGTTACAGCCCGATAAATCAGCACTATTATCGTGATACGTTTAATATGCAGTTCAATATTGGTTTTGAGCCCCCAAAAAGTGACACCTGTAATTATTGCGATAAAGTAGACATAAAAATTAAAAGTAGTCAAATGCACGATTCCGAAAATGTTGCTGAAATCGAGAATCTTAAACAAGAGAAGGAGTTACATCTGACCCGTGCAAAAGCTGCTCAGTCTCTTCTTAAGGGATTAAGGAGTAATGCCGATGACTCTTTTCTGGTCATAGCTTTTGATCTGCAGCAGGCTTTGCCAACCCCAAAGCTGACTACTGGGATTCAGTATTACAAAAGGAAGCTATGGACCTATAACTTTTGTATCCATAATGTAAAAAACCGGTTCTTCAACGATGTACCTTTGGGATGAAAGTACAGGGAGGCGTGGATAATGTGAGATTGCAAGTTGCTTGTACGATTATTTGTGTAAAGTTGATGTTAATGTTAAAAAAGTTATTATGTTCAGTGATAACTGTTCTGGACAGAACAAGAACTTAAATCTTGTTTTGGCAAATCTATACTTTATACACAAAGACCAGTTCACTGAAATTAAACACTATTTTATGATACCTGGGCACTCATACCTTCCCTGTGATAGGGATTTTGGGAACATTGAGAGAGAAATACGGAATAGCACTGTATGTATACCATGGATCACTATAAGTTAATGATTGAAAGCTGTCGCCGAAAAAAACCAGTTTTGCGTTATCCAACTTAGACAGGACATGATTTTCAATTTCTCTAATTTTCAAAAGAAAATTACTAAAATGCAGATGGCTGGTGCTAAGTTTAAAGATGGAAAGATCTTTGAATTTACAAATAACTTTAAGCAAGGTTTCTACATTCATTCTGCTTACAATTTGGATGTCAAAACGTCAGTCAAACTACAAAAAGGCAAGGTGAAAAACTATGATCCTGATCATTTTCAATTGGCCAGTGAAACACTGACGAGACTTTACAGTGCTCCCATTAAAATACCAGCCCCCAAATTAAAGGACATTCAGGACTTGTTACCGTATGTTCCCCTACCTTAGAGTCGGTACTTTACTAACATTATAGCCTCTCAAGACGCAGCAACGAATAAGAGCACCGAAAATGAAGATGTTATAGACGATGACCAAATAGATTACAACTGAACTTGGCTAATTATTTGTTTCTTTTCTTTAGTTTTTTTTTATGTTAGTTTCAATACCATATTTCCACTGTTTTGTATGTTGTATCAAGTAACTATTTTGTAATAACAAAACCTTTAATTAAAACAATAACCTTAAAATTAAATAAAATGTGTTCAAAATTTTTAATACCGGTCTAATTTTTTCCCAGGTATTGCCAATTTTAGGTGATAGTGTAGCATCAGAAACGAACAGTAAAATATGAAAAAAAAAATACACAAATAAATATTTAAAAAACATTTAAAAATTCACGGAATGCACTATTCTACTTAAGTAAATAATAAAAAGGTAATAAATTATAAATAAATAATAAAAACCTAATTTTGCCAATATTTTGTTGAGTTCGCCATTTAGATTTTTCTATAAATTCAAATTTTTCGAAACTTCATTTTGTTGAGTTCGCCCTTACTATCCGCAACGCCTCAACTGTGCGCGCTTTAGACACACAAAGCGGATAAAACTTCTTTTACGTGTGCGTCAATATGGCGCACATGGCGTTCGGTGCAGAGGCCGTGTGCGCCGATATGACGCACATGGCAGTTAAAGTGTTAACTTTAAAAAGAAAAAAATACGTAAAATATTTATATCAAAAATCATTTTTACAAATTTTCTCAGTATACTTAAAAAAAAATTAGAAGACAGGCAAATACCTCAGAAAACTATAAATTTGATTTTATTTAATAAGTCTAGTTTTTCACTAGTGAAACGTGACAACAGCGTAACATTCTAATAGTTGGTACTTGTGATTTTATTTAAATCCAGAACGAAAGCATGCGTGTGCAAGTTGCGCACTGACATGACTGTTTACATTTATAACATGGATGCCGTTCGAGGTTAGTGTTGTATGTACAACTGAAAACGTGTGTATTTATAATTTACCACAATGTCGCAAACCGGAAAATGCAGTAAGTTTGTCAATCCGGCAAAAATTAGCAAGAGCTGGAATTACAATGAAAATTTTGAAAAGCAAACATGATCCTTCGAATGGCAAAAGCCTTGAGAAATTTCTTACTGAAAAAATTAATGCCAAAGAATTGCAATCATTGCAAAAAGCAACTATTAAAAAAATTTTTAATTGGTTTCAACGAACCTTCTTATTTAATAGTACATTTAAAGTATATTTAAAATAATTATTAAGTAAAAAGATGACGATTTTATCATTGCTTACTGTTACCGTAATGTGTATTCCTTTAAGTACATTTTAGTAATGGTTAATTAGTACGAAAAAAATTTTATACTTTTATATCAATAATTTATAACATTGTTATTAATAAATTATATGACACTATTTAATTTTGATCGTTCATACCTTTAAACGCATTTTCTTAACATTTAAATTTACGCCGCAACATAGCATATAGGAAATTTTTAATGTTATTTCCCGTAACTGTTTGCGAGGTTGCCACGCTTTCAATGTGAATTACACTCTGCATTCAATTATACCGTAAATATCACTCATTTTTATTGTTTTTCGCTAAAAATAATATTGAAACCACTAAATCTTAATTGCTTATGTGCTTCTCAGATATTTAATCTACTAGTTTACAATTTTATGAATTTTTCGAATCGTATTTTCTATACGTTTTTTTACTTGAATTCGGGTCGATAGCATGTTTTCCATTTAACTACGTCTAAATTTGTTACAACTAAAAAATTCAATAACTTTTGAACGGGCTTGTAAAAAAAATTTCAGTTTTTTGAGGAGATTCAGGAGATTTATCAGAATAACATATAATTTTTTCAAAGAATTCCGATCGCTTTTAATATACCTACAAAACATCCTTAAATGAATGGAAAATAAATCCTGTACACGTAATATAAAATTTTGTAAGTTATTAGACTGTTATATGGCAAACCCGTAGACATTCTTTCCACTTTGAGGTAGATAAAATTATACTTAAGTCTTTAAAATTAAAATTTTTTATAATTTTTCAGTCATAATTTAGCCATTGGTGAATAAATCGTTTTCATTTTTGAAAAAATTTATATTATCAGCCTAATTTCAACTTAAAACAATACGTTTCGTATTAAGCGACCTCGAAAACGTAAGGGCCAATATTTAAATAGTATTTTAATGTGATGAAATAATGATTAAATGCATTTTGAGTAAACTGACAACTCGTTTGACAGCTGTCAATTAGTAAATTTTTTTGTGTCGGGATTGTATTCAGCGACCTCAAACAAATAAGGGCCAATAATTGAATAGTGTTTTAATGTGATGAAATAACGCTTAAACGGTATTTTGAGTAAATTGACAGCTCCTTTGACACCTGTCAATTACTATTTTTTTTTTTTGTATCAGGGTTGTACTCAGCAACCTCAAAAACATAAGGGCCAATGTTTGAAAAATATTTTAATGTGATGAAATAATGATTAAGTGGCATTTTGAGCAAATCGACAGCTCGTTTGAAATATTTTTATTTTTGCATCAGGGTCGTATTCAGTGACCTCGAAAACATAAGTACCAATGTTTCAATAGTACTGTATTGTGATGAAGTAATGATTAAATTGCATTCTGTACCGCAATTCGGAACTTTTTATTGCCTTTCATCGACCCTTACTGCAACTCGGTATCAACCTTCTTATCATGTTTGCTGATTTCTCTAATTTATTCTTTCGGTCATAGTAAACATTTCAGCAATTTTATTCAACTGTCAGGATGGACTAGTGGTATACAACCTGCCTTAAATACAAAAAGTTGGCGATTCGTATGGACTTCCAATTTAGATAGAACTTTTTTAAATTTAAATAAAATACTTAGGCCCCAAAATAAAGGGTGAATTACCTTCATAATCCATAAATCGTTACACCTTTGTTAGTGCCCGGAACAGATGCAAAGAAATTATTGACGAAACAAAGGAGGGACACAATCAACGAATTAGAAATAAACTTCTCGCTTGTCCCAACAACTCCAGGTCCTTTTGGTTAGTCGCTAAGACAGTTAGTCAAAATTTCACCAAATTCACCATACCATCGCTGCAAGGGAACTAACACCAGTTTTCTGTAAACTTTTCACCCTATCTTACAAAAAGGGAATATGCCCTACCTGCTGGAAATGTGCCACATCTCAGCCGACACCTAAAAAAGGCAAGAAAACCTTGCTAAATAACTACTGACCAATCGCACTGCTTTTAATAATATTGAAAGTCATGAAAAAGGCTATCTATCAGCATCTTATAAAATTTCTTGAAGGATTCAATATTATTAGCGACCACCAATATGGCTTTCGTAAACATAGATCAACAGGAGATCTTCTGACTTATGTCATACATGTTTGGAACAACGCAACTGAACACCTAGGAGAATCTCGAGCGGTTGCTCTTGATATATCCAAGGCTTTCGACCGTGTTTGGTACGATGGATTGTTGGCTAAGCTACGCTCTTCTGATATGTCTGAAAAGTTCTGTTTGTGGCTCTCAGGTTTCCTCAGAGAGCGTTCTTTACGAGTGGTAGTCGACGGGTTTCTTTCTAACACCTTCACTAACAACGCCGGTGTGCTCCAAGGCGCCACACTGTCTCCTACCCTCTTTCTCATTTACGTTAACGATCTGCTGGAAAAGACCGAGAATCCAATCTACAGCTTTGCAGATGACAGTACGCTTATCTCCTCAATCACTTTGAACGCTCGGACCTCGGCTACTCAGAGGAATATCCGCAGATAGCAGAAAGTCATTCAACTTAACCAAGACCTTGAAGAAATTCTATCTTGAGGTGAGAGTAACCAAGTGAAATTTAACGCTACAAAAACCCAGGCGGCAGTTTTTTTAAAAAAAAGTTAACGTTGCTGAACCCGACATAGTTATGTCGGGGCACTCCATTCCTCTGACATCATCACTCAATTTGGTGGGCATGAATTTGAGAGCAAATATGTCCTGTCATGAACATGTTGCAAGCGTAGCAAAGCTCCTCAAAAGTTGACCGGCGGCCTAAATTCGTTGGAACATCGAAGAACGGTTGGCGACTTGAGTATATTCTACAATTATTTTCATGGAAGCGTTCGAAGGATGTAGCCCGCTTAATACCTCCCAGAGCGGGGCATGTTAGACATAAACGTCGCGGTAATACTTCACATCCTTATGAGATTCAGCTTGTTACTCCTCGTACAAAACTTTTCAAGCAGTCTTTTATATTCTATTGCAAAGACACCTGTTGAGAAAGCGAACTTGTTGGCTGAACTCTTTGCTTCACATTCTACTGTCGATTTCCAAGGAAAAACACCACCTACTATTCCCATATTGCAGTCAAGGATGCCCGATATTGTCTTCAGGCAGCGTATCATAAAACGTATTTTGATGAAGCTAGACACCAAAAAGGCTTCTGGCGCTGACGGAATACCTGCCATAGTTCTCAAAAACTGTGCGAGTGAACTAACACCAGTTTTCTGTAGACTTTTCAACCTATCTTACAGAAAGGGAACAGCCACAGTTCAGCCAATACCTAAAAAAGGCAAAAAGACCTTGCCAAATAACTACCGACCAATCGCACTGCTTTCAATAATATCGAAAGTCATGGAAAAGACCATCAATCAGCATCTTCTAAAATATCTTGAAGGATTCAACATTATTAGCGCTCACCAATATGGCTTTCGTAAAAATAGATCAACAGGAGATCTCCTGACTTATGTAACACATGTTTGGAACAACGCAATTGAACACTTTGGAGAATCTCGAGCGGTTGCTCTTGACATATCCAAGGCATTCGACCGTGTTTGGCACGATGGGCTGTTGGCTAAGCTACGTTCTTATGATATGTCTGAAAAGTTCTGTTTGTGGCTCTCATGTTTCCTCAGAGAGCGTTCTTTGCGAGTGGCAGTCGACGGATTTCTTTCTAACACCTTCACTATCAACGCCGGTGTACCCAAAGGCTCCATACTGTCTCCTACTCTCTTTCTCATTTATATTAACGATCTGCTGGAAAAGACCGAGAATCCAATCTACAGCTTTGCAGATGACAGTACACTTATCTCTTCATTCACTTTGAACGCTCGGACATCGGTTACTCAGACGAATATCCGCAGACAGCAGGAAGTCATTCAACTTAACAAAGACCTGGAAGAAATTCTATCTTGGGGGTGACAGTAATCAAGTGGAATTTAACGCTACAAAAACCCAGGCGGCAGTTTT
>CM032450.1:5644754-5727254 GCA_019049505.1 Pachyrhynchus sulphureomaculatus
GCATCCTCTGATCTTTTCGTATGGCTTTCTTCACGTTCTTGTTGAGATTATTGTATTTTGGTGAGTCTTTGTTGGTGTTTCTTCGTTCGTCAATGAGTTGTTCTGTTTCTGGGGCGAAGTTCGGTTTCTTCCGTTTCTGAAGTGCACACATCCTTTTTATGGCCGTGCGAACACTGTTAATAATTTTAGCCGTTCAATTCCATTTTTTGTAACTCTTCCGTTGGATGCAGCTTCCTATCTATGTTGAGGTTGAACTTTTCTTCCTTCCCTTTCAGTTTGCTTATAGTAGGTCGGATTTTTCTTTCTACCAGACGCCTTCTCTCACGTCGATTATTTATGTGGACCCTGGCTCTGATCAGCTGCCTGTATTGAAGCGATTTAGGACTGACACATCTGAGAGGAGTAGGTGGGTGCATAAGGTTTGATAATCTGGATGCGGAGCAAATATGTACAGAGGGAGTCAACGATAGAGTAAAGTTCATTATCTTATTTGTTTCGGGAATGACGAAAAAACGTTAAATACAATAGTTTTAGGGAATGTTAAGGTGCATAGCTTAAAATTAGTTTCGACTATACAAGGTTCTTCAAAAAAGTGTGGCCGATATAACATATGTTTTTTTAAATGGAACATCCTATTTTCTAATTTATTTTTAAATTCTGCGTAAAATTTTATAACTTTTTTATTCTTAATATTATATACCTAAACCTAGAGTTTTTCTAATATTTCATTTTTAAAAAAAAAATACTAGTTTTCAGTTTTGTAAAAAATTGCCAGTAGCGCCACTGTTTCTGAGGGTGGAATACTCAGAATTGGTACGAGCGTTCTATAGAGATGAAAAAAAAGGATATGTAAAGAAATTTGAGTTAGATGCTACAGGGTGTTCAAAATAAATTTATGCTATTTTAAATTGAAAACTCTCAAATTTTTTAAATTGCACTCCCTGTATATTATTATTTTTTTTCATAGATTTTACAAATTTTTCAATTTTTACCCTTGTGTTTAATACACTTACGCTATAACATCATAGTTGCCAAGACAAAACAAAAATATAGGTATTGTCAAATTTTGACATGTTTATTAAGCAAGTAAATATAGTTCTAAATTTGTTGTAGTAAGTGACGTATAAAGGTAATAGTTATGGATTTTCCTAAAAATGAATTAACTGATATGGTTTATATACTGGGCGAGGCGGGAAAAAATTGTCTTTTGGCAGTAAGGCTTTACGAAGCGTAGACGTATACCATCTAGAAAATCTTTTTAGTGCTTAATGTAACAGTTTGATGGAAGTGGTAGCGTTGAGCATACGAAACGAAAAGTAGTAAACCAGAATGCTAACAATGAGGAAAGAAAAATGGAGATTTTACTTCATGTTGAAGATAATCCTCAGGTCAGCAGGTCAACTAGCTGTCTTATCTGACACATCCCAAGCTACGGCTAATCGCACCACGAGAAAATACAAGTATCACCCCTTTCATATGGAACTACACCAAGAACTTCAAGACCGTGATTTTGAACGGAGAGTAAACTTTTGTACCACCATGAATGGAGTAATAGAGGCCGATCCAAATTTTTTATTCAAAATAATGTTTTCTGATTAAATTACTTTTCGCAGTAATGGAGCAGTTATCAGCAGTAACATGCATTATTTAACAGTTAATCCATTTTGGATCCGTTAAGTTCAAAACCAAAACCACTGGTCGCTTTATGTATGGTGTGGAATATTAAATTTTCGAATTATTGGTCCATATTTTTTCCGCGAAGCGCTTAACGGGCCTAGATATCTAAATTTTTTGCAAAACGACCTGCTCGTTACCACTGGAAAGTTCGGGAATTTTTAAACGATCATTATCCAAAAAAATGAAACAGAAGGGATGGATTCATTCAGTTAGGGGCTACATTAAAGATCGTGTTTATGTGAATCCCCCTACAACAACAGTAGATATGGAAAATAGGATACGGGATGCGTGCAGGACAATAACGCACTTTATGCTAAGGAAAGTGAAGGAAAATATAGTAAAACAACTAAACATGCGTATTCAAGTAGACAGGAATATTTTTGAACATTTATTACGTCATAATAATTAATCATTAGATAAGTTAAACTGTATTAAAATTATTATTAACTGTTTGTTTATGTTTTCACAATAGCGTAAGTGTATTAAAAACAAGGGTAAAAATTGAAAAATTCAATATAAATCGAAAACTATTAGAAATAGGTATATGACATATTAAATAAATGTTGGAAGGTTTTGTAACATCTATCACAAAAAATAATAATATGCAGGGTGCGCCATTTAAAAAATTGAGATTTTTCAATTTAAAATAGTTGAAATGCATAAATTTATTTTGAATACCCTGTAGCATCTAACTCAAATTTCTCTACATATATATATATTTTTTTCATCTCTACAGAATGCTCGTACCTTCAGAAACAATGGCGCTACTGGCAATTCTTTACAAAACTGAAAACTAGTATTTTTAACAAAAAATTATAATATTAGAAAAACAACCATGTTTAGGTAACTAACATTATTAACAAGAATTTAAAAATAAATTAGAAAATGGGATATTCTTTTTAAAAAAAATATATGTTATATCGGCCACACTTTTTTGAAGTACCCTGTATACTCAAAAATAATTTTAAACTGTGCACCTTAACATTCCCTAAAACTACTGTATTTAACATTTCGTTATTCCTGAAACAAATGAGATAATGAACTTTACTTTATCGTTGACTCACCCTGTTTTATTTTTAATGAAAAAATCTACAAACAAATATTCGGTATCCCAATGGGATCCTCCATTAGTGCTATTCTGGCCATTATAGTGTTGGATCAATTCGTTGTGATATATTACCAAAACTACCTTTTAACATCCCTTTTATTTTCAAATATATGGATGATGTTATTTGTGCTGTACCCGCCAATAAAACTCATTTGACCTTGGAAACCTTTAATTCCTTTAACAAACACTTACAATTTATCATGGAACTAGAAAATAATAGAAGTATACCCTTTCTTGACACAAAGGTCATTAGAACTGAGGACAATGTAATTATTTTAAACACCCGCATCCGGCAGATTTATAAATTATTATTCTTATCACCCAACTAAGCAGAAATACAACAGTGTAATAACTCTGAAAAACAGAGTAACACACATCAGCCATGAAAGTTTCGTACAAATTAATTTAAATATATTATTCAGAGTGTTCTGTAATAATGGACACCCTAAACACATCCTGAGGAGACTAATTTATGATTCTAATAATTATGATGGCTTTGAATTGTTGTGGCTGTCACTTGATGGAAATTCATACCGAATGTAATGAAAGACTAATATTGTCAAATTTCCACATTATTTAGTTTCACTGAAACTGTATGACGCGTTTCGCTATACTATAGCTTCTTTTGATACAAAATGATATTTGAGTATTAGTGTTGTTACATTTATATAAATACCCTAAGGTAGATAGGTAATAAAATAATAAAATACTATATGCTAATGAACATTGCTGGGAATTCCATTCTGAATATATTGTATAAATTGAGTAAAGGGGAGTTACCATGGGCCAGACAGGTATCTTTTTGTTCGTTTAAGATGATGTCTGAATTTTTAATTCTATTTATTTCTAAATTTTCTAATAGGTTTAATTTTACGCCTTTGTTTTGTATGTGCAGAATTTTAAATTTATCGTCAAAAAGATGATTTGATTCAGTAATCATTTAACTAACGTTAGAATGTAGAAGATTCTAACGTAAAATAAAAAATTTAGCATTATTAACAAAATAAAAATATATTGACAGCTAATTTTAATCTCATAAATAATACGTGAAAATATTTTTTCAGAAATACAGTCCCATCATTCTTGGCAGACATAACTACCTATAGTAATAATTTAAATTAAATAATAATTAGTATTCAGTAATAAAAAAGTAATCTTCTTAAGGTATAGATGTGTGTAAATATTGTGAAACACCAACGTTAATTGTCAATAACACTTTTACATATATTTTTACAATGTGCCTTGGGGGTAAAGCCCCCCGGACTACATTTCCCATCGACTACAATTTGCAACAATTCAAGATCAACATGAATTATTAATTTTCTTCCCTCTCTGGTTTTGTAGTATTATTAAGAAAATCCCTGTGGCACGTGTGCTGTGCTCATAACAAAGTTGTATTAAGTACCAAAGACCTTTAGCATGTTTTGTTACTTATACTTCAATAATTCTTGTAATTTATTTAGTGGACGCTGATAAGAACTGACACAAAGCTATTATATAGTTACATACATTAGTAAAAATAAATATAAATAACGAATGATCTATTAAAAAAAATCCTCCAGCACTTAATTTTTTCTTTTTCATCTGAAACGATTTGTCAGCAAGAATTCGCAGATGTTTAAGGATTTCTTGGTTCTGTCTACAATGAGATATTCTATCCATGGTATTATAACAAATATGTACTGTTTTGTTTATCTCTCGAGATAGTTCTTCGCCCATCACTGCTAAAGATATAATGTAAACCTAGAAATAAAATTAAAGTTTATTGTTCATAAGTATTTACTGAATCAGCGTAAGACTGGAAATTTCCTTAACCATTTTCCTTCATGCTTATTTTGAGATTATCTTTTATTAGGAAATATATAAATAACAAGGAGTATGGACGTAACATATGACATTTTATGTCGGTGAGTGTATCATATACATATATATATATATATATATATATATATATATATATATATATATATATATATATATATATATATATATATATATATATATATATATATATATATATATATATATATATATATATATATATATATATATATAAATATATTATATATATAAATAAAGAGAGAAAGCAAAAGTTGCCTTATCTAACAAAATCCTAAAATATGAAAATAGTTGGGGAACTCGGCAAAAGAGGGCACGACAGATGTTCACACAATGTTTATTTAGCCAATATTTCGGTCCTAGGTTGGGACCTTCATCAGGGCACAAACTAAAAAAGAGAATGAAGCACCTAATAAGGAAAGTCGGGCGTAGAAAATAATTATTGTTAAAATTAATTTTTAATTTATAGTGTTTAATAAGTTCTTTTTGTTGTTATAAAGAAGTATACATTATTATTATTATTATAAAGAAGTATCAAAATAAAAGTTACAAGTTGCATGTAGTGTGCGACTTAATCTAACAAGAATGACCATAAATAACAATTGTCATAACAAAGACCAACACTCAAACAAAACAGCCACTATACACTAACATATTAATTTAAAAATATGGCATTTACAGCAAGGATGCCATTAAAAGTCACACACTACATGTGAATCACTTGCAACTTTTATTTTGGTACTCCTTTATAATAATAATAATAATAATAATGTATACTTCTTTATAACAACAATAAGAACTTAAAAACTATAAATTAAAAATTAATTTTAACAGTAATCATTTTCTACGCCCGACTTTCCTTATTTGGTGCTTCATTCTCTTTTTTAGTTTGTGCCCTGATGAAGGTCCCAACCTAGGACCGAAATATTGGCTAAATGAACATTGTGTGAACATCTGTCTCTTTTGCCGAGTTCCCCAACTATTTTCATATTTTAGGATTTTATATATATATATATATATATATATATATATATATATATATATATATATATATATGTATACATATATATATATATATATATATATATATATATATATATATATATATATATATATATATATATATACATATATATATATATATATATATATATATATATATATATATATATATATATATATATATATATATATATATACTTACAATAAAATAAAATGGATGAGATTCTCAGAATCTTTAATGACTTTCATCCCAAACTACAGTTCACCATTGAAGATGAATCAAATAACAGTGTCCCGTTTTTAGACATTCTTCTAGTCAAAAAAGAAAATAACTCCATCATAGTAGATTGGTACACCAAACCTACTCAGGAAGATATATTAACTTCCATTCCTCTCATACCACTAAAATCAAAATAAACATGATATTGGGTTTGAAGTCAAGAATAGAAAAGATTTCTCATCCATCCCTCAGACTAAAAAATTTAAATAAACTACGAGACAAATATGAAATCACAAAAGTTTCAGAAGTAGTTTACAGCATCCCTTGCTCTCAATGTGAAAAAATCTATATAGGTTAAACATCTAGGATCCTAAAAGACAGAATCACTTCCCATAAAGGTGATTGCAGATTAAAAAAAACTCTTTTGCTCTTGCCCAATATAATAGCCAATTTTCACATGAATTTGATTTTGCTGAAACCAAGAATCTTTGGGGAGATGGTGGAGATCCACCTTGAACCTAACTCGAACAATAAAAAAACTGACATTGAAGATCTGAGTTTAATTTTCTCCAATCTATTAGAAATGGGCAGTCAAAATGAAAACTCTTACAACATATCAGACATATCTCTGTAATAATAATCTTACTGATTTCTACCAATTCTCCAATTTCATAACAATTGAACAAAATGTCAACGTCATTCTACTTTCAAATATAAATTAACCACAACCTAACCAAAAGAGAGAAATATACTGCCCTCAGCAAAATGACAAGAAAACATAACAAAAAAATCCTTTATAAATTAAAATCACTTTAGAACCACATAATTTTTCGTACCATACTAAGAAAATGGAGTAAAAGCATATTATATTTCCCAGAGAGGATTATGTTGAGTTTTTCTCACGTTTTTTCTGATGAATAAGTGTAATAAAGTGCCCCCACAAAGAATAATTTTTGAACACACCCACTTAGCAGTAAGTACTTTAATGTAATATATAAAATTAGTTCTTTTCTAAAGACCACTTACTCCAAGAACAAAATACTGGTGTTCAACTAGTCGGTTAAGACTACCCTTCTCCTTTATCTATATATATATATATATATATATATATATATATATATATGTATATTGAAACATCTTAACTTTCTTTACTTTTATTAAATAGAAGTTGTTATTTGCCCCTTATGTATATCTTAATTTTTGAGAATGGATTGAGTGGATATTAATACTGATAGAGCAAAAATTTAGATATAAGCTAGCTCTTTTTTTTACTGGTAGAGTGGTAATTTTTGTACGCCTCTTGAAAATAGTCTCTATAGTTGTTTAAAATTTGGTTGTACTATTTTTGGGCACCATTCATTTTAGAGTACAAAGATTCTAACTTCAGCTCAAAAAATGAAAAAATACTGAAGAATTATTTAGTTGTTCAAATAACATTAATTTACGTACAACCGTCCTGAAAGAAAGAACAGGTACTGAGACACTACACATTTAAATAAAAAAGGGTATATTTATTAACAAAACAAGAACTCCTACATTTATTACACTCTTAAAATTTTATCTACTAAATAAAAACCCCTTAAGCTAGAAGAAGCACTATGGCATAGAGTCTTTAAACTAAGGTTATTAAGTTTTTAATAAAAGGCTTGATAAAACACGATTTTAAAAGTTTGTGAAATTAACTCCGCGAATTACACGTGTTGAGTAGTCGTTGGAAACGCACTTGTAGACAGGAATTGAGATATTTAGGTTGGTGTGCTTATGACTTACAGATTGGTTTCTCCTCGTGGGTTTTCTATAAGTTCCTTGGCCTTTCCTGGTGACATTCTCATAAAAAAATTGTCTCAGCCATTACCTTCCTAGTTTCATTTGGGTTGCTAAACACTTTTTGACCCGAAATGCCTGAGGATGAGCAGGATATTTCAAGCAAGGCAAAAGGCCTTAAACTTGAGAGCTAGAAACCGTTACTGCACTACTAATCACTAAAAAAATATTCTCGCTGGCGTGCTGGAGAAGAAAGCCACTATGGCCTACTGGCGGAACAAAGCCGTTACTGCTTCATCGAAAAAAAAACCACTACGGCTTCATGGTGGAAAAAAACCACAACGGCTTCATGGTGGAAAAAAGTCACTACTGCTTTATGGTGGAAAAAGCCACTACGGCTTCATGGTGGTAAAAGCCCATTACGGTTACATGGTGGAAAAAGCCGTTACTACTTCATCGGAAAAAAAAAAAAAAAGCCTCTAAAATTCCATCCTGACGCTTAAATGTCTTTCTCCCTTCTTTAAAGTGACGTCTTTAAAATGGCTCACTTCCAGGATACAAATCTAACGAATCAGACGCATTCGATGCAAATTAAATAAGTCAAGTCGGCAGCCCGCATTACACACTCTCCCCGTTTAAATTAAACTGATCACAAACTTAAAACACTGTTTTAAGCTACACTACTCAAAACCTGAAATCACTGCAATAAATATAAAAATGGAATAAAATACAAATTATAGGGAGAAAAACAGTGTCGTAACATGATCTTAAAATCTAGGAAAAAATGAATGTTACAATATATATATATATATATATATATATATATATATATATATATATATATTATATAGATCTATTTTATTTATTTCTTTTTTCGACCGTGACAATGTAATTCGGTTGGAAATATGGGGGAAGGGGTCTATGTATCAATTATATTCTCTTGCTGTTTTGAAACTCTATATTTCGCCAACAATTATTGGCTTCATCAGGAATTATCACAACTAGCATAAAAGATTTCTTGTCAAAAATATAGAACGATAACACATTTTTACAACCAGACTAACATAACATACGTAATTCTACGGTATTCAATAAAACACTCATCAGTGTCAGGGAGAATTGGGATTTTGCACTTAAGACCATTTATTACTGGATAAATGAGGTTAAACGTGGCCACTGGAGTTGCTGTGAGTTCAGGACGCACAAATGGGGTTTCTTCTGAAAAATTCATGGTATTATGATGAAAGATTTTCGCATTAAGCCTAATGGAATTGCCGAGATGGTAGGCATCTCAAAGGAACGGATACGTAATATTCTGCATTAAGTTTTAAAAATTAAAACGTTGAGCACGAGATGGGAGCCACGTTTGTTAATTCCAGATCAAAAACGCACGAGGAAGGACCTTTCATAATCGTGTTTGAAAGAGTTAAAGCATAATCCAAAGGACTTTTGGCATCGTTTTTTGACTGTAGACGAAAAGTGGTTCCATTCTTACATCTTGGAAACAAAACGGCAATTAAAACAGTGGAGTGGGTTGGCAAAGATGAAAGTACGGTTCTATTTTAATTGCGTAGCGTCCATGGGAAAATTGCAATAGTGGCTATCGCAAGAGAAAATATTTATCACTTGACGCTAAACAAATTATGAAAAATGTTTACGACAGTTTGGTAAAAAGAAACTTGAATAAACAAAGTGCTTTGCAAGAAACCAGTGAACTAACAAAAACCCCAATTTCTACGATTAAGGGTATTGTAGAAAACCCATCACTCAGGAACAGGAAAAAACCGAAAGATTTTCGAATGCATCATGTAGACGATTGTGAAAAAGACATCATCAGGAGAAATATATATATATATGTATGAAAAACAGTTGGTGCCGACAATAAACAAAATAAAATTAAGGCTGGTGCAGGACGGGACCAATATACATTGTGGCCTATCAACCCCTCATAGAATTCTCTTAAAAATGGGATTCGCGTTCTGAAAACTCAACAAAAGGCAAGTAGTGATGGAGTCACAAAGATTACGAATCTTGGGACATATTTATTTGCAAGAAATTAAAAAGTATCAATCACAGAATTGGCCAATAATTTACCTTGACGAAACGTGGTTCGATACCCATGACACTGTGCAAAAAGGGTGGGTTGACAGCAGTACAAAATGTCAGACTAACCCACCTTCAAATAAAGGCAAACGAATAACCATTTTGCATGCTGGATCTGAAAAGGGCTGGGTTTAAAATTGTCTACTATTATCTGCAAAAAAACATCAAAGATTCTAGTTTGGACTATCACGAAGACACGACCACAGAACTTTTTGAAAATTGGTTTCAAAATTCCCTTTTGCCAAATGTTCCCGAACAGAGTGTTACAGTTATGAACAATGCAAGTTACCATAGTCGCCTACTAAATAAAGTTCCTATGCAGCCAACACCAAATCGAAAATACGGGAATATATGTTAGAAAATGACATTTATTTTGACTTTAGTTATAAAAAAGTGATCTTTTGGAACTTTTGAAAAACTATAAATTGAAAAAGAAAGATGTTTGTGATAGTATGGCTGAGAAAATGGGACACACTGTTTTGCGACTTCCTCCGTATTATTGTGTGTTTAATCCAGTTGAACATATTTGGCACTAAGTAAAATCAAAAATAAGGGCATAAAATGTTTTTCCTACTTTAAGCGTGTCAGTGGTTGAATTAGTAAAAAAAAGTTATAAATGATGGAAGAATTCCATTCAGCACGTTGTTAAAGTTGAAGATTCATATATTTATGTAAATAATATAAAACCACTGATAATTACCTCACCTGATGACAGTAATAATGAAACCGTATTAGGCTTAAGTTAAAATATATTTTTATTTATACAGTATATCCCCTTTTGTAAACCCCATTCATTCAAACTGTATATTTTTACTTCTTATCTTTATTTGTTTCTACATGCATCTATAAATAAACATCTCCAAAAACACTTATAATTTTATTTATTTGCATTAATGAATAAAATTTTTAAGTCAATCTCTGCAACCCATCATAAACAAAAGGTCAGAATTTTTATTTTGCTCACTTAAAACGGTAAAAATGAGGATCTTATATTTTGGGACAGGCTATACCATTTTAAATTTACAGTATGAGTAGTAGGTAAGACGCTTAATATCAACAAAGTATTAGTTCTTTTTACAGACGTTTTTATTTTTAAACAGTTACCGATAACAACAGTATATTGAAATTATAATACGATTAATATTCTAAGTAATCTAAAACTTTAATAAAATGTGAATTATTGACAGAGTAATGAACGCTATTATATAATATAGAGAAATAAATTGGTTTATTTGTTATATGTTTCATTAGTATAATACTCGTATGACTAATATTACAAATAAATACACGGGGTTTTGAGGAAATAAATGTCAATATTTCCAAACTATAAATATCTTCAAAACTTCCATATTATTAAAATATTTTATATGGTTTCTTTTCTAAACAAAAGAGGAGAGAAGCAATTATTGAATAAATCGGATTTTACGGTTGGTTCTGGTACATAAAATACACATTTAAATACGAAGTTTGTCAAAATGCTTTTGTTTATGGCTGCTGTATTTCCTCAAAGAAAATCCTTTACGAGTGACCGTGGACAGGTTTCTTTTTAGTTTCTTTGCTATCAATGCTGGTGTGCCCCAAGGTTCCATATTCTCTTTCTCCTTTACATTAACGATCTGCTGAAATGAACCAGGAATCCAATCTATAACTTTGTAGATGACATAACCATACAAAAACCCAGGCGACACTATTATTGGAGACTTAGAGATCACTAGCATCCTTGATTTCTTGGAAAATCGAAGAACGGTTTGCGACTTGTGTCTGTTTTACAAGTATTGTTATGGTACATGTTCAATCGATGTATCCCGCTTAATTCCTCCCAGAGCGGTACATCCTATGAATATACTTTCTAGTAATACGAGATATTCGTATGAGGTTTATCTTGTCACTTCTCGTACAACCCTTTTCAAGTAGTCTTATACGGAGAACCTCATCACTTTGAAACGATTTTTCAGAACTGTGTTAACTACCTAGAACGGTTTACTACGACTCAAGACCAAAATGAATTGTTTTTCTGAACATGCTTCGCTCCGGTAGCCCTTTAGGGATTTTCTCGCAACACGTTTGCTGTTCTCATAAAAAAGTATTTTTTAAGTTTTCTACCTAGTTATGGTGCAAAATGTGCAGAATTTAAAAAAAAAGTGCATCTACACAACAACCGTCCACATTAATACAATTAGTCCAGCGTTTCTCCAATTACTTCCACCGATCTCAAAAAATTCTATAGTTTGCACCTTAAAATACGATGCTACAACTGCTTTCAACTCTTCATCTTTTTCAACTCCTGAGGTCTTTCTTCTGATGTCTGTACAAAAGGAAATCACGGTTCGTAAAATCAGGGCTATGGTGTGTATATTTTACCTCGGTGAATCCTCAGCTTTGTGGACCTTGCTATTATCGTGCAAAATTTTGGTTCTCCGTGAATTAGGACATGTTTCTGTAATGGCTAGCTTAAGGTTTTGAAACGCTCTTCCGTAAACTCTTCCATTAATTATAGACCCTTTGTCTATTTATTCAATAAGTAAAATTCCTTTTCAGTCCCTACCACTATCAGTTTTTCAGAAGAGGAGTTTTCGCTTTTTTGGAGGTAGATAACCCATTGTATCGACTCCTGCTTCGTGGAAGGATCTTAAGAGAACACGCGAGTCTCGTCATCGGGACAATTCGTCAAAAATACCTCTCAGCTTTCTTTAAAGCACTCAAATGTTCTGGAGAAATTTCTTGGATACGTCAAACCTGAAAACTGTAGATAAGGATACTCAGCTTTTTAGCAAGCACTGGAATCTGCATTCGTCGATCTAACAACACCACTCTTCCTTTTCTGGAGTCATCCTGAATTGACTCTCGGTCCCATGGATACTATAAGACCAACATTTTACTTGAAAATAAGACATTGACGTATACCTAGAGTTTACTTTATGAATAAATTTTGCTACATTCCCCTCTTTCGGAAGAAAACAATAGTAGAAATCTCAAAATATAACGAACTCATACAGAATTTTATCAACGGACTCAGAATAGCAACAGTAATTTGACAACCAAGAATTTTTTTAATGATATCATTTTTATGGCTAAGTGAATAACTTAAAAAACACCCTCTTATGGTTACTAGTGGTAGCAATTGACCTAAACAACTGTTTTATAAGTTTCATAAACTAATCTTCAACATGTTCAAAGGCACTAATCTAGAGAAACGAAAATGTCCGCCATTTCTATTGAGTTACTTCAGATTTTTGTTGTATATTTATAAATTATACTTTAATTTATTTAAGTGTGTTTTTTTTTATGGGTCTAGCGCACGTGCTACAGGGGAGTCCCTAAAGCGCTACAGGAGCGACACGTGTGCAGAGAAAGCGATTCACGTTGTTCTTGAATCGCTGTAGATTGTACTCGGTGGGAAACGCAGTCCTGGGCAAATTATTCCAAAGGGATGATGTTCTCCATATAAAAGACTGCTTGAAGAGCGTTGTACGAGGAGTAACAAGCTGAACCTCATACGGATGTAAAGAATTAACGCGACGTATACTTCTAACATGCACCGCTCTGGGAGGAATTAAGCGGGCCACATCCTTCGAACACTTTCCATGAAAGTACTTGTAGAAAGGCTCAAGTCGCCAACCGTTCTTCGATGTTCCAGCGAATCAAGGCTGTCGGTCAGTTTCGGGTCTCAAATCAGACGAACAGCACTTCTCTGAATAGAATCCAACAAATGCAGTGTATGCTTGGGAGCGGAGCTCCAAACATGAGAGCAGTATTTCATAGTTGGTCGAATTTGAGCTTTGTAAAGAATTAACAGTTGTCATGGAGTGTAAAGCTTTCTGGTTCGAAATAATATTCCCAACTTTTGAGAAGCTCTCCTTGCTATGCCTGCAACATGTTCATGCCAGGACATATTTGCTCCCAAATTAACACCCAACACACAACAGCTTAACTTTTTTAGAGAAAACTGCCGCCTGGGTTTTTGTAGCGTTAAATTCCACTGGGTTACTGTCACTCCAAGATAGAATTTCTTCCAGGTCTTTGTTAAGTTGAATGACTTCCTGCTGTCTGCGGATATTCGTCTGAGTAGCCGATGTCCGAGCGTTCAAAGTGAATGAAGAGATAAGTGTACTGTCATCCGCAAAGCTGTAGATTGGATTCTCGGTCTTTTCCAGCAGATCGTTAATGTAAATGAGAAAGAGAGTAGGAGACACTATGGAGCCTTGGGGTACACCGGCGTTGATAGTGAAGGTGTTAGAAAGAAATCCGTCGACTGCCACTCGTAAAGAACGCTCTTTGAAGATACATGAGAGCCACAAACAGAACCTTTCAGACATGCCATAAGAACGTAGCTTATCCAATAGCCCATCGTACCAAACACGGTCGAATGCCTTGGATATGTCAAGAGCAACCGCTCGAGATTCTCCAAAGTGTTCAATTGCGTTGTTCCAGACATGTGTTACATAAGTCAGAAGATCTCCTGTTGATCTATTTTTACGAAAGCCATATTGATGATCGCTAATAATGTTGAATCCTTCAAGATATTTTAAAAGATGCTGATTGATAGCCTTTTCCATGACTTTCGATATTATTGAAAGCAGTGCGATTGGTCGGTAGTTATTTGGCAAGGTCTTCTTGCTTTTCTTAGGTATTGGCTGAACTGTAGCACATTTCCAGCAGGAAGGAACTATTCCCTTTCTGTAGGATAGGTTGAAAAGTCTACAGAAAACTGGTGTTAGTTCCCTCGCACAGTTTTTAAGAACTATGGCAGGTATTCTGTCAGGGCCAGAGGCCTTTTTGGTGTCTAGCTTCATTAGTATACGCTTTATGATACGCTGTCTGAAGACAACATCGGGCATCCTTGACTGCACTATGGGAGTAGCAGGTGGTGTTTTTCCTTGGAAATCGACAGTAGAATGTGAAGCAAAGAGTTCAGCCAACAAGTTCGCTTTCTCAACAGGTGTCATTGCAATAGAATTATCTGGCCGTGTGAGTGGTGGTATGGTGGATTTGGTGAAATTACTAACTGCTTTAGCGACCGACCAAAAGTACCTGGAATTTTCGGGGCAAACGAGAAGTCTGTTTCTAATCCATTGATTGTGTACCTCCTTGGTTTCGTCGATAACCTCTTTGCATCTGTTCCTGGCACGAACAAATGTGTTACGATTTATGGTGTTAGGATTTTCATGCCATTGTCGGTATGCAAGATGTTTAGAAACAACAGCTTCTTTGAATTTTCGGTCAAACCAAGGCTTGCCGTTGGGAGGGCATTTCTTCGAAAAAGGGATGTAAGCCTCCATACCGGCGAAAATAACATCGGAAACCTCCCTGGCGCAGTCAGATGGGTCGTCGGATCGAAAACAAACGTCTAACCAAGGGAAAGTTCGAAAATATTCAATGAGATCTTGTAGTGCCAAATCTTGCGCGGTTTAGGCGTCTCTCTGTCACTGATTGGTAGAATAATCGATGTCGAAAGTAGTTTATGGTCGGAAGAACCTAACGGCGGATTTACACTGACCGTGTAAATCTCCGGATTGATGGTTAAAAACAGGTCAAGAAGACTGGCGAACTCTCCGTCTCGATCAGGGATACGTATTGGTTCGTCAATAAGCTGAGTTAAGCTACAACTGATTGAAAATGATTCGGCTTCACGACCTTGTTCGTCGGTAGTATTTGAGTATTTAAGCCAGTTGATGTTGTGGACATTAAAATCTCCCAGGATCGCAATTTCGGCATTTGGATAGTTAATTTGTAAATGGTCGATGGTGTCTGCAAGAGAAGCGAAAAGTGTTCTAAAGTTAGTATCACTTGGTGGTCTGTATAGGATACAGATGAACCTTGTGGTTGGTTGAGTCGTTATTTTTAACCACATAACATCAAAGTTTGGGGGCTCCAGAGCCTCTTCTCGTTGGCAAGAGAGGTCGCTTCTCACATAAAGACAGATTCCAAAGTTACGCCTAAATCGGGAATAGAAGTCGTACCCAGGATAAAGATAGTTTACTGTGCTGGTCGATGAACTGACCTTGGTTTCACAGAGAGCGCGTACATGAGATTTATTTGATTGCAGGTGTTGGTGCACTGAATTTATGTTCATGTTTAAACCGCGTATGTTGCAAAAATCCATTTTGAAATCCTGATCTCTACACGTCGACGCCCCTGAACCAGCCCCCACCCGGAGATCCGAACGGGGGGCTATTTTACCTCCGGAATTTTTTGTATCCAGGTGCCTCATCATGCTATTTGGTCCCACAGTCCGGGACATCGGCACAGCCACGAAATGTTAAGCAACTTCACGCAGCCTAAGCCGATGCGATGGTATCGCACCGGGCGATGCTGGTGGGATCTGGGCATCTACCATCTAGGTTGTTCTTTAAGTCGCCTCCTACGACAGGCAGAACATACCGGGGGAGATATTCTATCCCGCTCCCCCACGGGGTGTGTTCAAAGGTACTAATTTAAAGAAACGAAAATATTCGCCATTTCTGTTGAGTTACTTAAGATTTTTGTTGTATATTTATAAATTATACTTTAATTTATTTAAGTGTGTTTAATATCTAGTGTATTATCCCCTTTTTGTTCTGTTTTTTACTTCCTTACTCTCTCGTTTATACGGCCGAGGGCGTTCGCTTGATTGATACTAAAATAAACCATTCATCAACATGCAAAGTTTTCATCTCTCTTCTCCTGTAACCAAATAACAGCCCAATAATAAAACGTATATACCTAGTAGGTTTAGGTTTAAGCTGAGAGGATTTTTGACCCCTCTACTACGACTGTTCGATCTGCTGAGGCTCACATCAAATTTTTAGATTTCGCTAAGCAGATTCTGCCTCGTAATGAAGCTAATTACTGTGGTTGGTGAGACGTTTTTGAGGTCTTCTGGTGATCTGATTTCTCTACCAAAAATAAAAAACCTGATTCTGGTGACTGCGGAGCAGTTGCATAGCACCTGCTTAGCCGTTTCACCATCCCTACATGACCGGCATTCGGCTGTTTATGCAAGCTCCTGCATTAGTCTACAATGGCCAGTGTACAGATCCACTAAACATTTCTGCCTATTTTCAATAATTAGTCTCTTGTTGTCTGTTTCATCGGACAATTTGTGCATGTTTTTGCCTATGTGAAACCTGATAGTCTGCCCAGTGTTTGTTGGCATTTTCCTCCACTCAGTTTGATGTTATCTTTTCCGCTGTTTCATGGGCATTGCCTAAAGGAGGCTTTGGTCCCATGAAGTCTGATTTTGAACTCTTCTTGGTTAGTCCGTTAGCAAACTCATTTCCCTCAAGCACTGTTTGTCCCAGTTCATACTTCCAAAGTTGTTTAGGGCTTTTTGACAATTTCATACTGTTTTAGATGAACAATGGCTGCAATCAGGCGCTTAAGTACTTTCGGAGAATATTTCAATTGTTCCTAGCCACCTAATCAGGTCCAAAAGTTTCTGGCAAGAGGCAATAGACCAAATGTATTACTTTGATTGTCCGATATAATTATTGATTACACAAGAGGTGGTGGTACAGAACCATGCTGTCATCTCCCGTCAGAATTGAATCAACCACATCTTTGCTTGCCTCACAGAGTGCTGAAAATTCAGTAAAGTATTCTACAACTTTGCATGGAACAAACATTATTTTAAATATATATTCTATCCCTCTACTCTACGAGGAAGCGGGATAGAATATCTCCCCAGCACGCTCTGCCTGTCGCGAAAGGCGACTAAAAGAACAACTTAGATGGTAGATGCCCAGATCCCACCAGGCATCGCCCGCTGTGATACTATCGCATCGGCTTAGGCTGTGTGAATTTGCTTAACGTTTCGTGGCTGTGCCGATGTTCCCGGAACTTGGGACCAAATAACATGATAAGGCTCCTGGATACAAAAAATTCCGGAGGTAAAATAGCATCCCTTTCGGATCTCCGGGTACGAGGTTTAAACTCGAACATAAATTCAGTGCACCAACACCTGCAATCAAATAAACCTCATGTACTCGCTCTTTGTGAAACCAAGGTCGACCAGCACAGGCAACTATTTTTATCCTGGGTACGACTTCTATTACTGATTTAGGCGTAACTTTGGAATCTGTATTTTTGTCAGAAGCGACCTCTCTTGCCAACGAGAAGAAGCTATGGAGCCCCAAGTGATACTAACTTTAGAATACTTTTCGCTTCTCTTGTAGACACCATCGATCATTTACAAATTAACTATCCAAATGCCGAAAATGCCATCCTGGGCGACTTTAATGTTCACAACATCAACTGGCTTAAATATTCAGATACTACCGACGAACAAGGTCGTGAAGCTGAATAATTCTCAATCAGTTGTGGCTTAACTCAGCTTAATGACTAACCAACACGGATCCCTCATCGAGACGGGGAGTTAACCCGTCTTCTTGATCTGTTTTTAAACACCAATCCGGAGATTTACACGGTCACCGTAAATCCGCAGTTGGGTTCTTCGGACCATAAACTGCTTTCGATATCGGGTATCCTACCAATCAGTGACAGAGAGGCTCCTAAACCGAGCAAGATTTGGCATTACAAATCTGTTAAATGGGAAGATCTCATGGAATATTTTCGAATTTTCCCTTGGTTAGACGTTTGTTTCCAATCCGACGACACATCTGACTTCGCCAGGGAGGTTTCCGATGTTATTTTGACTCGTATGAAACCTTACATCCCGTTTTAGAAGAAATACCCTTCCAACGGCAAGCCTTTGTTTGACCCAAAATGCAAAGAAGCTGTTGCTTCTAAACATCTTTCCTACCGACAATGGCGTGAGAATCCTAACACCATAAATCGTAACACCTTTGTTCGTGCCCGGAAAGATGCAAAGAAATTATCGACGAAACCAAGGAGGCACACAATCAGAGAATTAGAAACAAACTTCTCGCTTGTCCTAACAATTCCTGGTGGTTTTGGTCAGTTGCTAAGGCAGTTAGTCAAAATTTCACCAAATCTACCATATCACCACACACACGGCCATATAATTCTATTGCAACGACATCTGTTGAGAAAGTGAACTTGTTGGCTGAACTCTTTACTTCACATTTTACTGCCTATTTCCAAGGAAAAACACCACCTACTATTCCCATAGTGCAGTCAAGGATACCCGATATTGTCTTCAGGCAGCGTATCATAAAACGTATTTAATGAAGCTAACTTATTAACACATGGAACAACGCAATTGAATACTTTGGAGAATCTCGAGCGGTTGCTCTTGACATATCCAAGGCATTCGACCGTGTTTGGCACGATGGACTGTTGGCTAAGCTACGCTCTTATGGTATGTCTAAAAAATTCTGTTTGTGGCTCTCATGTTTCCTCAGAGAGTGGTAGTCGACGGATTTCTTTCCTTCACTATCAACGCCGGTGTACCCTAAGGCTCCATACTGTTTCCTAATCTCTTTCTCATTTACATTAACGATCTGCTGGAAACAACCGGCTTACCTCTTCATTCACTTTGAACGCACGGACATCGGCTACTTAGACGAATATCCGCAGACAGCAGGAAGTCATTCAACTTAACAAAGATCTGGAAGAAATTCTATCTTGAGGTGACAGTAACCAAGTGGAATTTAACGCTACAAAAATCCAGGAGGCAGTTTTTTCTAAAAAAGTTAACGTTAACGTTGCTGAACCTGTCATAGTTATGTCGGGACACTCCATTCCTCTAACATCGTCACTCAATTTGTTGGGCGTTAATTTGGGAGCAAATATGTCCTGGTATGAACATATTGCAGGCATAGCAAGGAGAGCTTCTCAAAAGTTGGGAATATTATTTCGAACCAGAAAGCTTTACACTCAACAACTGTTAATTCTCTACAAAGCTAAAATTTGACCAACTATGGAATACTGCTCCCCTGTTTGGGGCTCCGCTCCCAAACATACACTGCATTTGTTGGATTCTAGTCACAGAAGAGCTGTTCGTTTAATTGGGGACCCGGAACTGACCGGCGGCCTTGATTCGCTGGAACATCAAAGAACGGTTGGCGACTTGAATCTATTCTACAAGTATTTTCATGGAAAATGTTCGAAGGATGTAGCCCGCTTAATTCCTCCCAGAGCGGTGCATGTTGGAAATACACGTCGCACTAATACTTCACATCCGTATGAGGTTCAGCTTGTTACTCCTCGTACAACGCTTTTCAAGCAGTCCGCACACATGTCGCTCCTGCAGCACGTGTGCTAGACCCGCAAAAAAAATCTCGAGTAGTTGCTCTTGATATAACGACTGCATTTAGCACGATGGATTGTTGGCTAAGCTACGCTCTTCTGGTATGTCTGAAAAGTTCTGTTTATGACTCTCAAGTTTTCTCAAAGAGTTTACCAGTGGCAATTGACGGTTTTCTTTCTAACACCGTCACTAGTAACGCCGGTATGCACCAGGGCTCCATACTGTCTCCTACTCTTTTTTTCCTTTAAATTAATGATCTGCTGAGAACGACCAGGAATCCGATCTATAGCTTTGCAGATGATAGTACGTTTATCTTATCATTCATTTTGAACACTTGAACATTAGCTGCTTATGCAAATATCCACAGACTCGGAAGAAAATTTACTTAATTTGGGAACAAATCTGTCTTGGCATGTGTTGCAAGTATAGCAAAGAGAACTTCTCAAAAGCTGAGAATATTATCTCGAACTAGAAAGCTTTATACTCCACAACAACTGTCAATTCTGTATAAAGCTCAAATTCTATCAACGATAGAATACTGCTCCCATGTTTGGGGCTGTGCTCCTAAATATACACTACATTTGTTGGATTCTATTTAGAAGAGAGCTGTTCGCCTGATTGGAGATCCGGAACTGGCCAGCAATCTTAATTCTTTGGAACATCGAAGAAAGTTTGGCGATTTGAGTCTATTCTATAAGTATTTTCATGGAAAGCGCTTAATGGATGTGGCCTGCCTAATTTCTCCCAGAGCGGTGCATGCTAGAAATACACGTTGCGCTAATACTTCACATCCGTATGAGGTGTAGCTTGTTTCTCCTTGTACAACCCTTTTCAAGGAGTCTTTTAGATGGAGAGAACCTCATACCTATGGAATAATTTGCCCAGGACTGTGTTTCTTACCGAGTAGAATTTACAGCGATTCAAGGCCAACGTGTATCACTTTTTCGGCACACGTGTCGCTCCTGTAGCGCTTTAGGGATTTGCTTGCAGCACGTGTGCTAGGCCCATAAAAAAAATTGTCCAAAAAGAAGGCACAGCAATGGGTCATTGCGTATCACCCTTCAAGACAAATTTATTCATGGGCAAGTCAAGAATTTAAGTACTTTTCGGTAGTACGGAATACGTTTGTGAATGATATATTCGCAATTTTCGATAGAAAAAATCAGATGAAGATTTTTTATTAAATAGTCGATACTTCTTCATTCGATTTACTTGCGAAATTGAGAACAACGAAAAATTCGCATTCCTGGATATTTTACGCGAACCGAACGTGATGAAATTGGAATTTATAAGATAAATTGTAATGATGGTAAAAAGAAGTATAGAAGCAAAAAATGTATTTTGTTTCAGTTAAGAAAATTTCCTTATACTTTTAATTTCCACCAAGCTTTGGTTTTAATAATTGTGTCAGGCAAAGAGGGAACAAATACACTCGAACATTATTTTCTCATTGCCCAAACCGCAATCTTGTGATCAACGACGCCAACAAAGTACCGGATATTAGAAACATTGACACTGTAGAAGCTACTATAAACTTGTTTAAGGACTTAAGGGTCTGTAGAAATTTGGTTTCCACTCTTTCAAAAATGTGAGGGACTAGAGGTTTGAGAAATACATTTGAGCAGTCGCACATAATTTGCCCAAGCTTGTCAATGCACTGGAAAAACTATCAATCTAGTGAAATCACGTATTCAATACTTCACAAATCTTTATTCCTTGTTGCCCTAACTACAATAGCAAAATACTCGGCAGTATTGAAACTAGTAGTTAATGTACTGCAAGCAAAGAGCATGGACTTGGTCAAGGTGAGAGAGTACATTAATAGAATTATTAACGTACTAAAAAAAGATCGTGAAAACGCAAATTGAGTTGCTGACGAATTATTTCAAAAAGTTCCACTTGCAATGGAATCGGAGCTAGCTGTTTACGAGCAAATACACCACAGCAATCCGCAATCAGACTTTGATAATGACTACTGGAGGCATTCACTAACTATGCCACGTCTTGATTTCTTTACATCATCTTTAAATATTCGATTCTCCCAAGAACATACTCCATCTTTTGCCTTGACAAACCTCCACCGTCTATATACTAAAAATAAGTATTACTACTTATAAAAATTGCAGAAACCTGTATAGAGTTTTATGAATTGGAAAATATCACTTAGCGTATGTATAACTTGTGAAAGAAAAAAATTTAACCAAATTAGACGGCGACAAATTAAAGAATGTTGAAGTCACTGATCTGTTAAATCTGTGATTCCCAAAGTGGTTCAGGGGGACCCCCAGGGGTCCACGGGAGACTCGACGGGGGTCTACGTTGGCGTGAAAAAAAATGGGGGTTCACGAGTTGTCAGTGGGGGTCCACGAAAATTTATCTGGTTTCGATAGTAAAGAACAAAAATGTTGGCTTGGCTGTTCCTATCAATAATATACTACTCAAAAAAATTAAGGGAGCAAAAAAAATTTTTTTGGTGATTTTTGACAGGCTGTATTTCGGTGAAAAATGGTCGTATTGAGACTTTAAAAAAAAAGCATTTTGAAGCTTTAAGATTCTAATTTTCAGATTTTTTGGCTAAAATTTTTTAGGAGCTACGGTTCTCATGCAATCCTAACAGATAGCGCGAAAAAATAATATTGCAAATATTTTGCTTTTTTTTTTTGGTCCACGGGCTTGAAAAAAATTTTTTTAGTTAGCCCGGCATATGGATTAGATAGCCTGTTTATTTAGTATTAATTTCCTTGTTTTAAAACCTCCCTTAATTTTTTTGAGTAGTGTATTTTAAATAGGTCAGCGACTGTTACTTGTAAAAACTTGCATATTCGATATTCAGTACAACACGCGTCGAGACTTGAAAAGCGCCGCCCGCCCTCCCGCCCGCAACGTAACCCGTTCAGACGTGCAAAGAGACGAAATACGACTTGTGCTGTGCTTGCAATCTTGCATGAACTTGTTTGATTCTTCACCAATATAAATACGAATGCCAAGGACAAACGTTACTCATTTGTTTCCGGGATTTTGAAAAGAAAAGTGTGAGGGAATCGATATCAGTGTTTGCCAGTGCCGGAAAAAGTAAGTACCTGCCTATTTGTTATTCATACTTTTATTTTATATTGTAATAATATTATATTTGTTATGTTTGCGTGTACGTAATAAAAATTAAATACTGAACAGGGCCATTATTCGATACTTCTATAAAAGAACAGAAAGCCGAGAAAGATTGAACTTTTAGTACTTTTTATTACAAAATTATTTATTTACCCGACTGTGGTGATGCACTAAAGGAGAGATATATTATTGACATGCATATTTGTACAGATTTCAGTGCCCTCGTAGTTGCTAGGAAAATTGAAATTTATGAAGCAAAATATTAGTCGGCGCGAATTCTCCCAGTTTCCAAACTTGTCACAGGCAGAATATCTTGATGAGGATATTCAGACATACGTTCAACATTTAAATGCCCTGCATGATGACTTCAAAAAATAGATTTGAAGATATTCTGACGATGGAAATACCACCATGGATCATAAATCCATTTGATAAAATGGAAGTGGCGAATGTGGTATTACAAGAGGAGCTACTCGAGCTTAGCACCAATGAGGAGCTGAAGGTGAAATTTAAAAAAGGCTATCAAACATTTTGGCTGCAGGCAGAAATACCCGAAAAATATCCTGGGCTTTGGGAAATTGCCAGAAAACTTTTGATAGCGTTTCCCTCGTCATACCTTGTCGAAAAAAGTTTTAGTGTCGTTACAGACCTATTAACAAAAAAAAGGAGCAGATTGAACATCACAGAACGGGGAGATTTGCGGTTATTCCTTACAAAACTGAAGCCAAATATTGATAATTTGCTGTCAATCCAAGTACATCCCTCCCTTTAAAATTATGACTATTTTTTTTTAATTTTTGATTTGCATTGTTGAAGTTACGGTACGTTAT
This sequence comes from Pachyrhynchus sulphureomaculatus, assembly GCA_019049505.1. NCBI lineage: Eukaryota > Metazoa > Arthropoda > Insecta > Coleoptera > Curculionidae > Pachyrhynchus > Pachyrhynchus sulphureomaculatus. The sequence goes on from CM032450.1 coordinate 5,668,556, forward strand.
TAATGTTTAATTTTAATTCTATTGAGTCTGTAATCATATTATTTTAATAAATAGAACACAAGAAAATATATTATTTTTCTTTTTATTTTTACCACTCCGAATTTAGGGTTGGAACTCAGCCACGACGCAAATTTCCATCGTTAGATCTAATCTTCACATTTTTTGACGAGTTTTGGGAATATGGTAGAAATGTTTCAGCGGGGGGTCCACCGAAACTAGTAAAATTTTGAAAGTAGTTTACGAGAAAAAAAGTTTGGGAACCTCTGTTTTAAATAAAACCGGTTTTTTCCGGTTATGAGGAGGGCACTCTCGATTTTGACTACAATCACTACGGCGACCGTAGGATGTTCTTTCAGCGGGAAGACCTGGCTAAAGCATTACGGAAGAGGAAAGGCTCACTTAATTATGCGTGATCAGCGTACATAGAAAGATTGTTAAAGAATATCAGGAGGAGCTCGAGAACACAGTTTTAGAAAAATTTACAGCAAACCTGATAAAACTATTATTAGCCTAAAAATAAAGAAAATAATAAGATGATAACAATAGATTAATAAAAACGCAATAGTGTTTAACCGTATATACCTTTAACAAAACTATTTTTTTTCCAAATTTTTTTTTTCTCAGGTTGCACAGGTCATCGTCATACAAGTTATCTCAACCACTCCTTCCCTTTGATCTGGAATGGGCAGCGTCCCCCCTCTATTTCAGATTCTAGGTACGCCCTCGAGTGGCAAGAAGAAGCATGGGTAGATCGCTAAAAAAATAAAGCGACAACCTTCCCAATGTAAGGTAGGCGAAAACGGTATTAAATAGGCAATTGGGCCAATACAAAAGAGGAAGAAGAATAAGAAGGTAATTTTTTATTCAAAACTAAAAGAAATTTAGCAACTTCCGTTGCAGAATTTCCTTTTTTGTTCATTCAAGAAACATTTTAAAAATATTGAATTTCATAATCTCATCAACGATCAATTTCTCTTAAGTCTAGTTCTCTCCACCATTTTTTTTTTCCTGTAAAAAAGATTAATACTTACTGCAAGGTAGAACAAATATATTAATTCTTCATAGAGATTTGTGCCGGAAACAATACGGTGCTGAAATATAATTGGTACAGTAGCTAGAATAATTCCAGTCATCCCTTGGAATATAAATGCTGCAGCGATGGAACCAAATATGTCGTTAATTACTTCAATTAGGTTAACCACTGTAATATGCCAACGATAATATTTGATAATACCAGTTGGATTTCTTGGAAATCTTAACCTGTCATTAAATGTTCTCAAGAGATTTTTAATAACTAAGATTATTAAACAGGCTACAAGAATTACGATTACTTCCCTAAGACAAACGGAAGTAAATATTAGTGCTAACAGAGCATTTTGTACTCTCGCAAACGTCTCAAAATTTATAAACAAATATGTCGTTACTCCAGATAGAAACCACAACAGAATAATTAATTTTGAACTAATTTTCAACGCCTTTTCCATGAATATATTATCTGCAAGCAATTCTAAACTTCTTATCATAGAACAGATTTGATTTCCTTTAAAACAAATTTTTATTGATGTAGTAATATTAATGCATAACGTCGAAATGTCGAGTATAATGTATATCATTTTAAAGACCCAGGGGAAACTGGCTAATATTTGTACTACGAAATCTAAATAGATAATAGTTAGGCTGGAAACAGTAATATGAATTACTACATATAACATGTATAATGATTTTAGTATCTTCGATTTACAATAATCTGTTGGACATATCGCTAATACAAAGCTTATTATCAAAAGCATATTCATTGCTTTGGAATTCATTATGCAGCTTTAGGAATAAAGCAATATCAAGTGAATATTAACAATGACTATATTATACTGACCGTTAAAAATACAAACAGTTACACAAACATCGATAAGTATATATTGAAATGCTAATGATGATAAATTTATTTATAATTTGAAAGCCATTTGTTTAAAACCAATGATATTGTTTGTGACAGTAAATTGATAATAATAAAATATCCGAAACAAAACCACACTAGTGAGCAAAAAAATCGACTCAAACTATTTGGCTTCATTTAAAACGGAACCTAGAATTTAGTATTCATAAATTTTTACGGATTTAGATATAGAAAGCCGGTACGATGACAGATTCAAAAAAATTGATAATATACAGAGAATGTGTGAAAGAAATATGCAAGAAGTTAAAAACTTGTCTGAAAATATAAATGAAGTTGAAAATAAAAATAAAGTTATATACGATAAAATTGAAAAGAATAATGTCCAAATGTGCAAAGAAGTAAAAAAGGTAATAAAAGACGCAAATGAAAAAACAACAAAAATAACGTATGCGCAATCTCTAAAAGATAATATGGTGATGCCAGATTTGTCGAAAAATGTTCCCTTAATAATAAAACCGAAGGAGAAACAGAGCGTAGAAAAAACAAAAACTGAATTAAACAAAAAAGTAGATCCAATTAATTTTAAAATTATAAATGTCGAAAACAGAAAAAAAAAACGGTACCTTAGTGATCCAGAGTGAGAATGTAGAAGAACGAGAAAAAATTAAAGAGGTGTTACAATCCGAAATCAGTGAGAACTATGAAATAAAAATACCCAAAGATATTAAAATGCAAATTATAATAACCGGCATCAATTTCAAAATGTCAGATAACGAATTAATAAAAAAGCTTAAAAAACAGAATGAAGTAATGAAAGATAGTATTATAGAAGTGGTTAAGATATTTGAAACAAAAGAATATAATAGAACAATATTTAATGCAAAATTAAAAATAGACAATGATTCGTATCCGAAAATAATGACAGGACAAAAGCTGAATGTAGGATGGGACAGATGTAAGGTTTTTGATGGAACAGATATAATGCAATGTTTTAAATGTCAGAGCCATAACCACAAATCGTATGAATGTAAAAATGATAATATATGCTACAAATGCCATGGAAACCATCGAGGTAAAGAATGCAATAAAGAAACAATAATGAAATGTGTTAATTGCATGAAAGAAAATAAAAGACTAAAGTTGGGTCTTGATGAAAATCACTTCATCAATAACCGGGATTGTCCTGTGTATCAAAATAAATTAAATAATAAAAAGAGAAGGATGGGATTGTTAGCATAGCAACCAAAGCAGATGCGTGGGATTTATACAAATATTCAAGGGTTAATTAATAACTTTAATCAATTGGAAATATTAGCAGAAACAGAAAAACCTGAATTCATAATTCTAACTGCAACGCACCAAACTGAAGAAATAGATGAAGGTGAAATTGAAATAGAACAATATGATCCCTATAGTACATTGTCGAACTCGTCTAGAACTGGTGGTATAATGGCCTATTTTAGGAAGCATTGGAAAATAAATAAAATTAAAGACGATATTAAGGATACAAAACATTGGATAAGTGCATACATGGCGATATATGAAAAAAACATCGTTAATAGTAATTATAGTATATAGATCACCAAGTGCTTCAAAATCAGAATTTTGTGATACATTTCAAGATTTTATAGAAGAAGTATGCGAAACAAACTGTGATATCTTAATTGCTGGAGATTTCAACATTGACTGGGAGAATGATTTTTATGCAAGCAAACTGGAAAGCATACTTAACGATAACGGTCTTAAGCAGGTAATGAACGAATATACTAGAATAACAATAAACTCAAAAACATTGATAGACTACATAATAACAAATAAAGAAACAATTACGGCAAAAAATAATATAAATAATAAAATAGCTGATCATGAATCTATTGATATTTTAATCGAGTGTGATACCAAGCAGCAAAACTATCATATTTAAAGAAATAAGCCTTTTTAAGTACAACAAAAACAGATTCAAAAATGAATTAAGTGCAATATTAAGATGTGATGAAATTAATGATTTAAATGAATATGTTCACAACTTTGATGATTGTATCGAAAACGTAATAAAAAAATTTACTTTTAAGAAAAAAATGTCTAAAAAAAGTTATAACAAATGGTTTAATAATGAGCTCAGAGCATTAAAACGAGAAAAATTTCTTAAATACCAAAGAGCAATCTTAGAAAAATACAAATGAGGCATGGAATAGTTATAAAACAATAAGAAATACGTATAAAGTCAAAATTGAAAAAGAAAAAAGTAATTATACTAATAATAAAATAAACAATGCAAATAACCAAAAAGAAATGTGGAATAAAATTAAAGAACTAGTCTTAAGAAAACCCAAAAGTGTGATAAAAACTGTGATATATAATCAAATAGAATATAAAGACAATTTCCAAATAGCTGAAAATTTTAATACATATTTTGTAAATAGTATAAATGAAATCAGATGCTCCATCGAAGATATACAATACGAAAATGAAATACCTGAGATTGACACTAAAATTCAAATTTCGTGCAGTAAATCTACAAGAACTGAAAACTATTTTTAAGAATATTAAGAAAAAACCAGACTATACAAAACTATCAAGTAACATAATTCTAGATAATTGGGGCATAACAGGAAATATTATACTGAATATTATAAACAGATATACTAGAGACAGGGTTGTTTCCAAATAACTGGAAGGAATCAATGATATTTCCTATCCAAAAAGGAAAACATACATTAAAATGTGAAGAATACAGACCAATTAACACTTTAAAAATATGTGAAAAAGTTATTGAAAAAATAGTAAAAAATCAATTGGAAGAATACATGGAACAACACAGACTACTATCAAAGTTTCAATCAGGATTTATAAAGAAATATTCATGTGAAACAGCAATCAATTATGTTATAAACAGATGGAAATGTAAAAAGATAAAAAATAAAATATTAGCAATTTTCCTTGACTTCAAAAGAGCATTTGAAACTATAGATAGGGATATTCTATTGCAAAAACTTACTAGATACGGTATTCAAGACACAGAGCTAAAATGGTTTCAGTCCTATCTGACAAATCGTAAACAATTCACAAATATCAATAACGAAATATCAAATGCAATAGAAAACGATTTTGGAGTACCACAGGGCTCAATTTTGGGAGCTCTTTTCTTTGTAATATATATAAATGACATGGAAAATGTATTAAAATAATGTGAAATTGTATTATATGCAGATGATACATTAATTTTCACAGAAGCAGCAACAGAGGAGATATGTCACGAAAATTTAAAAAATGATATGGATAACATTAACAAATGGTTAAAAATGAATAAGTTAAAATTAAACGAAAACAAGACAAAATTAATGGAAATTGATATGAACACTGACAGAGCATTCAAAATAAATAATGTAATAATAGAAAAAGTAAGTAATATAAAATACCTGGGTTTCCTCATAGACAGGGATTAGAACTTTAAAGAACATGTCGAATATATATGTAAAAAATAGGGAAAAAAAAATCGGGTTTTTCAAACGTTAAAAAGTAAAGTAACAATATTAACTGCAATAAATATATACAACACCATGATAAAACCTCATTTTGAATATGAATCAACTGTGTTATTCACATGCTGTTCAGACCAACAACAGGTAAGGCTATAAAAACTCCAGAACAAGGATATGCGCTCTATTGTGAAATGCAATCGTTTCACATCAATAAGATATATGCTAGATGCACTGAAATGGCTAAATGTAAAGCAAAGACTGCAGCTAAATACAATATGTTTTATCCAGAAAATGAAAATGGGAAATGCACCGGAATACTTGATTGAACAAATAAGATATGTTGGGGATGTTCAACCTTACAGCCTGAGGAACGCATTCGATTTTAGACCGCAACGTGCAGATACCAGTGCAATGCAAAAATCTCTATTTTCAAAAGGCCTGACCTTATACAATATGATGCCGAACAACATAAAGAGTGAAACAAATATGTTTAGAAAAGGAACAATAAATTTTGTAAAAAATATTAGTTTTTAATCAGAGTATGAAATTGTTTGTTAAATTTAAATTTATTTTAAATGTAAATTGAAAAAAGATTGTGAATACTACTACTAAATAAATAAATAAATAAAAAAAAATAAATAAAAATCATTTGAAAACCCGTTCTATTCTCTTTTTAATGATACCAAATTTCATAGCATACCTCATGCTTTTTATTGATTAAAATGATTTAAAGGGAAAACACGGAGAACAAGGCCTGAAGATAGATGTAAGAGAAAGGAAAAACTAAACAAACTTTAAGTTTAACAATTAAATATATTGATAAAAACCAAAATCAATATTTTGTACTTCCTCCTCTAGCCCTTATTACTGCTTCCATCCGGTTTTTCATGGAGCGGGTGAGCTTTTTCACCATTATCTGTGGGATTCTTCACCACTCTTCCGCCATCGCAACCTACAAGTCTCTCAGCGATGCAGGGGCTGGATTTCTGGCTCAAGCCGCTCTTTTTAGCTCATTCTAAATGTGCGCGATTGGACTGAGGTCTTCTTCCATCATTGCCATGTAGGCACATTTGGGACTCGTCGGAAAATAAAACGGAGCGCTATTGCTCTGAGGTTCAGTCTACATATTCTCGGGCAAATCTGAATCGCGCTCTTCGATTAGCTGCTGTCAATTTGGATTTATTAGTTGGTCTCTTCGGAGTTAGATTGACTTCTTTACGTCTTTTTCTGACTATCCAGTGATTGACAGCTCGACCACGAACTTGTCGGAGCTTCTGCTGCAAGTCAACGCCACACTATGGGACAGAATCGTGCGTACCGTCTCAAAAATAGGTTTTGCGAATGTTCGATATTGATTTTGTTAATGCACATATCTAACTGAATGTCTAATACATATTATATAGAATTTAAAATAGATTATTTCTCATTTTTTCTTAATAAAACTTGACTTGCAAGTTGACGCTCAAAATAATGTCGATTATGTAGAACAGAATTGCACCAGTTTACATGGTCATATTTTCATTATTTTCAATGCAAATATGTAAGTGTGATATATGGTTAGAATGGTTATTAAGTACCTTATTTAAAAAGCATTTAGGTAGACATTTATGTAAAAACTGGAGAGGTACACGATTGTTTTTGCAGTATCAAATATCCTAACCTTATTAGAAACTTTAAATAGACTTTTGACAGTTAGCGATGTCTGCCGATGTCGTAATTTTGATACCATCACATAGAGCAGCTCATATAAAAGTCAAGGCAAAAAAAAAAATTTGCCCGAATCTGCCCCCTTTTAAATGGGACGAAAAATACCTGATGGGGAGGGAAATGCAAAATATTTTAAAAAAAATTTTAAGATTTGATTCAGGAGATTTTTCGAAAAATAGATTATTTCTGACATTTTATTGTTAAATAATATTATCTACTAGCGTCTATAGCGGATATAGGTAGGCAGGTAGATATGTAGGTAGGTAGGTAGGTACAAGGCAGCTTTACCAGGTAATATCACTAGAACAGGTGACTATTGTTTACATCCCAGCAAGTTGTCAAAATTTTGTTTACAAACTACCGCATTGAACTACATACATACATAAAGTGGTTGTTTTTTGAGAGGATGAACTACATACATACATAAAGTGGTTGTTTTTTGAGAGAAGCTCTCGTGATTTTTGACAATGTGGTGAATTTTCTACCAACAAAATACATGTGATTTTTTTCGCCTTTGTTGCTATTGCCGAACTGCTGCTACCTGGTAGAGCTGCCTTGGGTAGGTAGAAACATTTTTTGTGTTTTATATATAAAGATAGATTACTACCTAAATTAAAGTTTAGGTAAGGTGGAAATACTGTTATTGGAAATCATATCATATCATATAAGAACGCGATAAATATGTGACTACCCGCAGATAATAATATTTTTCTCACGGAATTGAAGTATAAAAGTTATTGATTTAATTGTCATTTACCAGTACTTTATTGTGCTTCAACATAGAGTCTTCACCAACCTCGGTAAAAAACAATATTTGCGAAGTACCTATACAACAAAATGAGTGAATTTGTTGTGCCTCGACGAGTATTATGCGAATTTTTCATTGACCATGGGACAAAAAGAGAAGATATTCAAAAATACTTAGAAGAACACCATCATTTGTCGTCTTCAAAAAGTGAATTAGTTGTGAAAAGTATTAAAAAATCGCTTATATTAGCTTTTAACAATCGCTCGACCACATCTAACCGAACTAAAGAACGTTTCTTTAATAAAAATACAACGTGGTTAGACGGTGAATTTAAGGTACAGTTCTACGAAATACCAATGGATATCAAACCTACAACATCTGGAGAACGTGGACGTCCATCAAAGTCTTATGAAGATCTGTCAGAGAAATCGAAAAAAAGGAAGAATATGGAGTTAATTCAAGAATATGGACTCGAGAATATACATAACGCATACGTCCAAGGATTGCGGTCTGAAGGAGAATTGGAAGAAGCTTTTGTTGTTGCAATGATGCGGAATTATGATAGATCATAAAGGAAAAATTGTTGCATGAAACTCACAATGCAACATATTTTAAGGCGGATGAAGCTTTAAGTCTTTTTGCTGATTTAAATCTTTCGAAATCACAATACGGATTACTTCGAGCAAGTCTGATTAACAAAAACTTCGATATATTGCCGTCATATAATATATTAACAAACACAAAAAAACTGTGTTATCCTCCACCCTCCAGCATTGAAATAACCGATACAGACGCTAAAGTAAATCTACAAGATTTGCTGGATCACACTACTGCCCGTATCTTAAAAATTGAAAATATTTACAACCCAACAAGAAGAAATCTTAAATTGTTTACCAAATGGGGATGTGATGGTTCATCGGGACAAAGTGAATATAAACAAATTTTAACAGATGAAAGTAACTTGGTCTCAGATGCAAACTTATTTATAGCATCTTTGGTACCAATAAAGCTGATTGATACAGAAACAAAAGAGGTTCTTTGGCAAAATCCGGCTTGCTCTTCTATTCGATATTGCCGACCAATTCTAATGGAATTTGCAAAAGAAACGCCCGAGAAAACCCGTTCGGTGGTTGGTGATATTCGGGGTCAAATTAATAATTTGAAAATTTCTGAGATACACATGGGGGACCAGCTAATTGAAATAAGTCACGAGCTGTTCTTAACTATTGTGGATAGAAAAGTTACACAAGTTCTAACTGACACAAGTTCTGGAGCTGTGTGTACGGTGTGTGGGGCTAAACCAAGCGATATGAATAATTTGGAGAAGATTGAATCAAAGCCAGATAATATGAATGCTTACGGAGTACGGTTTGTTGACGTTGCATGCATGGATTAGGTGCTTGGAGTTAGTTTTACATATTTCATATAATCTTTCGTTTAAAAAATGGGCTGTGAGAAATCCGGAAGATAAAAAAAAGTAGACAAGACAAGAAAAAACTTGTACAAAGTCCATTTCGAAGCCGAATGGAATTGCATGTTGATAAACCCCGGCAAGGAAGTGGAAATAACAATGACGGCAATACAGCTCGACGTTTTTTTGAGAACTAATACTGCTCTTCAGAAATAACAGGAGTTAATGAGGATCTTATTAAAAGGTTTTATGTTATTCTTCAGACTTTGGCATGCAGTATTGCTGTAAATCCAGAAAAATTTGGTGAATATACTCGCGCTACTGCACAATTGTACGTTACACAATATATGTGGTATAACATGCCTTCTTCAGTACATAAGATCTTAATACATGGGGAAAGTATAATTAGACATTTTGCTGTTCTGCCTATTGGTAATTTACCTGAGGATGCCCAAGAATCTCGTAATAAAGATTACAAAAATATCAGATTGTGTCACGCTAGAAAGTGCTCGAGGTCCGCAACGAATGAAGACGTATTTCATGGTCTTTTATTTATATCAGACCCATACATATCAAGTATCAGAAAACCATCAGTCACTGTTGCCAAGGAACTGTTAGACAAAACCGAGAACCTCTTAGATATTTAAATTGTAGTTTGTATATCAATTATTTTTTTCTTCTATTTTATGTAGTGGATTAATAGATGTTTGTCATTTATTATATGCTATTTTCATATGTAATATTAACAAAAATACGAAATAATAGTGTATATCATTAAACTGTATAATTATCATTCAATAAGTTAAGTAAACTATGTTTTTGTATGAAAAAGTGTCATTTTTATTTTTGTATTATTTTTTTATATATCTATAATATATAAAATGCAACGTCGGTCTGTCTGTCTGTCTGTCTGTCCGTTAGTGCGCTTATCACTGGAGAACCACTTATTCGATTTATGTACTTTTTTTTTTTAAACATACATATGTTCTCTGGCCAGGTTATAGGCTATATTTTATTACGATATGTAGCATAAGAAATAAGTAGTGACGTAAAATAGTGAACGATGTCGGAAAAAAGTTTGCCGCTAGCGCGTTGCCTTGCAATACACCGCCTAAACCATTAAATATGGAACAATATTATGTAGCAGAGAATATTTATAATCTATAATCTATAATATATATAAAATGCAATGTCTCTCTGTCTGTCTGTCTGTCCATTAGTGCGTTTATCACGCGAAAACCACTTATCCGATTTATGTGTCTTTTTTTTAAATTCATACATATATTCTTTGGCCAGGTTACATAATAATAATAATAATCTATATCTATAATATATATAAAATGCAACGTCTCTCTGTCTATCTGTCTGTCCATTAGTGCGTTTATCCCTCGAGATCCACTTATCCGATTTACGTGATTTTTTAAATTCATACATATGTTCTCTGGCCAGGTTATAGATATATATTTTATTACATCTATAATATATATAAAATGTAACTTATATCTGTCTGTTTGTCCGTTTGTGCGCTTATCACTGGAGAACCACTTATCCGATTTATGTGCTTTTTTTTTAAACATGCTAAACCATTAAATATGGAACAATATCATGTAGCAAAGAATATATATATATATATATAAAAAAATGCAACGTCTCTCTGCCTGTCCGTTAGTGCGCTTATTACTGGAGAACCACTTATCCGATTTACGTGCTTTTTTGTTAAACATACATATGTTCTCTGGCCAGGTTATAGGATATATTTTATTACGTTAGGTGACATAAGGAATAAGCAGTGACGATAATAGTGAATCAAGTCGGAGAAAAGTTTGCCGCTAGCGCATTCTCTTGCAATACACTGCCTAAAGTATTAAATATGGAACAATATCAAGTAGCAAAGAATATAGTATATATAAAATGCAACGTCTCTCTGTCTGTGTGTCTGTCCGTTAGTGCGCTTATCATTCGAGAACCCCTTATCCGATTTACGTGTTTTTTTTTTTTTAATTCATACATTTGTTCTCTGGCCAGGTTATCTATAATCTTCTATCTAGAATATATATAAAATGCAACGTCTTTCTGTCTGTCTGTCTGTCTGTCCGTTAGTGCGCTTATCACTTGAGAACCACTTATCCGATTTACGTGTTTTTATAAATTTAAACATATTATTGTTCTATATAATTCGATATAAGCCTAGATAATGGGAGATAAGGAGAAATAATAGGAGATAAGTCGAGATAAAGCTCGATAATGGGAGATAAATATAAATAATGGGAGATAAGGAGAAAATAATGGGAGATAAGGAGAAATATTGAGAGATAAGTCGGGGTAAGCCTAGATAATGGGAGATAAGGTGAGATAATGGGAGATAAGGAGAAATAAGGGGAGATAAGGAGGAATAATGGGAGATCAGCAGAGTTAAGCCTAGATAATCGAAATTATGTAGAGATAATGGGAGATAAGGAGAAATATTGAGAGATAAGGGGAAATAATGGGAGATATTTTATTACGCTGGGTAAATTAAGGAATAAGCAGTGACGATAGTGGTGAATCAAGTACACGCGAGCGGAGCCGCGGGCCGGCTAGTTATAATATATAATTCTCGCAAAAAAGAAAACCGACTTCCTCCCTCCGATTTTCATAAATTTTCAATAGAGTTATCTAAAAATCAATATTTTGGACGGACAAAATATCCGTCCGATTTCCGAAATTTTTTTTATGTGTTCAGCCTGTTGACAAATTCTTTCAAAAAGAAGAAAGAATTTTGAAAATCGGTTTATAAATGGCCGAGATATTCAAAAATTAATTTTTCCAAAAAAAAATTATGGAACCCAACTGCAAGCAATACCTTTCAAACAAAAAAAGAATTTTTAAAATCGGTTCACAAATGGCGGAGTAATATTGGAACAAACATTAAAAAAAAAACGAAAAAAAAAGGAACAAAAAAAATACACACGTGAAGTCGGTTAAAAATTAACAACGAATGTACCATTATTTGATAGTATATACATTAGCGATACTACGTACCAAATTTCAGCTATTTACTTCAATCAACGACAAAGTTACAGATTTTTGAGACGGTACGCACGATTCTGTCCCATAGTGCGGCGGCCTTGATTCGCTGGAACATCGGAGAACGGTTGGCGACTTGAGTCTATTCTACAAGTATTTTCATGGAAAGTGTTCGATGGATGTAGCCCGTTTAATTCCTCCCAGAGCGGTGCATGTTAAAAGTACACGTCGCACAATGGGCTGAATCTCGATTCTAGCTGGACACAATTTAAAAATCAATGTCAAAATGTAGGGTTTGCAAATAAAGAAAATGTTTCTTAAGAGTTTAGTAAACTCAATTCCACCCTCACTTTATTATTATAGCAAATAATAGTATGTAAAAAGTTACTGCGTAAACGGTCGAATGCGAGTAAAGCGTGAGACGCTCTCACGGTACATTTAAGTGACCTTCCTTTATACTACGAGGCTGGTTTGAAAAGTCCGTGCAAAGTCCGAGAGATGGCACCACCGACGCGTATCGAGGTCATGTTTAGTTAGTAGCATGTCTTGAATGAACGCACACCAAGTTTCAGCCATATTGGTCTATTTCTTTGTGTTTGGCATTCGTGTGAATCAAGGAAGTCGAGTGATTTTCAAGAAATGGACGAAAAAGAATTTCGTGTGGTGATTAAACATTACTTTATGAAAGGCAAAACGCCTCGGGAGACTAAAGAGAAGCTTGATAAACATTATGGTGACTCTGCACCTTCGATTAGAACAGTTTATAAGTGGTTTCAAAATTTTCGGACTGGTCATATGGGCACAAGTGACGCTGAACGTTCTGGACGGCCTGTGGAGGTTACGACTCCAGAAATCATTGATCAAATCCATGATATGGTGATGGATGACAGAAGAGTTAAGGTGCGTGAGATTGCTAGTGCTGTGGGCATCTCGATTGAACGGGTACATAATATTTTGCATAAACATTTGGACATGAGAAAGCTATCCGCAAGATGGGTGCTGCGATTGCTCACGCTTGACCAAAAACGGAATCGTGTGAAGTGTTGCAAGGATGGTTTGCAGCTATTCCAGAAGAATCCGGAGCACTTTAAGCGTCGTTTCGTCACTGTGAATGAAACATGGATACATTACTATACTCCTGAGACCAAACAACAATCTAAACAATGGGTTACCAAGGGGGAATCTGCACCAAAAAAGGCGAAGACCGTTCCTTCGGCCGGAAAGGTTATGGCGACTGTCTTTTGGGATTCGTAAGGGATAATCCTCATCGACTATCTGGAAAAGTTTAAAACTATTACAGGTGAATATTATTCATCGTTATTGGACCGTTTGAAAACCGAGCTGCAAGAAAAACGCCCGCGATTGGCACACAAGAAAGTCCTTTTCCATCACGACAACGCGCCAGCACACACCTCAGCAGTTGTGGTCGCAAAATTAATGGAAATAGGATTCTAACTCGTTTCACATCCCCCTTTTCTCCAGACTTGGCTCTCTTGGACTACTATTTGTTCCCCAATTTGAAGAAATGGCTGGCGGGACAAAGATTTTATTCAAACAAGGAGGTGATTGCAGACACTAATGGATATTTTGCAGACTTGGACAAATCCTATTATTCGGAAGGGATCAACAAACTAGAACATCGTTGGACGAAGTGTATAAGCCTAAAAGGAGACTATGTCGAAAAATAAAAAAGGTTTACCCCAAACACATAAGTAGTTTTTATTTTTGCACGGACTTTTCAAACCAGCCTCGTATTTGTACAGTGACAGAATTGTTTATTTTCGTTTGAGTATACATTTTACTGGTTTAGATACATTCTGAGAAGAAGTTTCACGCACTGGAAACATCCTATTAAAGAAGGTAAGTTCATACCATTACAATGTAAGTGAGTGTGATTTTGCTTCGTGGAAAGTGAAAAATCTTTTATATTTTATTGCGCAACTTTTAAAGTCCGCTTCCGTCCGGCTTCTAATTTCCAGAATTTATTTATTATAATATAACTAATAACATATTCAAAGGGGAAAAGCCATAATGAACCATAAATGTAGATATAACAAAAATTCTCAAACGAAAAACCATGTAAGCAGTTAACCCATTGAAACGCATGCCTAGACCAATAAAAATATGAAAAATACAATAATTGGAAACACGACTGGAGCATGAAAAACAATATTTTACCTAACAAGTAGGTTGCAAAAATCAATTTTGCAATAAATTGTTATAAACAAATTATTAGATATTGGTCGCAGAACAAAACTGATTACGCCAACAGATTCTACGGAAAAAACTATGAAAAAAATATATATAACTTTATGTCATGTCTTTCTTTGTTTATGCCAAAAAAATAAATATGTTATATGAAACTTGCTCCAATTCATGACTCTGTAGACCAGAGAAATTAGCAACAATCATTAATGGGAAATAAGACCGGGAGGTAAAAATAATTTTGACATAAAAAGCACATTGCAAAAATCAATATTGCAATAAATTGTTATAAAATTAAAATATTTTTACATCAACGGAGAACAAAAATTTACATGTGTTTCTTTCGTAATTTTTTCCGTAGATCGATTGGTGTAATCAGTGTTTTACGACCAATATGTAAAAATTTGTTTATAACAATTTATTGCAACATTGATTTTTACAACATGCTTTTTATGTAAAAAAACCGGTCAAGTGCAAGTTGAACTTGCACAATTAGTGTTCCGTACGATTATTTTTAAAACAGAAAATTTTGTTAGGGTGGTATAAAATGATCAGTGACTTCACAAAACACATCTCAAATGAGTTTTCAATAAAGTTTGCTTCCAATCTTTACTGAAACCGGTGACCTTGAAATTTTGTTTTTTTTTCTATACCAGATAAATTGTTAAAGGTAATGATAATTTTCGTTCAATCTATACCCCGTGGAGAATATTCCAGAATTTTTTCAAAATTTTTTGATCAGTACTTTTCGAGATAAGGTAGGGGACAGCGATTTTTCACGATTTTTTAAAAGTAATACGAAGAAACGTGTGCGCAAGTATTACATTATATATATATTTTTTACTCGTGTTTTCACAAGCTTTCATTTTACACCACACTCGATGACCTAGTAAAAAAAATTTTTTTTCACACTTCCGATTTCACCCCTCAAAACGAATCCCCTCAAAATTTATGTTACGGTGATATAAAATGATCAGTGACTTCACAAAACACACCCCAAATAAGTTTTCAACAAAGTTTATTTCCAATCTTTACTGAAAATTGATGACCTTGAAATTTCTGTTTTTTTTATATACCAGATAAATTATTACAGATAATGCACTCGTGATAATTTTCGTTCAATCTACACCCCGTGAAGAATATTCCAGAATTTTTTTCAAAATTTTGTGATAAGTACTTTCCGAGATAAGGCGAGACAGCGATTTTTTCGCGATTTTTTAAAAATAATACAAAGAAAAGTGCGTGCAAGTATTACATCATATATAAATTTTTTACTCGTGTTTTCACAAGCTTTCATTTGACGCCACACTCGATTACCTAGTAAAAAAAATTTTTTTTCCCTTCCGATTTCACCCCCCAAAACTAACCCCTTAAGTCAAAATTTAACTTTCAAAACTACATAGCTCTGATGAGGCCATCAATTCCTATATTACTACCAAATTTCAACTTTCTATGACAAATAGTTTCATAGAAAATCGGGTGTGACAGACGGACAGAAAGTGATCTTATAAGTGTTCCGTACGGAACACTAAAAATTGTTTTTCACCTTATTATTTTCCATTATTGATTTTTTGCTATTTTTTCTGGCCTAGCTATGGGTTTTACTGGATTAGCTTTTGTTTGTGTTGAGAATAACTGTCCGTTATGAGATTAACCGTGAGAACCTGAAGCGTGACAACCGAATTACAAGAAAAAGCAAAAAGACTAGCCAAAACATTGAGTGCGACTCAGCGTGATTAGAATAGAGCAGAGACTTATTATTATAATTAGGATATGTTACAGGCGATTTGTCGGATTAATTAATACGGAAAACCTTCAATATGGCCTCAGTACTCTACATGCATGGATAAAATTCTTGGAATGTATCCTGCATATAAGTTATAAACTAGAATTGAGAAAGTCAACCATTCGAGGGGCTACTTCTGATGAGAAGGAGGAGGTGGATACCAAGAAAAGAAATATCCAGAAGGCTTTATGGGATTCTATAGGGATAAAAGTGGACAAAGTATTTCAAGGAAGTGGGACATCCAACACCGGAAACGTGTCCCGCAGATTTTTTCAGCATGCAGATGAAGCCGCTATAGCTACAGGAGTTGATAAGCGATTAATATCTCGATTTGGAACTATTCTTCAGGTATTTCTAAAAAACTTCCTCAAATTCTTCATTATAACAATGACTTTTTTTATCGTTGCAGGTTATTTCAAGCGGGAATCCAATCAAGGAAGACAAATTTAACATATTTGCCTTCATAGGCAAATGCAGTACTGCCAAACTGTTTGTAGAGCTATATGGCTGGTACAGGATGCCTCCCAGCGCACACAAAATCCTTTTACATGGCTCTTTAGCCATCAAACATGCCCTTGTTCCAATAGGGCAGCTTTCAGAGGAGGCACAGGAGGCAAGGAATAAAGACATGAAGCGATTCAGAGCCTATCATACTAGAAAGTCCTAATATATTAAAACCTATGAAGACTTAGTTCATATGCTTCTAATTTCATCGGTTCCTGTTATTACTGGCTTTAGAACGTTCCAGACAGTCTCGTTGAAGGAGTTGAATCCTGAAGCAAAGGAACTACTCACGGCTTCTGTGGAAGAGGTTGAGCAGCATAGCGATGTGGAGAAGGATTCTCCGAACGAATCGAAAGATTCTGATTTTGAATTTATATAAAAGAATAGTTCATTTTATTAGCAAATACATAAATTTAGCAATTAGTATCTCGATTTTATCTTCCCAATTTCTTTTATACCAATTTTTCCTAAGAAAATAAATAAAACACCTCAAAATGCCGTAAAAATTCATTTCTGAGAACTAAAACACCTATTTTTCCTTCATATATATTTTTTATTACTTTTTTTTGGCTATTCTAGTCATTTGGACCTTGTTTAGCCCATAAAACAATTTTGTCCAGCTAGAATCGGGATTCAGCCCATTGTGCGTCGCGCTGATACTTCACGTCCGTATAAGGTTCCTCTTGTTACTCCTCGTACAAGCAGTGGAGAACATCATCCCTGTGGAATGGTGTACCCAGTACTGTGTTTCCCACCGAGTACAATTTACAGCAGCGATTCAAGAACAATGTGAATCGCTTTTTCCGCACACGTGTCGCTCCTGTAGCGCTTTAGGGACTTCCCTGTAGCACGTGTGATAGACCCATAAAAAAAAATTATTCCTCCGTAACAAATATTTTTATTTTAAAAGCACAGTAAACTATCTTTATCCTGAGTACGATTTCTATTCCCGATTTAGGCGTAACTTTGGAATCTGTCTTTATGTCAGAAGCGATCTCTCTTGCCAACGAGAAGAGGCTCTGGAGCCCCCAAACGTTGATGTTATGTGGTTAAAAATAACGACTCAACCAACCACAAGGTTCGTCTGTATCCTCTATCGACCACCAAGTGATACTAACTTTAGAACACTTTTCGCTTCTCTTGCAGACACCATCGATCATTTACAAATTAACTATCCAAATGCCGAAATTGCCATCCTGGGCGACTTTAATGTCCACAACATCAACTGGCTTAAATATTCAAATACTACCGACGAACAAGGTCGTGAAGCCGAATCATTTTCAATCAGTTGTGGCTTGACTCAGCTTATTGATGAACCAACACGGATCCCTGATCGAGACGGAGAGTTCGCCAGTCTTCTTGATCTGTTTTTAACCACCAATCCGGAGATTTACACGGTCAGCGTAAATCCGCCGTTAGGTTCTTCCGACCATAAACTACTTTCGACATCGAGTATTCTACCAATCAGTGACAGAGAGGCGCCCAAACCGCGCAAGATTTGGCACTACAAATCTGCTAAATGGGAAGATCTCACGGATTATTTTCGAACTTTCTGTTGGTTGGACGTTTGTTTTCGAACCGACGACCCATCTGACTGCGCCAGAGAGGTTTCCGATGTTATTTTGGCCGGTATGGAGGCTTACATCCCTTTTTCGAAGAAATGCCCTTCCAACGGCAAGCCTTGGTTTGACCTAAAATGCAAAGAAGCTGTTGCTTCTAAACATCTTGCATACCGACAGTGGCGTGAAGATCCTAACACCATAAATCGTACCATCTTTGTTCGTGCCAGGAACAGATGCAAAGAAATTATCGATGAAACCAAGGAGGTACACAATCAACGGATTAGAAACAAACTTCTCGCTTGTCCCGGCAATTCTAGGTCCTTTTGGTCAGTCGCTAAGGCAGTTAGTCAAAATTTCACCAAATCCACCATACCACCACTCACACGGCCAGATAATTCTATTGCAACGACACCTGTTGAGAAGGCGAACCTGTTAGCTGAACTCTTCGCTTCACATTCTACGGTCGATTTCCAAGGAAAAACACCACCTACTATTCCCATAGTGCAGTTAAGGATGCCCGATATTGTCTTCAGACAGCGTATCATAAAACGTATTTTGATGAAGCTAGACACCAAAAAGGCTTCTGGCGCTGACGGAATACCTGCCATAGTTCTCAAGAACTGTGCGAGGGAACTAACATCAGTTTTCTGTAGACTTTTCAACCTATCCTACAGAAAAGGAATATTTCCTTCCTGCTGGAAATGTGCCGCAGTTCAGCCGATACCTAAAAAAGGCAAGAAGACCTTGCCAAATAACTACCGACCAATCGCACTACTCTCAATAATATCGAAAGTCATGGAAAAGGCTATCAATCAGCATCTTCTAAAATATCTTGAAGGATTCAACATTATTAGTGATCACCAATATGGCTTTCGTAAAAATAGATCAACAGGAGATCTTCTGACTTATGTAACACATGTTTGGAACAACACAATTGAACACTTTGGAGAATCTCGAGCGGTTGCTCTTGACATATCCAAGGCATTTGACCGTGTTTGGCACGGTGGGCTGTTGGCTAAGCTACGTTCTTATGGTATGTCTGAAAAGTTCTGTTTGTGGCTCTCATGTTTTCTCAGAGAGCGTTCTTTACGAGTGGCAGTCGACGGATTTCTTTCTAATACCTTCACTATCAACGCCGGTGTGCCCCAAGGTTCCATACTGTCTCCTACTCTCTTCCTCATTTATATTAACGATCTGCTGGAAAAGACCGAGAATCCAATCTACAGCTTTGCAGATGACAGTACACTTATCTCTTCATTCACTTTGAACGCTCGGACATCGACTACTCAGACGAATATCCGCAGACAGCAGGAAGTCATTCAACTTAACAAAGACCTGGAAGAAATTCTATCTTGGCTTGACAGTAACCAAGTGGAATTTAATGCTCCAAAACCCCAGGCTGCAGTTTTTTCTAAAAAAGTTAACGTCGCAGAACCCGACATAGTTATGTCGGGGCACTCCATCCCTCTAACATCGTCACTGAATCTGTTAGGCGTTAATTTGGGAGCAAATTTGTCCTGGCATGAACATGTTGCAGGCATAG
Source organism: Pachyrhynchus sulphureomaculatus (assembly GCA_019049505.1). Taxonomy (NCBI): domain Eukaryota; kingdom Metazoa; phylum Arthropoda; class Insecta; order Coleoptera; family Curculionidae; genus Pachyrhynchus; species Pachyrhynchus sulphureomaculatus. Next base: position 5,688,404 of record CM032450.1, read on the forward strand.
CAAGGAGAGCTTCTCAAAAGTTGGGAATATTGTTTCGAACCAGAAAGCTTTACACTCCACAACAACTGTTAATTCTTTACAAAGCTCAAATTCGACCAACTATGGAATACTGCTCCCATGTTTGGAGCTCCGCTCCCAAACATACACTGCATTTATTGGATTCTTTCCAGAGAAGAGCTGTTCGTCTGATTGGAAACCGGGAACTGACCGACGGCCTTGATTCGCTGGAACATCGAAGAACGGTTGGCGACTTAAGCCTATTCTACAAGTACTTTCATGGAAAGTGTTCGAAGGATGTGGCCCGCTTAATTCCTCCCAGTGCGGTGCATGTTAGAAGTACACGTCGCGCTAATACTTCACATCCGTATGAGGTTCAGCTTGTTACCCCTCGTACAACGGTTTTCAAGCAGTCTTTTATATGGAGAACATCATACCTTTGGAATAGTTTGTCCAGGACTGTGTTTCCCATCGAGTACAATCTACAGCGATTCAAGAACAACGTGAATCGCTTTTACCGCACACGTGTCGCTCCTGTAGCGCTTTAGGGACTTCCCTGTAGCACGTGTGCTAGACCCATAAAAAAAAAAAAAAGTAACGTATGGAACACTAATTGCGCAAGCTCGACTTGCACTTGGCTAGTTATTTCATGCTGTGAAGTCAAAATTGAAACAAAAAAGTAGTCATATGCAAAAACTTTATTAATAATTTTGTAAGTTACATACAAATAGAAAACACAATAAAGCAATGCTGAAAGAAAAAAATAAGTAAATATATGTTAAAATGGTTGTTTGAAAAACACAAATTTAAGTAGAATTATTTTTTAAAATAGTTTTTTTGTTTATCACTAGAGACCGGATTATATGCATTTGCATATTTAGACCATTCTCACCGATTATTGCATATTTTACCCAAAATCTAGTAATGATGCATATTTTCCCTATATTTACAATATTTCTCGGTATTACTAGGCAATTGAATTGCTCATGGTATTGTTAATGTCGCCGTCTGGAACCGATCTTATCGCCGGGACATTACCTGCAATAGTCTAAACATCGACTAGTTTATAGTGCCAGGGGAATACCCAAAATTACGATGGTATTTTATTCCTTTGTTTCTTGGTCGGGATATTAAGTGATAAGTAGTTAGTTTCTAAGAATATTTGTTTAAGCGTGGACCAAATAAACAATTTTCTCGAAGACGAATTTTTATTTTAAAACAAGATATCAGTTTTAACATTATTGTCGACGCGCTTGCATCAGTGTAGCCTTATTCCAATTTTTAACGTGTTGGGTTAAAGTTTAACATGTACCATGCCGCCCGCAAAAAAAGTGTCTCTTCGTGGGTAGCTGATTATCATCCTGGAACATTTACATACGACGGAAATGTTTTATATTGTCAAGTTTGCGAGAAAAAAATGTTTCGGGCACAAATAAGTTTCAAATTGACCAGCATGTCAAAACAAGTCTTCATATCGCAGGATTGCAAAAAAAAGGCCCACGACAACAACTTATAACAGCAGCAAGTAGCAGTGATTCCACTTCTATAGGCAAACAAAAAAACCACTTTAGCATGGATTTATGTGAGGCATTGCTTGCAAGTAATATTCCTCTCCACAAACTCACAAATCCTACATTCAAAGATTTTTTGCGAAAATATTGCTTGAATCAAAAAATACCAGACGAATCAACACTGCGTAAAAATTACGTACCAACAATTTACCAACATGTTCTGGAAGAAATACGTAATGAACTTAAGGATGACATTATTTGGATTTCAGCTGATGAAACTACCGACAGTTGTGGTCGCTATAATGCGAATTTAATTGTGGGTCCATTAAGATTAGAGCCTTCTTCTTCCTATTTGGTGGCTTGCAAAGAACTTGACAAGACAAATCATTCTACGATCGCCAGATTTCTGAATGAAGGGATTAAAAAAAATATTTCCTGAATCTTCTGCAGATGAAAGACTGTTTATATTTCTCTTAGATGCTGCTCCCTATATGATCAAGGCAGCCAAAGTCCTACAAGTATTTTATCCAAATTTAATTTATGTGACGTGCTTTGCTCACGGAGTCCATCGACTCGCTGAAGAAGTACGATCCACGTTTGGAAATGTAAATAAACTGACTTCATCAGCAAAGAAAGTGTTTCTTAAGGCACCTGCTCGCAATAACGCCTATAAAGAAAAACTGCCAAATGTGCCTTTACCTCCCGAACCAGTGGTAACTCGATGGGGAACATGGATTGAAGCTGTATTATTTTACAATGAACATTTCGAGGCCATCAAAGGTGTAGTAAATGACTTCGATAGTGCAGAGGCTATGGCAGTTCGTCAATCCAAGGAAGTATTTAACGATTCTGATATTAAAAAAACATAGCTTTGATTAGCATTTACTTTTCCCACATACCTGCGGGTATTAAAAAGCTTGAAACTCGAGGTTTGGCGTTAACCGAATCAATTCAGTTAATGAATAAAATCCGTCAAATAAACTCCACATTGCCAGATGTATTCCCGCGTAGAGTTAAAAAAAAGTTTGAAAACATTTTGTGCAATAACCCATGCTTTGAACCTTTGCGTCAAATTGATAGTTTTATTAATGGGACGGTTGAACTTTGGCCAGAAACAATACTACCCAGTTACCTCAGTGGATGTGGAACGGTCTTTTTTCCACTTATAAAAATATTTTAAGTGATCGAAGACACAATGTTACTACCCAACATTTGGAACAATACCTTATTGTTTACGTGTACAAGAATACAAATGTTAAATAATTTTAAAAAATGTTAAATAATTGTTAATTAAATTTAAACATTGCCGATAACTTGTTAATTTTATGCTGATTTTGAAATAAAAAACTAAAAATTACTACTTTATTATTATTTTAATATTGCATATTTTGACCCATTTCATGCATATTTTAAGCATTTTTCATGCATATTTGCATGCAAATTTCAAGAGTTTTATGTTGCATATAATTCGGTCTCTATTTATCACCGTCGAGATCTAAAACCATATTTAAAAATGAACAAGGCCAAATCTGCTACAGTTACTATTAAACAAATAGACAATAGATAAAACACTCATCAATAGGCTAAATAAGGTGAGTCTAATATATTGCATTTGTCATTATGTAATAAACACTGTGGGCTCAGCATGCTGGCATTATTACGTTTTGATATAACAAACTGCGTCTGCGCTACGTGTGCGGAAAAAGCGATTCACATTATTCTTGAATCGCTGGAAATTATACTCGGTGGGAAACACAGTACTGGGTAAACCATTCCATAGGGATGATGTTCTCCATATAAAAGACTGCTTGAAAAGCGTTGCACGAGGAGTAACAAGCTGAACCTCATACGGATGTAAAGCACCAGCGCGACGTGTACTTCTAACATGCGCCACTCTGGGAGGAATTAAGCGGGCTACATGCTTCGAACACTTTCCATAAAAATACTTGTAGAATAGACGCAAGTCGCGAACCGTTCTTCGATGATCCAGCGAATCAAGGCCGCCGGTCAGTTCTGGGTCTCCAATCAGACGAACAGCCCTTCTCTGAACAGAATCCAACAAATGCACTGTATGTTTGGGAGCGGAGCCCCAAACATGGGAGCAGTATTCCATAGTTGGTCGAATTTGAGCTTTGTAAAGAATCAACAGTTGTTGTGGAGTGTAAAGCTTTCTGGTTCGAAATAATATTCCCAACTTTTGAGAAGCTCTCCTTGCTATGCCTGCAACATGTTCATGCTAGGACATATTTGCTCCCAAATTAACGCCCAACAAATTGAGTGACGATGCTAGGGGAATGGAGTGCCCCGACATAACTATGTCGGATTGAGCAACGTTAACTTTTTTAGAGAAAACTGCCGCCCGGGTTTTTGTAGCATTAAATTCCACTTGGTTACTGTCACCCCAAGATAAAATTTCTTCCAGGTCTTTGTTAAGTTGAATGACTACCTGCGGTCTGCGGATATTCGCCTGAGTAGCCGATGTCCGAGCATTCAAAGTGAATGAAGAGATAAGCGTACTGTCATCTGCAAAACTGTAGATTGGGTTCCCGGTCTTTTCCAGCAGATCGTTAATGTAAATGAGAAAAAGAGTAGGAGACAGTATGGAGCCTTGGGGCACACCGGCGTTGATAGTAAAGTTGTTAGAAAGAAATCCGTCGACTGCGACTCGTAAAGAACGCTCTCTGAGGAAACATGAGAGCCACAAACAGAACTTTTTAGACATAGCATAAGAGCGTAGCTTAGCCAACAGTCCATCGTACCAAACACGGTCGAATGCCTCGGATATGCCACGAGCAACTGCACGAGATTCTCCAAAGTGTTCAATTGCGTTATTCCAAACATGTGTTACATAAGTCAGAAGATCTCCTGTTGATCTATGTTTACGAAAGCCATATTGGTGATCGCTAAAAGTGGTGAATGCTTCAAGGTATTTTAGAAAGTGCCGATTGACAGCCTTTTCCATGAATTTCGGTATTATTGAAAGCAGTGCGACTGGTCGGTCTTTATTTGGCAAGGTCTTCTTGCCTTTTTTAGGTATCGGCTGAACTGTGGCACATTTCCAACAGGAAGGAAATATTCCCTTTCTGTAGGATAGGTTGAAAAGTCTACAGAAAACTGGTGTTAGTTTCCTCGCACAGTTTTTGAGAACTATGGCAGGTATTCCGTCACAGAAGCTTTTTTGGTGTTTAGCCCCATTAAAATGGGTTTTATGATACGCTGTCTGAAGACAATATCGGGCATCCTTGACTAATATGGGAATAGTATTTGGTGTTTTTCCCTTGGAAATCGACAGTAGAATGTGAAGCAAACAGTTCAGCCAACAAGTTCGCTTTATCAACAGGTGTCGTTACAATAGAACTATCTGGCCGTGTGAATGGTGGTTTGGTGGATTTGGTGGTAGACCTGGAATTGTTGAGACAAGCGAGAAGTTTGTTTCTAATTCGCTGATTGCTTATTGCCGATTACAGTTGTGCCGATATTTGTAAACCATAATTTCCAAGATAAAAGCAACTATCGAAATTGAATATCCTACTAACAGAGAATACATAATACTTTGTGCCTTTTTGAAATCTAATGTTTTGTGGCCTTGTTCTTCGACTTCTTCGCCAACAATATTTTTATCAGAATTAACAGGAATCTGCATCCATTTAGCAGCTAGTCCACATGCAATTGACTGAATAATTAGGCTATTCACTCGCTCATAACCCCAAAATCCTTTATGCATGACGATTGTCAAAGGAACTGAAACTGCTCTTTGTGGAATAATTGATAATAATTTGTGTTTGGTTGTTGATACGTAATTGTTGATTTTGTATTTTATGTATGCATTTTGAACCAGGAAAGCTAGATCTCTATTGAGTGCAACTTCCTTTAAGCAGTGATCAAAATTGTTTACTATACAATGTTTGGATTTAGATACTAATTGGTAACCTACTGTGGTTGTAATTTGAAAAAATCTTTCACTGTTTGGCGAAATGTAGATGCGTAGATTGTTTTCTAGAATATCTGTAATACTCGAATACTTTTCTTGGTATGTACTGTCTTTTGTCAAGAGACTCGTCAAATATGTTGTGTAAGCAGCATTGTAGACGAGAGAAAAAAGTAAAATTATGGAAAATATTGCCCTTACCCCATGACACTTTGGCAGACGGTTTACAGTAATGTTAATAATAGTGAGTATTACATTTGTGAAAACTGTAATTGGCTCCTTGTAGGTATTGTGTTCATCTTCAGAATTATTTGCTGCACAAATTATCATTACAGTAGACAAAATAGTAAATAATGCCATCAAATACCATACTTTATCTTGGATAATATTCACTATGCTTATCATTTGTATAGTTAATATGCGTTGACGTGGTACGACCCACACTAACGCCTCGACCCCATAAGGAAAACTTAAATCAAAAAGTTGTTGTCTCTTGTACTCTTGTGCATAACCTCCAATGGCAATATCACCTTTCTTTTCTGATAGTTTCTTTAAATGCAAATACAACTGTTCTATTTTCGTAAACGTTTCCAAATCCTTCAGACTCTATAAATCTCAGTGAAACATTCATATAAGCGAATATATTTGTTATTAATCCAACTTCTTGACCGTGTCTCGTATATTCCTTCTCATCAAGTACTACATTGTCTTTTATATTTAGTATGTACGGAGGAAGAGCAACAAACAAAACTCGTAGTTGGCAAGATTTAAAAACTCTTGGAACCTTTTGTCCAAACCACAGGGCGTTGTTTTCAAACGTACCATTTTTACAAGTATCAATTAATTTAATATCAGTATTAACGTTGTAAAAGCACTTATCTTTGTTAAACTGCATTAAAGTTAATAAGTTGAACGTATCGTTTTTGTTGGGATTTGCCAACAAAAGTACTGCATTTAAAATCTTGTGCTCACTTACTACATAAAAAACTTCCCTTATTATTTGTATGTCATGTTTGAAATAAGTGGATGATACAATTAAAAAATTGGCATGTGGATTTAGAATATCAAATGACTTCAAGACTTCAAAAGATTTGTTTAGTTCTCCTTGATGACGAAAAAAAACAATATAATTTTTCAATTGTGTGAGCTCTATTTTCTTTCGGAGTTATTATTCTTTTTTCTTTTGCGTCAACTTAGAGGCCATGTTCTATATCGAGTCAGTTCTTCTATTAGTACCGTGCTAGATAAAATATTCGTATTATCATCAGCATCTGGTTCGGTTATTGGTACTGATATTAATATTGTTTTATGAAAAGTTCCAAATAAACGTTCTCCTTTTACCATACAATTAACTAAAGATAATTTACTATTTATTCTTGTATTACTTTGATACATTAGGTTTGCCCATGCAACACAAAACATGTAAAATAGAATTATTATTTTAATCATGTCAAAGTAGGAACAAATTTAATACTAAAAGTTATGTAGTATTGTCGGTTAAATAATGTTCTGTTATAATTACATAGTTATCAAAATATATACAGTAATTTATCATTTTAATGTGATATGTTTCTATTAATCTGCTTGATTTCATTACAGATAAGAAACATGGCATGGGCGATTCTTATATACGAAGCATGTTTTGAGGTTTTCATAAAAAAAATTATAGTATTCACTAAAATAAATCCATTCGCCAAAACTAGCGTATTTAAAAGTCTCCATAAAGTGTTAAAAAACCATAAATTGCACTTATCTTGGCCTTAGAGAACAACACCTCATAGTAGTGTATTTGTGGGAATGCAGGGAGGAGGCGGGGTAGAAGGCAAATTTTTGCTTCCCGGAGGTACAAATTTTTACCTCTGGGAGGCAAAAATTTGCCTCCCAAGAGGCAAAATTTTGCTTCCCATTGACATTCCCACAAACCTTTGGTTATATGATTATAAAAATAAAATTTGCAAATCCTCTCTGTGATTCCACCTCCCAAGAGACAAAAATTTTTCCTCCCAAGAGGTAAAATATGATGGAAGTAGGGGAATAGAATTTCGAGCTATAAGAAGAACTACAACTTAAAATTATATTCCCTTTTCTACAATGACACATTCAAATAATGTCTACAGAGAAATCTGTTACTGATTTAAATCAACAAGTTGAAAAATTGTATAATACATTTTGTGATTTGGTTGATGAACAGATTTTTGTATGCTATGCATAGTCGTCCAGAACAAATCCGTTTATATAATGATATGATTGATTTATTATTCACAAGGTATAGACCCTTGTGCAAAATATTTCAAAACTCTAAATATTTTAGAATTTGTGAAGGAATTAGACAAAGGTTTCTACAATATGGAAGAAGAGGCAAGAAATATTATCAATCTATGATGAAAGAAACTTTAGTTGTAAAAAAGTAAGAAAATCTACACATGACCAAGTCGATAAAGACTCCTTAAATGGTTTAGTCAAAAACGACATGAACATGTTCCTATTACGGCTATGCTTTACGAGAGAAAGCTAGTGAATTGGGAAGGAAAATAGCGAATAACTAGTTTAACTGTTCTAGATATTGCATTGAACGATTTAAAAAGAGACATAATATTAATGGAAGTAAGATAGTAGGAGAAACTGCAGGAGTGGATATGACTGTTGTTGATCAGTGGTTGGCCAATATATGGCCGAAAATTTCAGAAAGTTATGAATAAGTGGACATTTTTAATGCAGATAAAACGGGTTTGTTTTATAAGATGACGCCGACATTAAAGTTTGTCGGAGAGAATTGTGCTGGTGGAAAATTATCATTGGTAACTGCATATATGTCTGGAACGGAGAAAAGAAAATTGTCGGTGATAGGAAAGTCCGCCAATCCCAGATGTTTTAAAAACAAACATTTACCAGTAAAGTACAAACAGTATAGCCTGAGATATAATAATATCAGAAATTTTTGAAAACGAACTGATCGAATGGGACAAAGAATTAAAATTCACAAACAGAAAAATATTACTTTTGATTGAGAACTTTCCAGCGTACCCTGAAGTTGATCTACAGCAAATAAAATTGGTTTTTATGCCTCCAAACACAAGTGCAAAGCTTCAGCCTATGGATCAAGGTGTGATACATTCTTTAAAATGTTATTATAGAAAGATTTTACTTATGAAAATGTTAAAAACGATTGATAGAGGTAACATTTTTTCTGTAACTCACTTGGACGCTAAAAATTTTATCCATATGGCTTGGCAAAGAGTCTGTAGAGAAACCATTACAAACTGTTTTAAGCATGGCGGATTTTTAAGGCAGGAATTTAGATATGACTCAGATGATGAGCTACCGTTGACAAAGTGGATTAAAAAACATCGAGAATTTCCTACTGATTGCCTGAAATTTGTTTACGATGCTGACATTCAACAAAGTACCGTTAAAATATATATATATATATATATATATATATATATATATATATATATATATATATTCATATTTACGAAAAATTGTTTTTATTGAAAAACAAAGTTTACATTTTTAACGAGCTAACGACAAGGAACTTACGAACTAAAAAAAAAACTAGTATTTTCAGAGATAATTTAAATATGCTTTTAAAACAACGAACAAAACTAGTACAATAATATACAAAGTCTAAACCTAACTTAAAACAATTTTTTTCGAAGTTTCATTTCTGCAAAATCGAGAATAATTTCTTTCAGATCTAATTTACTACGTAATTCATGTTCAATGACCAACATTACTAACCCATTAAGGCGATTTTGTGTAGTCATAGTTCTGAAATAATTTTTTCTTATTTTTAATTTAGAAAAAGTTCTTTCGCCAGTAGCAATAATTATGGGCAGCGTTAACAAAACTCTTAGAGTACTGCTCAAATTTGGCCCAATTTTAAGGGAAGTAATGAATTTGAGAACGCCAACTGGACCTTCTTTCTTAGATCTTTACAATGTAGTTCATTTATACACATATGTCTGTTTATAAACATCATATATAAATTCAAAAGAGTCATTATGACTATTCAGTAGGTTGAATCTCAGCTCCAATTAATTGATCGCCTGATCTATAGTAAAGACAAAAAAATCTGTTTTATATTTTTTGTTTTGGAGCTTGTATTATTTCGTCTAAACTTTCATATGAAAAATTTCGTTTTGTAGTCCGAACACGATGACGTGATGTAATCAATTCAAAGTTTTTTTCTACGTCGCTGGCTAAATTTTCAGGTTCTAAGATAATGTTGTCAAAGGATTCATCCGATCTTAATTCTTTAAAAAAAATTAATGAGCTATTTAATAAATTAGTGGCTGGGGATAAATCAAAATCTTTGGATGGAAGTAGCTTACTTATCAGATTAATACGATTCAAGATTTTATACCAAATAACGATTGAACATAAAAACTTAAATTGATTTATTGTGATTAATAAACCGCTAGCCTCACCTCGAATCGTATTATCTATTTCGGCATTCTCATAAATACTTAATAAAACATCAAGAATATCCTTTATTTGAAAACTTAAAGGTTTTAGGGAATCTATACGACTTTCTCAACGAGTGTCGCTCATTGGTTTCAATGTAAGAGTATTGAGGCGTTCTCTTAATATGGCCCACCGAAAAGTCGATAAGTTAAACATATACTCGTATATAGCTTTTGAACCATATCAAAAAAGTTCTCCGCCTCCAAAGAAAATTTTGCCATATCGCTAATTACTAGGTTTAAGGAATGACTGCTGGAAGGTACGTAAGATGCTCTAGGGTTTAAGGTTTTAATTCTTGATTGTACTACCGATTTCTCGCCTCTCATATTTGAACCATTGTCGTAACCTTGACCCCTCATATTTTCCACTTTCAATCCATTTTTCCTAAACTCTTCCAATGAAACTCGCAATTTTTTGATATCTCGTGAAATTCCTGAACATATATGGAGTAGTTTTCGTGACCTTCACAATTATATAAACACCATTTATTTTTCAAGTAAAATTGTACAAACGAAAATTACTGATTTTATTGCATAAACTACGTAGTTTATACTCGTATATGTACCAACATACATAATAATAACTTTAGTGTGACCTTATTTTTCTAAGCATTAGCGCCTAATCTGAATAAAAAATAAAGAAAAATAATATTTTGTTTACTTTTTTTTTATGGGTCTAGCACACGTGCTACAGGGAAGTCCCTAAAGGCTACAGGAGTGACACGTGTGCGGAGAAAGCGATTCACGTTGTTCTTAAATCGCTGTAAATTGTACTCGGTGGGAAACACAGTCCTGGGCAAATTATTCCAAAGGGATGATGTTCTCCATATAAATGACTGCTTGAAAAGCGTTGTACGAGGAGTAACAAGCTGAACCTCATACGGATGTGAAGTATTAGCGTGACGTGTACTTCTAACATGCACCGCTCTGGGAGGAATTAAACGGGCCACATCCTTCGAACACTTTCCATGAAAATACTTGTAGAATAGGCTCAAGTCGCCAACCGTTCTTCGATGTTCCAGCGAATCAAGGCCACCTGTTAGTTCCGGGTCTCCAATCAGACGAATAGCTCTTCTCTGAATAGAATCCAACAAATACAGTGTATGTTTGAGAGCGGAGCCTCAAAGATGGGAACAGTATTCCATAGTTGGTCGAATTTGAGCTTTGTAAAGAATTAACAGTTGTTGTGAAGTGTAAAGCTTTCTGGGTCGAAATAATATTCCCAACTTCTGAGAAGCTCTCCTTGCTATGCCTGTAACATGTTCATGCCAGGACATATTTGCTACCAAATTAACGCCCAACAAATTGAGTGACGATGTTAGAGGAATGGAGTGCCCCGACATAACTATGTCGGGTTCAGCAACGTTAACTTTTTTAGAAAAAACTGCCGCCTGGGTTTTTGTAGCGTTAAATTCCACTTGGTTACTGTCACCCCAACATAGAATTTCTTCCAGGTCTTTGTTAAGTTGAATGACTTCCTGCTGTTTGCGGATATTTATCTGACTAACCGATGTCCGAGCATTCAAAGTGAATGAAGAGGTAAGTGTACTGTCATCTGCCAAGTTGTAGATTGGATTCTCGGTCTTTTCCAGCAGATCGTTAATATAAATGAGAAAGAGAGTAGGAGACAGTATGGAGCCTTGGGGTACACCGGCGTTGATAGTGAAGGTGTTAGAAAGAAATCCGTCGACTGCCACTCGTAAAGAACGCTCTCTGAGGAAACATGAGAGCCACCAACAAAACTTTTCAGACATACAATAAGAACGTAGCTTAGCCAACAGCCCATCGTGCCAAACACGGTCGAATGCCTTGGATATGTCAAGAGCAACCGCTCGAGATTCTCCAAAGTGTTCAATTGTGTTGCTCCAAACATGTGTTACATAAGTCAGGAGATCTCCTGTTGATCTATTTTTATGAAAGCCATATTGGTGATCGCTAATAATGTTGAATCCTTCAAGATATTTTAGAAGATGCTGATTGATAGCCTTTTCCATGACTTTCGATATTATTGAAAGCAGTGCGATTGGTCGGTAGTTATTTGGCAACGTCTTTTTTGCCTTTTTTAGGTATTGGCTGAACTGTGGCACATTTCCAGCAGGAAGGAAATATTCCCTTTCTGTAAGATAAGTTGAAAAATCTACAGAAAACTGGCGTTAGTTCTCTCGCACAATTTGTGAGAACTATGGCAGGTATTCCGTCAGCGCCAGAAGCCTTTTTGGTGTCTAGCTTCATCAAAATACGTTTTATGATACGCTGCCTGAAGACAATATCGGGCATCCTTGACTGCATTATGGGAATATTAGGTGGTGTTTTTCCCTGGAAATCGACAGTAGAATGTGAAGCAAAGAGTTCAACCAAGAAGTTCGCTTTCTCAACAGGCGTCTTTGCAATAGAATTATCTGGCCGTGTGAGTGGTGGTACGGTGGATTTGGAGGATCCGCTGGTGAAATTTTGACTAACTGCCTTAGCGACTGACCAAAAGGACCTGGAATTTTTGGGACAAGCGAGAAGTTTGTTTCTAATCCGTTGATTGTGTGCCTCCTTGGTTTCGTCGATAATTTCTTTGCATAATCCTGGCACGAACAAAGGTGTTAGGATTTTCACGCCAATGTCGGTATGCAAGATGTTTGGAAGCAACAGCTTCTTTGCATTTTCGGTCAAACCAAGGCTTGCCGTTGGAAGGGCATTTTTTCGAAAAAGGGATGTAAACCTCCATACCGGCCAAAATAACATCGGAAACCTCCTTGGCGTAGTCAAATGGGTCATCGGATCGAAAACAAACGTCGAACCAAGGGAAAGTTCAAAAATATTCCATGAGATCTTCCCATTTAGCAGATTTGTAGTGCCAAATCTTACGCGGTTTAGGCGCCTCTCTGTCACTGATTGGTAGGATACTCGATGTCGATAATAGTTTATGGTCGGAAGAACGTAATGGCGGATTTACGCTGACCGTGTAAATCTCCGGATTGGTGGTTAAAAAACAGATCAAGAAGACTGGCGAACTCACCGTCTCGATCAGGGATCCGTGTTGGTTCGTCAATAAGCTGAGTTAAGCCACAACTGATTGAAAATGATTCGGCTTACTGTTTGTAATGAACTTCGTTGTATATATATATGTATATATTTATATATATATATATATATATATATATATATATATATATATATATATATAATAATGATGTATTTGAATTTTGAGTGCCATATTAAGAAATTGTGTGATTTTTGGGCTCAATACCAACCTAAATCTGAAATGGATTTCAAAAAATTTCAGAAAACTAAAATAAAAATGTAATTTCCTAATATAACCAAAAGTTTTCTCTAATAATCTGATTCTACCCCAAAAAATCTACAACTTTTGTAGAAAAAGTTTTTTTATGGCCTCAATTTTCGGGGATATTTATCAGAGGTAATTTGACATATTTTGGACATTTAACAATTTTTTATTCGGAAACTAAAACTTTTAGAGTAATTATGTAAGAGACAAAAAATACTTGTTTTTACTCGTAGAATTTTTGAAGCACTTTTTAACAATTCGTAATTTTGACCTATGTATATGCACCGGCAAATTATTTTAGTACTAAAAATCATAAAAAAATAACCCGACATAACCATGTCTGGTTCAGAAACGTTAACTATATTAAAAAACTGCCACATGGGTTTTTGTAACTTTGTTGTTATGTTGAACGTTTTCCTGCTATCTGCATATGTTCGAGCATTCAAAATGAATGAAGAAATAAGCGTACTGTCATCTGCAAAGCTGTAGATTGAATTCCTGGTCTTTTCCAGCAGATCGTTAATGTAAATAAGAAAGAGAGTAGGAGACAGTGAGGAGCTCTGGGACACACCAGCGTTGATAGTGAAGATGTTAGAAGTAAATCTTTCGACTGCCACTCATAAAGAAGACGCTTTGAGAAAATATAAGACCTATAAACAGAACGTTTCAGACATACCAGAAGAGGGCAGCTTAGCAAATAATTCATGCTTGGATGTATCAAGAGCAACCGCTCGAGATTTTCTACATTGTTCAATTGATCTGTGTCTACAAAAGCCATATTGATGATCGCTAATAATATGGAATCCTTAAAGATATTTTAGAAGATGCTGATTGATAGTACTTTCCATGACTTTCGACATTATTGAAAGCAGTACGACTGGTTGATGGTTATTTGGCAAAGTCTACCTGCCTTTTTTGTGTATCGGGTGAACTGTGGCGCATTTTTAGCAGAAGGAAATAGTATAAAAACACATTTCTAGTAAAGTATTTGAAAAGGTCGCAACACCAATACTTTTATATGGAGGAGAAACATGGACAATGGCAAAAAGACAGAAACGAAAGATAACGGCTACAGAAATGAGATTCATAAGGAAAATAGAGGATAAAACAAGGATGGACAACTCAGAAAGAACTTAAACCTGAAACCAATGGTGGAAAAGGTTGAGGAAGCACAACTAAGATGGTATGGTCATGTCGAAAGGATGCCTGAACAAAGAAGAATAGTTAGACAATTGTTTGAAGCCAGAGTGAGCAAGAAAAGAACAAAAGGCCGACCTAGAAGGGCATGGTTGGGGGATGTTAGAGAGGCAGTGGCCAAAAAAGGGGGAGAGTGGGAACACGCAAGACTAGCCACACAGGATAAAAAGAGGTGGAAGGAAATAAGGAAAAGACAAATATAGAATAACTCAACTCCACGGGCCTTACACCCCTAAAGGGGTAGAAAGGCATAAGGATTAAGTGGAAGTGGAAATATTCTCCTTCTGTAGAATAGGTTGAAAAGTCTGCAGAAAACTGCTGTCAGTTCTCTCATATAGAAGATAGAAAGAGAGAGGAGGAAAGGAGGAAGAGAGATTTAATATCTTAGTATTCAACTCATAAAAAAGTTTTATAATATAAATATCTCAAATTTATGCCCAACTTTTCAAATACTTAAAAAAAAACTTATTTTATTATTTTATGTTATTCGAATTTAAATAAATGAAATAATTAGTGTTCCGTACGAAACACTTATAAGATGACTTCGGTGTCTGTCTTTCTGTCTGTCCGTCCGTCCGTCTGTTTGTCTGTCTGTCTGTCACACCCGATATTCTCCGAAACTACTTGTCATAGAAAGTTGAAATTTGGTAATAATATAGGAGTTGATGGCTTCATCAGAGCCATGTAGTTTTGAAAGTTAAATTTTGACTAAAGGGGTTAGTTTTGGGGGTGAAATCGAAAGTGAAAAAAAAAATTTTTTACTTGGTCATGGAGTGTGGTGTCAAATGAATGCTTATGAAAACACGAGTAAAAAATATATATACAATGTAATACTTGCGCACACTTTTCTTTGTATTCTCAAAAACTGTGCGAGGGAACTAACGCCAGTTTTCTGTAGGCTTTTCAACCTATCTTACAGAAAGGGAATATTTACTTCCTGCTGGAAATGTGCCACAGTTCAGCCAATACCTAAAAAAGGCAAGAAGATCTTGCCAAATAACTACCGGCCAATCGCACTGCTTTCAATAATATCGAAAATCATGGAAAAGGCTATCAATCAGCATCTTCTAAAATATCTTGAAGGATTCAACATTATTAGCGATCAAAAATATGGCTTTCGTAAAAATAGATCAACAGGAGATCTCCTGACTTATGTAACACATGTTTGGAACAACGCAATTTAACACTTTGGAGAATCTCGAGCGGTTTCTCTTGCCATATCCAAGGTGTTCGACCGTATTTGGCACGATGGGCTGTTGGCTAAGTTACGTTCCTATGGTATATCTGAAAAGTTCTGTTTGTGGCTCTCATGTTTCCTCGGAGTCGGTGTACCCCAAGGCTCCATACTGTCTCCTAGTCTCTTTCTCATTTATATTAACGATCTGCTGGAAAAGACCGAGAATCCAATCTACAGCTTTGCAGATGACAGTACACTTATTTCTTCATTCACTTTGAACGCTCAGACGTCGGCTACTCAGACGAATATCCGCAGACAGCAGGAAGTCATTCAATTTAACAAAGACCTGGAAGAAATTCTATCTTGGGGTGACAGTAACCAAGTGGAATTTAACGCTACAAAAACCCAGGCGGCAGTCTTTTCTAAAAAAGTTAACGTTGCTGAACCCGACATAGTTATGTCGGGGCACTCCATTCCTCTAACATTGTCACTCAATTTGTTGGGAGTTAATTTGGGAGCAAATATGTCCTGGCGTGAACATGTTGCAGGCATAGCAAGGAGAGCTTCTCAGAAGTTGGGAATATTATTTCGAACCAGAAAGCTTTACACTTCACAACAACTGTTAATTCTTTACAAAGCTCAAATTTGACCAACTATGGAACACTGCTCCCATGTTTGGGGCTCCGCTCCCAAACATACACTGCATTTGTTGGATTCTATTTAGAGAAGAGCTGTTCGTCTGATTGGAGACCCGGAACTGACAGGTGGCCTTGATTCGCTGGAACATCGAAGAACGGTTGGCGACTTGAGCCTATTCTACAAGTATTTTCATGGAAAGTGTTCGAAGGATGTGGCCCGCTTAATTCCTCCCAGAGCGGTGCATGTTAGAAGTACACGTCACGCTAATACTTTACATCCGTATGAGGTTCAGCTTGTTACTCCTCATACAACGCTTTTCAAGCAGTCATTTATATGGCGAACATCATCCCTTTGGAATAATTTGCCCAGGACTGTGTTTCCCACCGAGTACAATTTACAGCGATTCAAGAACAACGTGAATCGCTTTCTCCGCACACATAAAAAATATATTTTTTTAAAAAATCGCGAGAAATCGTTGTCCCCCACCCCTATCTCGAAAAGTACTGATCAAAAAATTTTGAAAAAATTCTGGAATATTCTCCACGGGGTGTAGGATGAACGAATATTATCACGAGTACATTAGATTTAATAATTTATCTGGTATATAAGAAAAAAACTTCAAGGTCATCAGTTTATACCACCGTATTTCAGAAGCAATCAACGTACGGAACACTAACTGCGCAAGTTCAACTTGCACTTGATCGGTTTTTTATAATAATAGTCAGAGTCTGGATTGTCTAATATTTTACGACAAAACGCGTCATTATATTGATTTTGAAGCGTGCCTTTCTCAACAGTTTTGTATAAGTTTGTTGTTTTTTAAAGCACACCCTTTTAAATCGGACATTTCATCCATAGGATTCCGGTTTAATTAGTCTACATGTGGCATTTTATTACTAGGGCGGTATTCGATCGAGGAGTTATAATCTTGTAATTTAATCCGCCAGTATGCGATACGAGGATGTAAGTTTTTCTTTAAAGCTGTAGCACGTACAGAGTTACAATCTGTATAATTTGGGAATTTTAATGCATATAGGTAAGTACAAAATTATTGCGTTGCTTTAACGATCGCCAGAGTCTCTAGAAGATACGAATGGTAACGCGATTCGCAATCAGTAGTACGTCTACTAAAATATGCCACAGGATGAACAATATTGTTCAAGCTCTTTTGCATTAGAACTGCACCTAAACCTAATGAGCTTGCGTCCGTGTGCAGCTCAGTTTGTGAGTTCAGATCAAAAATTTTTAATATAGGATATTCAGCCCGACATAGTTATGTCGGGGCACTCCATTCCTCCAACATCGTCACTCAACTTGCTGGGCTTTCGAACCAGAAAGCTTTACACTCCACAACTGTTAATTCTTTACAAAGCTCAAATTCGATCAACTATAGAATACTGCTGCCATGTTTGGGGCTCCGCTCCCAAACATATACTGCATTTGTTGGATTCTATTCAGAGAAGAACTGTTCATCTGATTGGAGACCTGGATTCGCTGAAGCATCGAAGAACGGTTGGCGACTTGAGTCTATTCTACAAGTAAACTGTAACAAATAGATGCTTATACTGCACTCTGTCGGCGACTTACTAAGCCTATTCAAGCAGAGCGGCACAGCACGGCTGGCACTTATTGCAGAAGCGCACCTTTCTCGAGCTTACTACTCGAAGGCATGATGGCAGCATTGGTATAACAACTAAAGACGCTGGGCTGGGTTCAGCTGAACCTAACCCAGCTGATGAGCCGTGATATGGCGACACGCGTCTTGGGATGGTTCAGCAAATACGAAGAACACTTTTGGTAACTTCTAAAAATACGATTCTTTTCGTTTCGTCTTTAGTTGTTATACCCATACTGTATTCTACAAGTATTTTCATGGAAAGTGTACGAAGGATGTAACCCGCTTTTCAAATACGTAAAAAGAAACACAAACTATTGTTATTCGAATTTAAATGAATTGAATAATTAGTGTTCCGTACGGAACACTTATAAGATGACTTCGGTGTCTGTCTGTCTGTCTATCACACCCGATTTTCTCCGAAACCATTTGTCATAGAAAGTTGAAATTTGGTAATAATATAGGAATTGATGGCCTGATCAGAGTCGTGTAGTTTTGAAAGTTAAATTGTGAATCGAGTCCACGCGAGCGGAGCCGCGGGCACAGCTAGTATTTATATGTCAATATGGCTATAAATCTAATTTATTAAACTGTCTAAATAAAAGTATAGCTTATCTAAAAATATAAGATCCTGATTTTTGCCGTTTTAAGTGAGCAATATAAACATTCTGCCCTTTTGTTGCAGAGATGGACTTAAGAATTTTATTCATTAATGCAAATAAATAAAATTATAAGTGTTTTGGAAGATGTTTATTTATAGATGCATGTAAAAACAAATGGATAAGAAGTACAAATATACAGTTTGAATGAATGGATTTTACAAGAGGGGATATATTGTATAAATAAAAAGATACTTTAACTTAAGCCTAATTCGCTTTCACTATCACTGTCATCAGCTGAGGTAATTATCAGTGGTTTTATATTATTTACATAAATATATGAATATTCAACTTTAACAACGTGCTGAATGGAATTCTTCCAGCTTTCACAAGGTATATTATTTATAACTTTTTTTACTAATTCAACCACTGACACGCTTAAAGTAGGAGAAACAT
Source organism: Pachyrhynchus sulphureomaculatus (assembly GCA_019049505.1). NCBI lineage: Eukaryota > Metazoa > Arthropoda > Insecta > Coleoptera > Curculionidae > Pachyrhynchus > Pachyrhynchus sulphureomaculatus. Next base: position 5,707,266 of record CM032450.1, read on the forward strand.
TTTGTGCCCTTATTTTTGATTTAACTTGATGCCAAATATGTTCAATTGGATTAAAAACACAATAATACGGTGGATGCCGCAAAACAGTGTGTCCCATTTTCTTAGCCATACTATCACAAATATATTTCTTTTTCAATTTATAGTCTTTCAAAAGTTCCAAAAGATCACTTTTTTTATAACTAAAGTCATTTTCTAACATATATTCCTGCATTTCCGATTTGGTGTTAGTTGCATTAGGAACCTTATTTAGAAGGCGACTATGGTAACTTGCATTGTCTGTAACTATAACACTCTGTTCGGGAGCATTTGGCAAAAGGGAATTTTGAAACCAATTTTCAAAAAGTTCTGTGGTCGTGTCTTCGCGATACTCCAAATTAGAGTCTGTTATGTTTTTTGCAGATAATTTGAAATCCAGCCCTTTTCAAATCCAGCATGCAAAATAGTTATTCGTTTACCTTTATTTGAAGATGCGTTAGTCTGACATTTTATACTGCTGTCAATCCACCCGCAGTGTCATGGGTATAGAACCATGTTTCGTCAAGGTAAATTATTGACCAATTCTCTGATCGTTACTTTTTAATTTCTTGTAAATAAGTATGTTGCAAGATTTGTAATCTTCGTGACTCCATCACTACTTGCCTTTTGTTGATTTTTCGGAACGTGAATCCCATTCTTAAAAGGATTCTGTGAAGGGTTGATTGGCCACAATGTATATTGGTCCCGTCCTGCACCAGTCTTAATTTTATTTTGTCTAGTGTCGGCACCAACTGCTCTTCACACATAAAATATATTTTTCTTCTGATGACGTCTTTTTCACAATCGTCTACATGATGCATTTGAAAATCTTTTCGTTTTTCCTGTTCCTGAGTGATGGTTTTCCTACAATACCCTTATTCGTAGAAATTGGGGTTTTTGTTAGTTTACTGGAAAGTACTTTGTTTATTCAAATTTCTTTTTACCAAACTGTCGTAAACATTTTTCACTATTCGTTTAGCGTCAAGTGATAAATGTTTTCTCTTGGAATGGCCACTATTGCAATTTTCCCACGGATGCCACATAATTAAAACAGAACCGTTACGTTGTAAGTTGTAAAACTAAAATTAAAAATAATAAAAAGTATCTTTCCAATCATAATGGGAACCTGTGGTCATTAGGCCCATATTATCAAATACTTAAAGGGCTCCAAACCAGGTTGCCAGGTAGTAAATATTTAGGTAACAATAGATCCAATGTAATTGCAGGTGCAAGTGAGGGCGGTATACAAAACAGGTAAAATAAAAATACGTTTATCGTAATACCTGACAACTGTGCACAAAACCTTAATAGGGTCATTTATTGCCCCACTGAAAAAGCAAAAAGGCAAGATTTTATATCTTGGGATTTACTTTATATAAAAAAAAACAAAAATTTCAAGGTCATTAGTTTTCAGTAAAGACTGGAAACAAACTTTGTTGAAAACTCATTTGAGGTGTGTTTTGTGAAGTCATTTTATACCTCCGTAACAAAATTTTTTATTTTAAAAGCAATCAACGTACGGAACACTAATTGCGCAAATTCATCTTGCACTTTACCGTTTTTTTTTCTTAACATCAATATTTTTGAATCTTTTCTACTTTTAAATATATCCGCTTCCAAACAACTTGAAAATATTATATCACTATTAATATATTATTCTTTTATTCCAAATATAAATTTTAATTAAAAAATATAACTACATTCAAAATCGCGAACATCCTGTATCATTTAATCGACATTAAGATCAAAATAATATCCCCATAATTCATTAAAATAATGTGCTTGAAACAAAATTACATTTAGATTACGATGACGAATATGGAATATGAAAATTAGTAGCAACTTGCTTTTAGTAGGTAGTGAATCCTTAACTCCATTTTAACAGAATGTGTTTTAAATTTATTAAGATTTGCCTGATAATAAGTATTATCTTTGGTATACTCCCACCTGTGCATTATAAAAATAAAATATTAAAAATATCTTATACAATATTTATAGTGTTTATCACCATTGCGCCTGGCATAAGAATAATATTTTCTTTAGATAATTATTTACAAGTCCTGAGCTCTACCTTAGTATTAAAATATATACTTATTGTAATGGATATTAGTTTTTATATTGTTAATATCGTCATAACCATCAAACTTTTTTTGAACAGAACTAAAATTATTTATTTATTAATTACATCTGACTTTTTGTCCAGTGATCATAGAGATAAAACGAATTCAAGAAAAATTATTCTGGGGTTGTTTTTTCTCCACAGTAGCAAGATTTATTTATGGAAGTTATCTTACATGTGAAAAATTAGAAAATTTCGTACCCTTTATGTGTACTATCTATTTCATTTACAGAATGGAACTAACGATTTTAGTAGCTTGTTTAATAATTTCTGAGAAAAAAAATCAAATGGAAAGTTTGAACCAGAGAATTCGATTACCAAGGGATATAATAACTATTATTCAAGATAAATATTTTCAAAATAATTTATTCAAACTAATTGAAGAAGTTAACGATTTATTTGGATTCATATTTATAATATTTATATTTACATTTAAATCGCTAGTATTAGTTTTTTTGTTAAATATGATATTTTTACACCAACTTCTCTTGGAGAATTAATATTTTTCTCCGCATTTATCGTAAGTATTAACCTTTTTATAATTAGCTTTTCATTTCAAACTGTCTAAGGTTAAAGTATAAATCTAGAGCAAGGATATACATAACTGAATTAATTTAGTTTTAGTTAATGTAAAATATTAGAGAATAAGTTAAAAATCAACTTTGACTTTTCCAAATCAATTATCTGAAGTAGAAATATAACTAAATTAATTTAGTTTTAATTAGTGTAAGTTATTAGGGAATAAGATATTCCAGTCTAATTAAATTATAGAATTACAGCGTAGTTCTACGATGTTGTTCATGGAGAATAGTTCTAACAGATTAGATTTACACTCTATCGTGATCTTGAAGTTGGCCTGATGGCATCTATAGCCCTTAGAAGCACTACCAGAGAATATATATTTCTTGATTGCGGTACTCCCGTTTGATATTCTCGTAAATACAAGCTTGTATGCAAAGTTTTTAATCCGTCAGTATAATAGACCAGACTCGTTGCCTTCGTCAGAGTATCCACCCTCATACAAAGATTTATGTCACACCCAATTCTCTATGGCTTTTCGAAACTATAAGACCTTGTCCTATAGTCAGATGGCATATTCAAGAGTTTAAAGTCCATTATATCCATAACTTTCATGTGCCAAAATTTATCTTCATTCGAAAGGCGCTGTTGATAGCCTTACTTTTTATGTATATATCGAGGTATATTAGTCCTAGAATTGTTTCCATAGCTGTGGTGGAGTGCTACTTATAGCTTGAGTGAAACATAAGCAAGCCAATCTATGCAGCCGATTTAGGTCTGTGGTTTTCTTTCTCTGCTCTATTTTCGTAGGCCAAATTGTAGCTCCGTATGTAGCCATGGATCTCATGACAATGACGTATAAATAAAGCACCATGTTTTGCTTAGGACCTAAGAATTTCTTAAACACGCTCTTACATCTCATAATACACATATTTGCTTTATTAAGGTTTTTTTGTAATTTGTTTCATGTTAATTTCGTGTTTAGTGTCAAGTCCAGATATTTTTGTTCATTAACTATTTTTATCCCTTCTCCAAAATTGTGTTATCGTTGATACCATGTCTTTCTAAGACATTGAGAGTAACGACGCATTGTCAAAAGCCACTTGTATGGCAATGAAAGCGCTCAGGGCAACCTCCTTGTAGTACGGCGATGATTCTACCCTCACTATGAGATTGTGTAAAGTTATCTCAACTAAGTTTGGAATGTGGAATCTTTGGTACAATGACACTACTCAGTATATATCACCACTACACCAAATACTTTATTTTTGCACTCGACGCGCGTTTCGCTAACCATATTAGCTTCATCAGGAGCGATGTTTGACTGTCAATCATCGCTCCTGATGAAGCTAACATGGTTAGTGAAATGCGCGTCGAGTGTAAAAATAAAGTGTTTGGTGTAGTGGTGATACATACTGAGTAGTAAAGTTATCCCACATAAATTCCCTGATTGATGTGCGTATCGATGTTTATTTGGAAGACTTTCTAGAGCTGGCCCCCTCTTATATCAATGTTTTCAGCGTTTTTAGCAGAAAAATAAAAGGCTGATTCGTCGATATGCCTTCGCTTCGGTGTATGTGTCGCGTCCAAGTTTAGGAATGAAGACTATATTGGCAGTTTCCCATGCCTAAGGCACATAGCCCAGTGCAATGTATGCTCGATATATTGTGCAGAAATGCGGCACCAGATTGCCTACCCCTTGTTGCAGAAATACTGGGAAGATTCCATTTGGTCCTGGCATTTTGTAAAGTTGAAAAGTCCCTCTGATTTAATTTTTAGTTGCCAAATTAGCTTTCTTAGTTGTATGGCAAAGGTTTAGTTAAGTCTGGGCTACTTCAGGTTGTTAAATTTCCAATCTATGAAAGTACACTTGGAGAAGTACTTCTAGGATCTACTTTCCTGATGTAGTATACTGTCCTATTGGCTTTTTAATTGCGCAAAACGAGTATAACTTCTGTTTTTTGTATGCGTACTGCTTGAAAAGTGCTTTTGAGTTTGTCTCTCTTTGCCTTCCTCAGGGCTATATTACACTTTGTAAGTGACTGAGAGTATCTACCCATTCCTCTGAGATTTCTACTATATTGACTACTTTTCCAATAGTTCTTCTCAAATCTGCTAGATGTCTTTTCCACCACGGACTGTCCTTTGTTAGGGCGGCTACAATCTAAAGGGCAGTTTTATTCGTTAGCAGTGGTGTGTGCGTCTTGATGTTTATTAGTGTCTAGATCAGAGGTTCCCAAACTTTTTTTTCTCGTAGACCACTTTCAAAATTTTACTGGTTTCGGTGGACCCCTGCTGCTACATTTCTACCGTATTCTCAAAACTCGTCAAAAAATGTGAAGATTAGATTTAACGATGGAGATTTGCGTCGTGGCTGAGTTCCAACCCTAAATTCGGAGTGGTAACAATAACAAGACAAATAATATAATTTCTTGTGATCTATTTATTAAAATAATATGATTACAGACTTAACAGAATTAAAATTAAACATTAATAACGTACCGTAACTTCAACAATGCAAATCAACAATTAAAAAAAAAATAGTTATAATTTTAATGGGAGGGATGTACTTGATGGATTGACAGCAAATTATCAATATTTGGCTTCAGTTTTGTAAGGAATAACCGCAAATCTCCCCGTTCTGTGATGTTCAATCTGCTCCTTTTTTTTTGTTAATAGGTTTGTAACGACACTAAAACTTTTTTCGACAAGGTAAACGCTATCAAAAGTTTTCTCGCAATTTCCCACAGCCCAGGATATTTTTCGGATATTTCTGCCTGCAGCCAAAATGTTTGATAGCCTTTTTTAAATTTCACCTTCAGCTCCTCATTGGTGCTAAGCTCGAGTAGCTCCTCTTGTAATACCACATTCGCCACTTCCGTTTCATCAAATGGATTTATGATCCTTGATGGTATTTCCATCGTCAGAATATCTTCAAATCTATTTTTGAAGTCATCATACACGGCATTTAAATGTTGAACGTATGTCTGAATATCCTCATCAAGACATTCTGCCTGTGACAAGTTTGAAAACTGGGAGAATTCGCGCCGACTAATATTTTGCTCCATAAATTTCAATTTTCCAAGAAAAGCCGAAATTACACCCTTTGTTTTTATTAAATTTAGGCTGTCCCCTTGTAACTGCAAGTTAATGTCATTAAATTTTTTGAAAAATCTGCCAAATACGCGATGTCTGCTTTCAATTTGATCAGGTTCTCTTTTAAATCTGGATCTTTACTTTCCAGAAACTCTAAAACTGATTAAAAAAGTGAGTAAAATCTTGTTAAACATGCACCTTTCAACAACCAGCGTACTTCAGTATTATTTTGTTAACTGCTTTAATCACAAATTGAAGCGATTGGTGCAATCTATCACTCAAATTTTTTTCGCTACCAGGTGTTGTCGGTGGATGACACAGTGAATTGCAGTTACTCCTGGTTTAATTCTTTTAAGATGGCTTATAAACCCACGATATCGCCCGAAAATGGCAGGAGCTTCATCTGCTGCCACCGAAATAATGTTTGTAAATGGAATCGATTTTTCCTTAAAAAACTCACTCAGATTTCGCTACAAGCAATGAGATATTGTAAGATGCCCGCAACCCATCATCGTTACTTTGAGAACATACTGTGCACGGTGGGTCTCTTTTCATATTTTTCCTTCAATGTTTGAAAATATTTTAAATCTTTACCTATTTTATCAGGATGACACCTTTTTAGATGATCTTCGAGCTTCGATGGTTTCATAGAGTCATTGCACAAAACTTTGTTGCATAAAAGGCATATGGGCAATCGTTTGTCGATATTTCTTCTTAGATTCAGCCATGTTTCGTATCAGTTACCTACCTGTAAAGAAAAAAATGTTTGTTTTAGTAATCATAAGGCGACTTTAACAGGATATGGCTATTTTAACAGAATAAAATAGGATTAATTAATTATTGCAATGAAAAAACCAAAATGCCGGCAGCAAAACTGATTTTAATTATTAAAAGCAATAAACTGCTAAGACCCATATAGAGGTTTTCACAAAACGGCTGAACCTATTTTAATGTAATATAAAATTTTGATTAATTATATTTTGATGCATTTCTGTAAATTTGAGAGAAAATACTCTTAAAGAATATTTTGACATCAAAACTCCGCAATTTTAATGATTTATTTATTACTTTGATGTACGTTACGAGTGGTACATAAAGACACGTACAATTTATGAAAATATTTTTAGTCATTTAGCATAAGCAACTACGAGGGCACTGAAATATGTACAAACATGCAGGTCATTCATATATCTCTCCTTTAGTGAATCACCACAGTAGGGTAAATAAATAATTTTATAATAAAAAGTACTAAAAGTTCAATCTTTCTCGGCTTTCTGTTCTTTTATAGAAGTATCGAATAATAGCCCTGTTCAGTATTTAATTTTTATTACGTACCTACTACACGCAAACATAACAAATATAATATTATTACAATATAAAACAAAAGTATGAATAACAAATAGGCAGGTACTTACTTTTTCCGGCACTGGCAAACACTGACATCGATTCACTCACACTTTTCTTTTCAAAATTCCGGAAACAAATGAGTAACGTTTGTCCTTGGCATTCGTATTTATATTGGTGAAGAATCAAACAAGTTCATGCAAGATTGCAAGCACAGCACAAGTCATATTTCGTCCCTTTGCACGTCTGAACGGGTTGCGTTGCGGGCGGGCGGCGCTTTGCAAGTCTCGACGCGCGTTGTACTGAATATCGAATATACAAGTTTTTACAAGTAACAGTCGCTGACCTTCTTAAAATACACTACTCAAAAAAATTAAGGGAGGTTTTAAAACAAGGAAATTAATGCTAAATAAACAGGCTGTCTGATCCATATGCCGGCCTAACTGAAAAAATTTTTTTCAAGCCCGTGGACCAAAAAAAAGCAAAATATTTGCAATATTATTTTTTCGCGCTATCTGTTAGGATTGCATGAGAACCGTAGCTCCTAAAAAATTTTAGCCAAAAAATCTGAAAATTAGGATCTTAAAGCTTCAAAATGCTTTTTTTTAAAGTCCTAATATGACCATTTTTCACCGAAATACAGCCTGTTAAAAATCACTGAAAAATTTGGAATTTTTTTTCGCTCCCTTAATTTTTTTGAGTAGTGTATTATCTGCCTACATTGATAGGTAAAGCCAAGCCAACATTTTTGTTCTTTACTAGCGAAACCAGATAAATTTTCGTGGATCCCCACTTACAACTTGTGAACCCCCATTTTTTTTTCACGCCAACGTAGACCCCGTCGAGTCTCCCTTGGACCCCTAGGGGTCCACCTGAACCACTTTGGGAATCACTGGTCTAGATCTATGTCCACCTTATTTCAAGGGCTAGTTCTGATAGGTAACAGACTAGGTTTAAGTTGACTTTCTTAGAATTCCGACACAGTTTTCCGAGAATTTTGGTAGTTTGTCATGACTCTATCAAAATCGAGAAGTATGAACTTCATGTGTTTGTCGTCAGGCGCCGATGGTTCATTTGATACTTGTCAGTTTCCTACCCTGAAGTTATTGTTATGTCGATAACCTTCCTCCTTGCCGTAACAAAATTTTGAGGGGATTGTTTCTAAAACCTTTGATATCGACGCCATTGTGCCCGAAGGCTCCATAGTGTTTCCTACTATCTAACACCCTTACATTAAAGATCTACTGAGAAGGACCAGAAACCAACTTTACTTTGCTGAAAATAGTACAATCGTTTCCTCATTTACTTTGACCTCTCGAACATCAGCTTTACATGAAAAGATCCACATACACTAGTCGTTTAACTTAACTAAGACTAGGAGCAACTCTCTCTTGGTGTGACAGTAACCAATTTTTTCTAAAGAAGTAAACGTTGTGGAACCCGACATCATTATGCCGGAACACTTAGTTCCTCTAGTTGACACTTAACTTGCTGGGTGTTAGCTTGGAAGCAAATATGACTTGCCATTACCCTGACACCTGCATATAAAAGAAAGCTGCTCAAAAGCTGGGATTATTATTTCGTTCCACAAACACTTTTAATCTAGTGCTAAGCTCAAATTCGACCATCAATATAATACTACTCCCATGTTAGGAACTCTGATCCCAAACATACGCGGTGTCTCTTGAATTATAATTTAAAAAAAGCTATTCTCCTGATTAGAGACCCAAAACTCACCAACAGCATTGATTCCTTGGAGCATCGAGAGACGATTGGCGGCTTGAATCTGTTCTACAAGTACTTTCATCGAAGGTATTCGATGGATATAACCTTCTTAAATTCTCCCAAAGTGGTGGATATTTGGAATATATATCGTCACTGCCATGTCAAACTATCGAATACGAAAATGAGTAGTTTTCAGGAGAGCAAAAAAACCACTTTAACAGTGAAGACAAAATTAGCACATTGCCAAAATTGTAAAGTTTAATACTTTTGCTACACATTTTTTAAACCTTTTTAGGATATTATCAAAATTTAGTCAGTTTAATCTTTTTTTTACTTTAAATTAGTTTTTTCACATTCGATAGTTTGACATGGTAGGGACGATATGATCCTCAGCTTGTCAGTCCTCATACCACCCTTTCCAATAATTTTTTTATATGGAAAACCTTATTATCTTGGAATGATTTCCACAGGACTGCACACCAACTTGAGTTGCTCTTTCTGTGCACGTCTCAATCCTGTAGCGTTTTAGAGATTTTCCTGCTACACTTGTATGTCCATTAAAAAATTTTGAAAGAACAACCATAGATTAAAGAATTATGTGATTATTTCCTATAAAATCATGTAACTCTATGTAAATTTTAGACAACCAAATAGTGGGCAGTTGGGGACAACAGAACCGTCCATCGGTGAACTGCAACATAGGGGTAACATATATAGTATGTAGAATTTGACCTAATATGTGCTAACAAAAAAGGGTCCTTTGAACTTCTTACACCATCTAGGAGTTCTTATTTCGTGCTGAGTAACCGCCATTTGGATGAATAGTCCCTTTAACACAATTCTTTAGTTTATGGTACCACGTAAAAAAAGTCTCTATTTTTGAATAATTTTCAGTTTCATGAACTTTATGTAAAATTGTAGGCAAAAATAATAACACGAACTACGCTCTGGAAAGTTTTATTCTTGTCTCGAGCATTAGCTGCCATAGGCGCTGAGCGCCATGACAGCTTATGCTCCTGGATATACTACACATTACTAAATGGTTGATAAACTATTAAAGATTTTTTTTAGGCTAATTTATTAGCTCTGGTGTCAGTAGGCGAGGGATTATCAAGAGAAATCAATAAAACAGTAAATATTTGTTATGATACTATGGAAAGAATAAGATTTCATCGAGGATACGAAAAAATCTACGAAGAGTTACAAATAATTGCTAATCAGTCGTATCAGACAAAAACGAAGAAAATAAGGGCTGCAGGATTTTTTTCAATCGATCATTCTTTGCTTATATTTATTTTTACCACTGTGTGTAATTATGTAATAGTTGCATATCAGACGATATCAGCGTCTGTTTCTTAAATTGTTAGGATATACAGAATGACGGGCGAACAAAATATGAGGTTATTAATTACAAAATTCTTAAATTAAAAGACTTTCTGGTTTAATTCACGTAGCATTTACTAAATTTAAAATGCTTATTAAGGTAAATATAAATTATGCTGCTACGAAATGCAATTGAACAATTTGGAGAATTTCGAGCGGTTGCTCTTGACATATCCAAGGCTTTCGATCGTGTTTGGCACGATGGACTGTTAGCTAAGCTACGCTCTTATGGTAGGTCTGCGAAGTTCTGTTTGTAGCTCTCATGTTTCCTCAGAGAGCGTTCTTTACGAGTGACAGTCGACTGATTTCTTTCTAACACCTTCACTATCAACGCCGATGTGCCCCAAGGCTCCATACTGTCTCCTACTCTCTTCCTCATTTATATTAACGACCGGGCATCCAATCTACAGCATTGCAGATGACAGTACGCTTATCTCTTCATTCACTTTGAACGCTCGGACATCGGCTACCCAGACGAATATCCGCAAACACCAGGAAGTCATTCAACTCAACAAAGGCCTGGAAGAAATTCTATCTTGGGGTGACAGTAATCAAGTGGAATTTAATTGTATAAAAACCCAGGCGGAAGTTTTTCCTAGAAAAGTTAACGTTGCTGAACCCGACATGTTATGTCAGGGCACTCAATTCCTCTAACATCGTCACTTAGTTTGTTGGGCGTTAATTTGGGAGCAAATTTGTCTTGGCATGAACACGTTGCGATCATAGCAAAGAGAGCTTCTCAAAAGCTTATTATTTCGAACTAGAAAGCTATACACTCCACAACAACTGTTAAATCTTTACGAAGCTCAAATTCGGCCAACTATGGAATATTGCTCCCATGTTTGGGGCTCCGCTTCCAGACATACACTGGATTTATTGGACTCTATTCAGAGAAGAACTGTTCGTCTAATTGGAGACCCGGAACTGACCGGCGGCCTTGATTCGCTGGAGCATCGAAGAACGGTTGGCGACTGGAGCCTATTCTACAAGTATTTTCATGGAAAGTGTCCAAAGGATGTAGCCTGCTTAATTCATCCCAGAGCGGTGCATGTTAGAAATACACGTCGAGCTAATACTTTTCATCCGTGTGAAGTTCAGCTTGTTACTCCTCGTACAACGCTTTTCAAGCAGTCATTTATATGGAGAACATCATCCTTTTGGAATAATTTGCCCAGGACTGTATTTCCCACCGAGTACAATTTACAGCGTTTCAAGAACAATGTGAATCGCTTTTTCCACACACGTGTCGCTCTTGTAGCGCTTTAGGGACGTCCCTGCAGCACGTGTGCTAGATCCATAAAAAAAAAGACAGTCATACTATATTCTCCTAAATATGAAAGTTCAATATTGATAATTATCTTTTAACAAATTTAAATCTTATTTATTGTAAAATGTTACTACAATATCTCATTAATACTTTAAATAAGGTATATAGTTATACATATTAGCAAATATTTCGTTTCTTTTGAAATTGTCCTAACAATATTTAAGTCGGTAGTTTTTATATGCTATCAAAATAAAACTTCGGATAAAATATAAATATTCTTATTAGTACAGACCGGATTATATTCAACAAAAAATCTTGAAATATGCGTGCAAATAAGCATGACAAATGCTTAAAATATGCATGAAAAGGGTCAAAATATGCAATATTAAATAATAATAAAAGTAGTAATTTTTAGTTTTTTATTTCAAAATCAGCATAAAATTAACAAGTTATCGACGATCTTTAAATTTAATTAACAATTATTTAACATTTTTTAAAATTATTTAACATTTGTATTCTTGTACACGTAAACAATAAGGTATTGTTCCAAATGTTGGGTAGTAAGATTGTGCCTTCGATCACTTAAAATATTTTTATAAGTGGAAAAAGACCGTTCCAGATCCACTGAGGTAACTGGGCAGTATTTGAATTTGGATGCTATGTTAGCACTTATTATTTCTGCCAAAAAGTTCACTCGTCCCATTAATAAAACTATCAATTTGACACAAAGGTTCAAAGCCTGGGTTATTGCACAAAATGTTTTCAAACTTTTCTTTAACTCTACGCGGGAATACATCTGGCAATGTGGAGTTTATTTGACGGATTTTATTCATTAACTGAATTGATTCGGTCAACGCCAAACCTCGAGTTTCAAGCTTTTTAATACCCGCAGGTATGTGGGAAAAGTGAGTGCTAATTAAAGCTATGTTTTTTTAATATCAGAATCGTTCAATGCTTCCTTGGATTGACGAACTGCCATAGCCTCTGCACTATCAAAGTCATTTACTACACCTTTGATGGCCTCGAAATGTTCATTGTAAAATAGTACAGCTTCAATCAATGTTCCCCATCGAGTTACCACTGGTTCGGGAGGTAAAGGCACATTTGGCAGTTTTTCTTTATAGGCGTTATTTCGAGCAGGTGCCTTAAGAAACACTTTCTTTGCTGATGAAATCAGTTTATTTACATTTCCAAACGTGGAACGTACTTCTTCAGCGAGTCGATGGACTCCATGAGCAAAGCACGTCATATGAATTAAATTTGGATAAAATACTTGGAGGACTTTGGCTGCCTTGATCATATAGGGAGCAGCATCTGAGAGAAATATAAACACTCTTTCATCTGCAAAAGGTTCAGGAAATATTTTTTTAATACCCTCATTCGCAAATCTGGCGATCGTAGAATGATTTGTCTTGTCAAGTTCTTTGCAGGCCACCAAATAGGAAGAAGAAGGCTCTAATCTTAATGCACCCACAATTAAATTCGCAATATAGCGACCACAACTGCCGATAGTTTTATCAGCTGAAATCCAAATGTCATCCTTAAGTTCATTACGTATTTCTTCCAGAATATGTTGGTAAATTGTTGGTATGTAATTTTTATGTAGTGTTGATTCGTCTGGTATTTTTTGATTCAAGCAATATTTTCGCAGAAAATCTTTGAATGTAGGATTTGTAAGTTTGTGGAGAGGAATATTACTTGCAAGCACTGCTTCACATATATCCATGCTAAAGTGGTTTTTTTGTTTGCCTATAGAAGTGGAATCACTGCTACTTGCTGCTGTTATAAGTTGTTGTGGGCCTTTTTTTGCAATCCTGCGATATGAAGACTTGTCTTCACATGCTGGTCAATTTGAAACTTTTTTATGCACGAAACATTTTTCTCGCAAACTCGACAATATAAAACATTTCCGTCGTATGTAAATGTTCCAGGATAATCAGCTACCCACGAAGAGACACTTTTTTTTGCGGGTAGCATGGTACACGTTAAACTTTAACACGTTAAAAATTGCAAAAAGACTACACTGATGCAAGCGCGTCAACAATAATGTTAAAACTGATATTTTGTTTTAAAATAAAAATTCGTCTTCGAGAAAAAATTATTTATTTGATCCACGCTCAAACAAATATTCTTAGAAACTAACTACTTATCACTTAATATCGCGACTAAGAAACAAAGGAATAAAAAACCGTCGTAATTTTGGGTATTCCCTTGGCACTATAACCTAATCGATGTTTAGACTATTGCAGGTAATGTCCCAGCGATAAGATCGGTTCCAGACGGCGACATTAACAATACCCTGAGTAATTCAATTGTCTAGTAATACCGAGAAATATTGTAAATATAGGGAAAATATGCACTACTAGACTTTCGGTAAAATATGCAATAATCGGTGAGAATGGTCTAAATATGCAAATGCATATGAAAATATGCAAATGCATATAATCCGGTCTCTACTTATTAGTATTATTACATTAAATTTATTGACTGTTAATGAGTTATGTCATAAGATAACTTAATAAAAAATAGTGCTTAAATGCTGTCATTAGTAAAAATCCCACATATTAAGTTTCTTGTGAACAAAATAAACCTCCTTATCTTGCACGCTTCTCTACACCAGTCTTTTGAGTCAAATTAATGGCTATGTTAAGTTTTATATTTTAGGCTTAAAGGTGATGTAAAAGAGCCCCATTTTGGCAAATAAAAATGTTTCTGTGCCCAATTTAAATATTTAAATTGTGTGGCAACTATAAATATATACTGAATTTTAGGTGTAGATGACAAATATAAATATAGCTATTGTTTGAAGGACGTAGTTTATAAATATTTTCCCGGAACAGAAAGTGATGTTACCTCATTCTTCTAGAGTAACATTGTTTCCTTGGAAATTTAGAAACACTAATGGCAGACATATCCTTATATGTCGCCCTAATCTTATAAATGAAAATCGTATCTGCACCTCGTCTGAGTAAACTCCTGTGTTCTCATATAGAATGTTTAAATATTATAGTCTGTCGTAGTTTGAGAATATATACCAGTTTTACGTATTCATATTATAAAGATAAATGGATTAGAATATAGGATAATAGAATACTAAAAATTTATACATAGAGTTTGTAGAAATAATAAAATACGGATTTCACACCCTAAGAGTTTTCTCACATAGTAGTTACTGTATTTCAGAGACTACTGAAGGTAGAAATACTGGCACTAAGAAAATCATATGTCATGATATCTCCAAAAGCGTTTATCTTCTTCGAGACAGAAAGATGAATGATGAAAAAAGGGGACATATATTTTGCATACAAACAAACTCAAGATATAATGCCGTGTTTATAACTACCATTTCCTGAGATAAATTCGTAACGACTCCTACATAATTTTTTACTTTACTTTTAAAAATTGACGTTATTGGACAAATAAAAAATTCGTCATGATACATATGACGTTTTTATATTTTGTTAGGGTTCCGATACTTCGACGTCTGTCCGTCTGTAACACCTGATTTTTTCCGAAATTATTTGAAGTAGAAAGTTGAAAATTGGCATTCATATGGGAATTGATGGCCTCATCAGGGCCATGTGGCTCTGATGAGGCCATCAATTCCTGAAGCTTGAGTTAAATTTTGACTTAAAGGATTAGTCTTGGGGGTGAAATCGGAAGTGAAAAAAAAAAATTTTTTACTAGGTCATCGAGTGTGGTGTCAAATGAAAGCATGTGAAAACACGAGTAAAATATATATATATATATATATATATATATATATATATATATATATATATATATATATGTATATATATATAATGTAATACTTGCGCCCAGTTTTCTTTGTATTATTTTTAAAAAATTGTGAAAAATCGCTGTCCCTTATCTCGGAAAGTACTTATCAAAAAATTTTGAAAAAAGTCTGGAATATTCTCCACGGGGTGTAGATTGAACGAAAATTATCACGAGTGCATTACCTTTAATAATTTATCTGGTATATAAAAAAAAACAAAAATTTCAAGGTCATCAGATTTCAGTAAAGATTGGAAACAAACTTTGTTGAAAACTCATTTGGGGTGTGTTTTGTGAAGTCACTGATTATTTTATACCTCTGTAACAAAAATTTTTATTTTAAAAGCAATCAACGTACGGAACACTAATTGCGCAAGTTCAACTTGCACTTGACCGGTTATTTAATATGACATTTGCTTTTAGTACCGATATGCAGCCTGCAGAAATTTATGGTTGAGGGCTATTAGTCTCTTAATGCCCTGTTAAATCCGACCCTGTCGCATAAGCTATATTTTTAATTTAATTTTGAGACATATAATTAAAAAATAATATAGTGACTATTATAAAAATGTTGTTATTGCCTGAAGAGGAAATATGCAAAATGTTTTCTTAGTTGGGGCATTTATTTTAAAAAACTATAATATTTAACATTTTTCACATTTCATTTATTGACAAATTAGCTAGTAACAAAAAACTATAACTAACATACAGTGAGTAGAATAAGCATGATTACAATTCAGATCTTAAGATATATACATGACAGGGACCTAACTAACTTAGCCTAGGTATTGACAAATTTAAGATATTTTAACTTAAGATATTTCATGAACATAAACTTAAAATTAAATTTAATTAAATCTTAAGCTAATCTCGAGGCATAGGGTCAAGTCGCTGGGTCTTTGCAGACGGTGGCGAGCACGGCGTGGAGGCGGGAGGTAGGCGGTCCTGACTGTGGGGTTGGGGTGGAGGGTGGCTTTGTCCAGGAATTTCAGCTGTGTGCCGCTGATGAATTCCCGGATTGTAGGCATCTGGTGATCTCTGTGGAGCTGAGTGTTGCGAACAAACCGCCCGTGTTGGTGATAATACGGAGGGCCTTATTCTGGATGGTCTGGAGGGTGGATCTGCGGGTGCGTGACATCTGACACCACGCAGGGCCGGAGTAGGTCATTCCAGCTCGGATGATTGTCAACTTGTTGCGCGTTGACAATTTTCTGGACTTGAGAAGGGGGAAAAGTTTGCCTAGGAGTTGGTTGGCTTTCCGGGTGGAGGCGGTGACCTGGTCCTTCTAAAAGCCGCTTGTCGTAGCGGAACTATAATATTTAATGAATAAAGTTAGTTTGCGAGATGTAGCGTATACACAAATTGAAGAACAAACATTTGATATTATTCAAGTGTATTAATTAGTTTTAATGCGACCGTATGAATACAATACTGCAACACGCTATAGCACCTTGACCTATTTTAATAGGTAATTCAATTATTGACTATTGGTCCCATTTATTACAAGTGATGCCATTCACTTTTGCTATTGTGAAGATGTAAGAATACAGAACAAGGAAAAAAGAAAAATACTTTAATTTCAAGATATTATCGCTCTATTCTAAGGCCTTTTAATAAAAAGGTTTTTTCAGAACTTTTTTGTCATATCCTTTTTACAGTGAGTGCCGCATCGTATATACGGTCATGTGTTCAATGGGTGATGAAAAGTATGCCTTTTTCAGTCTAAAAAACTTATTTTTTTTTTCGATTTTCCTATCGGTAGAATCTATAAAGGATTGTATCTTTGACGTGATAATATATGAGTCACGTATGATACTTTCCTATGTTTTGTAATATTAATAAGCTGTAACTAGAGATTTTTTTTCGTAAAACCTGGTCTACTCAAACTAATTTTAGTAGTCTTCTTAAGGTCCACATTTCAAATGTTTTTAATCTGTTAAGGGACTTAATTTTAAATGACCCGGTAACTGCTTCAACGAAACCCAAGGTTCAGGAATGTTTCCTGACCTAGTGGGTAGGTATTTAACTTAAGAAAATGGCTTGGAACCTATCGTTCAGCGTTGCCCTCAGGTATTTAAATTTGTTTACTCTTTCTACTTAGTCGTCTTCTATAAAACGTTATAAGTTTGTCGGTCTACTGTTATGAGTTTGTTTTTTTTTACAATAGTACTGAGATCATATTCTGTTCATATTCTACTGGTGTAGTTTATGATTTCCTGTAAGTCCTTGATACTATAAGAGTGCCGTAGGTTTTTGATACTATTGATTTTTGTCACGTTTGTTTCATTTTTTAATACCAGCTGAAGTATCTTCTTGAGATATATGTTAAATAAAGAGGTGACAATTTATATATCTGTTGGACTCCGTTAGTTATATTAATTTTGTTTGATTCTGATCTGATCTTCGCTTCTTTGATATATTCTATTTTGTGTTATTTTGGGCTTTTAATATGTTGCTTATCAAGCTGATAAATTGACGGTTTTCACATGTTTTTAGACGTTAGCCAGTCAGTGGGTATCGTCTGAGTTATATATTATTGGATGATTTGTTTACTTTTTTTGTGTCCACTAGTACTAGCACTTCCGTAAATGCATTGGCATAAACAGGTGCTTTATTGTTTCATGTGTGCTTAAAGAGCTTATACTGTTTTTAAATGTAGAATAGGTGGTCCAAAAAATGCTCCAATTTAAAAAATGCCTTGTATATATATAATAATACTATCATATGTTTCGTTGAAATTAATGTAAGTTTACTTCAATAAATGGATTTGAAACTCACTTGTTTTTACAGCGTAGTGTATAATGGTTTTATAAAACATTATGTATATATATATATATATATATATATATATATATATATATATATATATATATATATATATACATATATATACATATATACATATATATATATATATATATATATATATATATATATATATATATATATATACATATACATATATATATGCACACGTGCATACAGGGAAGTCCCTAAAGCGCTACAGGAGCGACACGTGTGCCATTCACGTTGTTCTTGAATCGCCGTAGATTGTACTCGGTGGGAAACACAGTCCTGGGCAAATTATTCCAAAGGGATGATGTTCTCCATATAAAAGACTGCTTGAAAAGCGCTGTACGAGGAGTAACAAGCTGAACCTCATACCAATGTGAAGAATTAGCGCGACGTATACTTCTAACATGCACCGCTCTGGGAGAAATTAAGCGGGCCACATCCTTCGAATACTTTCCATGAAAGTACTTGTAGAATAGGCTCAAGTCGCCAACCGTTCTTCGATGTTCCAGCGAATCAAGGCCGACGGTCAGTTCCGGGTCTCCAATCAGACGAACAGCTCTTCTCTGAATATATTCCAACAAACGCAGTGTATGTTTGGGAGCGGAGCTCCAAACACGGGAGCAGTATTCCATAGTTGGTCGAATTTGAGCTTTGTAAAGAATTAACAGTTGTTGTGGAGTGTAAAGCTTTCTGGTTCGAAATCCCGAACTTTTGAGCTCTCCTTGCTATGCCTGCAACATGTTCATGCCAGAACATATTTGCTCCCAAATTAACGCCCAACAAATTGAGTGACGATGTTAGAGGAATGGAGTGCCCCGACATAACTATGTCGGGTTCAGCAACATTAACTTTTTTAGAAAAAACTGCCGCCTGGGTTTTTGTAGCGTTAAATTCCACTTGGTTACTGTCATTCCAAGATAGAATTTCTTCCAGGTCTTTATTAAGTTGAATGACTTCCTGCTGTCTGCGGATATTCGTCTGAGTAGCCGATGTCCGAGCGTTCAAAGTGAATGAAGAGATAAGTGTACTGTCATCTGCAAAGCTGTAGATTGGATTCTCGGTCTTTTCCAGCAGATCGTTAATGTAAATGAGAAAGAGAGTAGGAGACAGTATGGAGCCTTGGGGTACACCGGCGTTGATAGTGAAGGTGTTAGAAAGAAATCCGTCGACTGCCACTCGTAAAGAACGGTCTCTGAGGAAACATGAGAGCCACAAACAGAACTTTTCCGACATACCATAAGAACGTAGCTTAGCCAACAGCCCATCGTGCCAAACACGGTCGAATGCCTTGGATATGTCAAGAGCAACCGCTCGAGATTCTCCAAAGTGTTCAATTGCATTGTTCCAAACATGTGTTACATAAGTTAGAAGATCTCCTGTTGATCTATTTTTACGAAAGCCATATTGGTGATCGCTAATAATGTTGAATCCTTCAAGATATTTTAGAAGATGCTGATTGATAACCGTTTCCATGACTTTCGATATTATTGAAAGCAGTGCGATTGGTCGGTATTTATTTGGCAAGGTCTTCTTACCTTTTTTAGATATCGGCTGAACTGTAGCACATTTTAAGAACTATGGCAGGTATTCCGTCAGTGCCAGAAGCCTTTTTGGTGTCTAGCTTCATCAGAATACGCTTTATGATACGCTGTCTGAAGACAACATCGGGCATCCTTGACTGCACTATGTGAATAGTAGGTGGTGTTTTTCCTTGGAAATCGACAGTAGAATGTGAAGCAAAGAGTTCAGCCAACAAGTTCGCTTTCTCAACAGGTGTCGTTGCAATAGAATTATCTGGCCCTTTGAGTGGTGGTATGGTGGATTTGGTGAAATTTTGACTAACTGCCTTAGCAACCGACCAAAAGGACCTTGAATTGCAGGGATAGGCGAGAAGTTTGTTTCTAATCCGTTGATTGTGTACCTCCTTGGTTTCGTCGATAATTTCTTT